>VWZV01000528.1:948678-1074968 GCA_013397155.1 Irena cyanogastra
CCCGCCCGCCCTTAAAGGGGCGACGCCGCGAGGGGCGGGGCGGAGGCGGGGCCTCGCTGAAAGCGGCCGCCGAGCGGAGGCGACCGCGGGGGGCTGCGGGGCGAGGAGGGTCCGCACCCACCTGAGCGTCCTCACCCGCCGCTCTCCTGCACCCCACGGCAGGACTTCGTTCCCCAGGGCTGTCCATTCAGCATCTTCCCACTGGCATCGCATCCACTCCGCCTAAAATTAACATTACAAAAGAGGAGAAAAATAATAAAAAGCATTAAAATGTATTAATTGCAGGTCTGAAGTGGTTGTTCGTCTTTTTTTAAGCACGCTCAGTATTATCCACTCTTGTAACCTTCCCCTGCTTCTCCCTCTCACCACGCCAGCCACAGAGTCCCTTCCCAGGGACAGCAGTGCCACCGTGACACCCTGCCTCTCCCCTGCTCAGTGTTTGGTTAGGCCCTAGTGAAATGCTCCATCATCTCTCCGTCACGGAGGGACCTTTGTAAAAATCAGCAGGAATAAGCAGGTTTGTCATAGGGACCTCCACCGACTTCAGACGAGACCTTTGAGATGGAAATGACAGGGAGTGGATCTTGCCAGAGCCCTCACTAGGAGATGGAGCTGTAAATGGTTTTGGGACCCCGCCGTTTGCTGCACAGGGGCAATCGCTGCAAGGTCCATTGTTCAGCCAGGTTTTCCCGGCTGCAACCAGACAGACCTTTAACCCACCAGCTCCCAACACAGGGACACTTTGTCCTTTAGACACTTTGTCCTTTACACGCCGTGGGAGTCTGGGAGTTGCCCCACCTGTGCAGGAAGGTGTATGCTCACCTTGTGCAGGCACACATGTCCTCTGCAAGATCCCAGCAGGGGTGGGTGTGTGTGTCTGCAAACCCACAGGAGCTCATTGCCCTCTCTGACAGGAGGAACTGAATTCCAAAGCTCTGGAGAGCAGCATGGGGCACTTTGGGAGAGGACATGAAAGGAGAGCAGAAGGCACAGGTGAGTCTCAAGGACCAGAACAGAGAAGGAAAGGGACCTTCGGAGGCTCCAGTGAGAGTAGGGAGGAAAATGGAAGGAGGAAAAGGGTGACTTGGTTGAGTTCAACAGCAGAGCTGCACTGCCCTCAGCACCTCAATGCTCACACCTCACTCAGAGCCCACCTGAGAGCAGACATGATGTCCCTGCAACAAGGTTTTCTTCTCATTTATGTCCCCACCCAGCCCTCACCAGCATCCATTTCCAGGAGGCCAGAGGAGCTGAGAACAGCTGAGGGCAGCTCCGTTCCCCCAGGGCACAGCAGCAGAGGCTGCCATTCTCCCACCTCTTGTTTGTGCAGGGACACACATGGGGCCCCGACTTAAAAGCTTTCCAGACAGAGAAGACAACATCAAGCTCTGCCGGCAGGGAAGTGGCTGGGATTTGGATCGCTTCCCTCAGACTGAAAGAAACACTTCTCCTTTTTTTTTCCCCCCTCTTCCTCCAAGAGACTAAATTTAGTGAATACCTTTCACTTTAAAAACTTGTCAGGTATTCACATCCAAAGAGGCTGCTGCTCCTGTCTCTCAGGGGAGTTACCGAGACAGCAAAACCTCTTAAACGAATAAAAAAGAAGGGAGAAATATTCAGGCGATCTCCCACTACTGCTTTTAAACCCACTCTCTCCCAGGGCTGGTGCCAGGGCACCTTGTTCCCGTGGCTGCTGTCTCCTGCCACAGAGGCAAAGAGAGAGGGTTGAATTCTCCCTCCCCGGAGCGGGACTGAGTGCCGCAGCAGCGCTGACCCCCGGGCCGGTGCCACCACTCCCGTGTGCCCCTGGGACAGGAAACCGGAGCGATTTGGTTTTGCTGGAAGACGTGTTTGTCCACGTACACCCAGCGACAAGGGGAACCAAGGCGGTGGAGCTGAGAAAAGAACGGGCACCTGGCTGGGAGAGCACCACCAGCCCCTTCCTGACTCGCCAAGGAGGGGAAGAAAAGGAGACAGAAAGAAAATCCAAGAACCACGCATGTCCGTGCCCAGCAAGGGTCGGGAGGGAGCTGGCAGAGAGATCCTGGTCTGTGTTGGGTGGGAAACAGCCTCAGGCTCGCAGTGACCGCAGGGCTCCAGGGCCGGTGCCGCGGCTCGCTCGGCACCGCGCCCGGCGGGCACGGGGACACGCTTGTCACTCACATGGCTTCCCCCACGTCTGGGCACCGAGCCCCCGCAGAGAGACTCTCGTTATCTCGGGAAGCTTGGCCTTTTATCCCGGCTCCCAGGGGGCGGCTGTGCTCATCCACAGCCTCCCCGCCCATCCTCACCCCCCTGCCGCCGGGCCCGCGGGCTGACAGCCCGGCTGTGCCCCGAGGACAGCGGCTTGAGTGGCACCTCAAAAGCACTCCCGGCTCCGCAGGGCGCTGGGAGGGACGGCTGGGGGCAGAGCATGGCTCCGGAGGCAGCTGGACTCAAATCCCCCCGTGAGGGATGGGGGGCCCGCTCGGCTCCTTCTCACCGCGCTGAACGCTGACTCGGCGCTTCTTACCCAACTTCGGCCGAAATTACAGCGAGAAATTACCAGCTGTTCTTGGGGTGTCCGGGGCACTCTGCCTACGTTACCAGAGAGACTGAGGGGCATCTCGTTCTCTAAAAGCAGCCTGACAACTACTTTGTCAAAACCAGAAACTAACTGGGGAAGGATTAAATCATTGGAGAGAGCCCAAAGAGATGGGGAGGCTCTTCTACTCTGCTCTCCCAGTTGGAGTGGTGAGGGACCAAAAATAATCAGAAAAATTCACAGTTTTTCCTCTGTTTGCAGTTTTAGATTGCTAAAAAATTCTGCTAAAAGGCAGAGTTCTGCACAGTGCAGGAGTCAGCACCATGCCACTTCCCTTGGTTATCACCCATAGGTGGAAAAATACTCAGAAAATGAACCCCCAAGAACCTGCAACCTCAGTTTAAACCCCCTGCACACAGGAATGAGAGAAACCCAGTGGCCTCAGCCCAAAGGTTTTTAGGCTGTGAAATCTGACTGGCCCAGAGAAAAAGCCTGGAATCCAAGCGTGGGCTTTGGGGACCATCACAGCCAAACTCTGCAGCTTTGCTCTGCCCCAAATGGTCCCAGGCTATCCCCCTGATGGGCATGGGCACCAGGAGGGATCCACTCTGCCCAGATGGCAGCAATGGGGTTTTTTCCCTCTTCCCACCCTCCCAGATGTCTTTGCTAATCCAGCCTCAGGAGCAGAAAGGCTGAGAAGCCAGGCTGGGAGCAGCACTGGGTCTGACCAGAGGGTTTGTCAAAGTTTTCCAGGAGGCATCAGCAGCTCTTTAAGCTCCTTGACAGCCAGGATAACAAACTGTGTCTGCAGAGCTCTGGGGATCCAGGGTGGAATTAAAATGGGTAATGAATAGAGCCATTTTCCAGGGGATTGCAGCTGCAGAGGCATGAAGGGCAGTGGCAAAAGGTGCAGGAGAGGCACACGGGGAAGGGACACAGGGGCTGTCACCAGGGTGGCAGCATTCCTTCACTCCTGGTTCTGCCCAGAAAGGAATGCACTTTGCTGTCTGCCAGAACAGCTTTCATCCTCTGCCTGCTGCTACAGGCCCCCTCTGGAGCAGCAGTGTCCACAAAGAGGCAAGCAGCCCCTTCCTCCAGCCCACCATGCTCGTGTTCCTGGGAATTTTCTGGCAGAGGCCTCCCGGGCTGGAGCACCACTGTTTATTTCAGTAAGAAGAGGATCTTGAAGGCGATCAGGAGAGAGATGAGTCTGGGAATATCCTCATTTTCTCAGCCTGTGACACTGGCAGTGATGCACGCCTTGATTTGGGAAGAGGTTTGATGGGATGGGCGCTGGGAGCTGTGGGTGTGGGAGACGCTCTGGGGGCCCCTGCCAGGTCTGTGGCAGGAGATTGGTCTGGACATCAGTGCCAGCACATGGGACCAGGGAAGGACACACAGCCGGTGGGATGGCTCACTCTGCTTTTCTCCAAGCTGATCCCCCAGCTCCCAAAGACCCGCCCGTCCCAGTGACTGTGTATTCACCAGCCGACAAATCATGCATGCACCAGCCCATCCCCGGTGGCCAGGGAGGTCCTGCAGAGATCCCCTCCGGCCATACCTGCTCCGGCTGAGCTCCTTCCCAGCTCCTTCATCCCTCAGCCCTGTGACTCATGACGGTGCTTAATTAGCAGGATGCCTGATGCAGACACCTGTCAACTCCTCCGAGACAACCAGCATTTCACGTTAGCTGCCCCGGGGCTGTTCGGCAGGAACAGCTCGCTCTCGTATTGATATTCCTTCATCTCAGCCTATTTTCCAAGCCGTCAAGCTGCCATCTCAACCCTCCCAGGCCTGGCAGTGCTGGGGAAAGCAGCCTCATGTCCATCAGCTCCTAGACTTTGATCCCACCTTAGCAGCCCCTCAGGAGTGCTGGAACCACTTTGTGTTTCCCCTGGCAGCCCCGCACAAGGTGCACCAAGCACAGACTTTGAGTCAGGGCAATGCTGAAGATAGGGGAAAAGTCACTGCCCCATTCCCCAGGTCCATAAAGGCTCCAAGATGCACTACCATGGACGTGGCATCACTGCCACATGGTGCAGGGACAACCGTGCCACCACCGGGAGCCACGGCAATAGCCAGCAGAAGAGACACAGGGAAACTTTGTGTCCTCTGGAGCACGCCTGCCCTGCTCTGCCACAGCAGCCCGCTGTACTGCTGCTCATTCCCACCTGCTCCAAACCTGCCCTGCCAGGGTCAGCTGAGGCCATTTCCACGGAGCAGATTCACCTCCTCCCTCACTCCTAGGATCATGTGTCACCATCCACTTCCCAAAGGCTTTCAGGTCCCCCACCAGTGCAGGGAGCAGAGGTTCTGTGCTGAGCATTTGTAGGCACAAGGGAAGGCTGCAGCAGTCCAAGAACATCCCCCCTGCATTTCATCCATGGGGAGAAGGCAGAAAATGCCACTGTCAAGACTAGATGATGCATCAGTCAGGTGAAACTTCGGGCCATAGCTCCCTCCACTCCTAGGTGCCAGGCTCCATTTCTAGGATGGCTGTTTTTCCCATGACTCAAGTCATGGAAAGATCAACACCAAATCCTCTGGTGGCTCAAAAATTCACCTCTGTCACATGGAACAAGTGGGTGGCCATGAGACACCAAGGAGTCCCTTCCCTTTCTCGAGTACCCATGTAAAATTAAAATGGACAAGGAAGAAGCTGCTGTAAATAATGCATTCATGGTGCACTACACAGCTTCAGGAGCACATATTCATTGTCTAGTCTTATTTAAAGAAACCCAGCCCTTCCTGAGTCATTAAAAATGTATCCTGGTTTCAGCTTCATCCCATATACACTCACCACTGTGAAGCAGGTGGCTCAGTGGCTATTTTCATGCCTTCCCTCTCTCAGCTGGGCCTGGGCAGCCCCACACTGTTACAAGGGAGGCCTCTGGGTCACATGAAAAATTCACACACTTGGCATCAGGCATTTTCTATCCCTGTGCTCTTGCTCCTCCCTCGCACCTGGGCCTGAAGACCCACTCTGTGCTGCTGCCTCCCAGACCCCAGCAGCATCCTCTGAGCTGATAAAGGATGCTAACAAGAACTGCTAAGCCCTGGCCTGGCCACTGCATCCATCCCACTTTTCCATCCTACTGCCTTCTCCCCACCTCTCTCTTGCCAGTCTTAGTTCTCCATCACACATTTACTCCCCTTGCCCATGCCCTGCATCTCCCCCTCACAAGTATCTGCCCCTGCCCCTGCCAGGACAGACAGGCACCCTGGAGTGCTCTCACTGGCCAAAGGCAGAGCCATCAAACCACACTCAGCCCATCTCCCCATCGGAGGGAGCTTGTGGGCGACCACGAGTGTGTGCATGAGCACAGCAAAGCCTGGGGCAGAGGCATTACTCACAGCTTGCAGCATCCTCCTTGTCTGGGAAGTCCTGAAAGCAGCCCACAGGGTGGGATAAGCTGGCAGCATGGCTGGGGCACACGGGCACCCACCCTTGTGCACACAGCCAGCGCCCGCCCGGGCACTGCCTGGATCCTCTGCATCTCCCCTGCCCTGGAAGAGCTCCTCCAGAGACACTGCAGGAAAACCTGGGAGGTAGCATGTGCCTGCGACATCAGCAATTAAGGAACATTAATTATAATAATAATAATTATCACAAAATAGCATTTTTATGGCACAATATTATGCTGAAAGATTTACAATGTACTGAATCATGAAATTTGTAATTAAAGTTATTTTAGTTTCTAATTTTGCTTTAATTCTGTTCCAATAAAAGATAGGATAAATATACCTTAAAAAAATCTGCAGAAACCATTACTTAAGACAATTTCTCTATACAGGGATGTTATATTGCAGCACAGAGATCCCTTGAGGATCATCACAAGTCTTGGTGAGAAAGAAATGTTCAGGCCTGTGAAATACCAAGCACCACAAGCCTTGAGCAGCAGCACCTGTGGTCTCTTGGCTTGAGCTTCCTGGCTATAAACCCTCCTGAAGTGGGTCTGTAATTCATTGTGTTCCTTCTGTTTCTGGGGTGGGAGGGACTGGAGAGCCTGGTACCCCCAAGGCAGCCAGAGGAAGAGCTGAGCTGGGTTTGCTCCTCACATCACTGCCAGAGGAGTGCTGGCATCACTGCTGGGAGCATAATGGTGCTGGGATGGAGCAGGCATGCTTCACGCTGTGAAGTGTAACAGTGGTAGGAGAGAGGGCACAAAGAGAGGACTCAAATCCCAGAATTCCATGGAAAAATTGTTATTGACTAAAGTGGTTTTTACTGAATTGAAACCCAACCTTCAATTGTTCTGATGAAAGTTCATTACCACAGTAAGAAAAGGGGTGGGGGAGGGAAGGAAAAAAGGGAAATTCTTTTAGACGTGTTGGAAGAAAGATTACCATTGTAAAAGGATTTTGCTGCTCCTGTTTGTGAACATTACATTAACCAAGTCAAAATCAGAATACAAAACGTCGTGCTTACCACAGCAGCCCACTTCAGCTGCCCCCTGTCTTGCAACATAGGAATCCTGAGTAACAATTGTATCACTCCACTCCAAGATGCATTTTAGAATCTCAGGTTCTCCACCCCAAGTCCAGACACAAACAAGTCCAGACGTCTCAGTGCTGGACCTGCACTGTTGTAAGCCTGCTGGACCTGCACCACCAGCTGGACTCGTGTGGGTCCAGCCATCCCCACCTTGTGCCTCTCTGCATTAGGAGACCTGGGGTCACCACCAGCTGGCCCCAGACCCACTTGCCTGCCAACACTAAATGGCACAATGGGAAGGTAAGGAAATGGATGAGCTGATGAGCTTGGGAGATCGTTTACCTCCAATACCATCCCCATGTACCAGGCAGCCCTGGCTGTGCCCCAGAAAAATCCCTCATGAGGTACAGGCATCACATCCAGCCCCCAAGAGCCAGCACAGACCAGCTGGCACATCGCTGTCCCACAGTGGTTACACTCTTGTGCCTCAAAGACAGAGCAGGTGCCTCATCCCCTTGCCCACAATGCCATCCCCCATCCCCACCTGCTGCCTTTAAGGAGCCCCCTCCTCCTGACCCCAGCTGTGGTCTAGTGCTGGGGCAGCTCCTGCCAGTGATGGAGCAGCCACGGGGCAGGCGAGGGACCCTCCAGCCCCTGCCCAAAGCCGTCAGCACGGCCGACTGCCTCCGAGCCCAGCCTGAGCCCCGCTCCCCCGGGAGCCCCCTGGGACTTAACTCCTCCATAATTAATTTGAGTGCCTCTGTGCTGCCCGCTGGGCCTCCCGAGCACAGATTACTCACCTCGCTGCAAACGCAGGGAACATGAAGGATGTGTCCGGAAGATGAGAGGTCTTGGCTCCCTGACAGCCCCTAACTGATGGCTGGTTTGGGAGGCAGCTGAGGCAACACCAGCTCTCAGAAAAGCAGCAGGTCTGCCAGAGGGTGATCCCAGCACCCACATTTCCAGATGGCTGGGAGGGAGACAAGAACTCCCCAAAAGCTGAGCAGGAACGGTGGGGCGTGCATTTGAGGGAAGGGTGAAGGCTTTAACTAGAAGAGATGCCTACGTTGCCAGTAAGGTCTTTAATTGATTCTGGGAGAGTGATTTCTAAATTACATCCTGACGTGTACACTGCAATCGATAAATGCATTAAGGAAGGAGCCTGCATGCCCTGGGCTGTGCTGCTCCATGCCATTCCCACAGCCCTGGCCCTGCTCCCTGCCCCTCCAGCCACAGAGGAATCCCTGTGAGCAGCAGGGCCGGGTGCTGCAGCACCTGGGGATGTGGCCCACAGAGCATCCCTCTCCAAACAGGTTCCCCCACATCCAGGAAGGGTGCAGGCACCCCAAAATACTGACTTTTCCAAGGATTAGTGCCAGAGTTTGGCAGCAGAGACAGAATGCTGTACCAGGATGGTGCTTCCACTGCAGCCTTGAGCTCCTGCTCTTACCCTGCTCTCAATCTCCTGGGTACTTCTCACAAACTAATTCGATCTGGAAAACCAAGAGTGAGCCAGAGTGGTCCTTTCCATAAGGATGTGTCAAAAATCCTGAAGGGCTTGGCTGCCTGCCTATTTTAAGATGACAGATTTAGGAAGGGGTCTACCATCCCTAGGAAGGGTTTAGTGATTTGAAAAAGCTGCCTGGAAGTTCCTGCTCTGCCTGCACACTCCCCTGGCACATCCCTGCTGCCTGAAGAGAGATGGAAGCTAGGAAAACAAAAGCACATACAAACACTTCAGCCTATTTATTAAAAAAGTTTACAAAATGATGAGTGAAAGACAGCTAATGATGCATCGTATAGTTAGTGCCAGGGAAAACATTCTAAATTAAAGTCCTCAAATATGAAAAGAATCAACATTTAATAAGACAGTTAATGTATGTTATTTAAATGTCACTTCATTATTAAAAGTGTATATTTTTTAGGTTTAATAACCATGTAATTGAGGCATCTTTTGTATAGTTAAGCCTTGGCAAATATGTTTTTCATAATTAGCCAGTATTTATTTAACATGCAATAACCATCCCATTAAATTTAATGACTTCAATTAATAGGTACAAAGGGGCCTTTTTTAGTGTCAATATGTATTCCTAAAGCCACTTCCCGATGTGGTGCCATGAGGAAGCTCAGCCACCTGGGTGTGACCAGGGAGGGCAGGCCCCCGAGCCAAGGCACGGGGCTTTGCTGGTGCCTCATTGCAGGGCTGGGGACACACAGTGGGGAGGGGTGCTGCAGGTCCCAGCCAGGGCTTGGGGGTCACAAAGAAGGGGATGCAGCAGGAACCCTGTGGGGACCCAGCCCATCCTGCTGGCAGCTCCTCACCCCACAAGCCCTACAGCTGGGAGTGAGGCTGAAGGGCAAGGTCTTGGAGCAGTGAGGCAGCAGAGGCTCAGCCTGACACGGCCACAGCTGAGCCTTGTAGCCCACATTAGAGAACAGCCCAGGGTAAATTAACTCCTTTAACGAACCATCCAGCACAGAGTTATTAACTGGCTTGTAATAAACCCCAGCACGACACTGTGCCTGCTGCCATCCCACTGGGCTCCAGGCTATAGAACCCCACCCCATTAGAAAGGAAAGCCCCATCCTGCAGCCATGAACCACCTCTAGGGCTCATGCACCTCCCCGGCCCCTGGCAGGGGCTTTGCTGTCACTTCCCAAGATCCCTGCAGCCTCGTGAGCTCTTCTGCCTCCCTCTACCCTGGCAGGACCCTCAAATGTCTCTTCCCCATCCTTTGGGCCCCTGCTCTCCCCGTTAACCTCAGCCCACATGCCAGGGACTTGGATTTGTCTGATGGCAGAAGCACCTGAGGAATAGAGCAGGGAAAAGCACATGTTGCCACATGCGCCAAACAGGGAAGCAAACTCAGGAACACAGAGACAACCCCTTGGAAAGCAAAATCACTGCTTGTGGGAAGCAGCACACCAGAAACACGTCACCTCTGTGCTCTGTCAAAGGTGCTGGAGCACAAAGCCATAGCAGCCAGTCCCAGGGCAGGCTGCAAGTGAGGTGCTCCCCCAGGGACCCCAAAATGCCAATGGCCAAGGCCAGCAGTCAGCATGGCCCCCTGGCTTGCCCTGGGTGCAGCTGGGGGAACCTTTGCGCTCCCCTGCACCCCCGAGGCCACCTCACCTGGGGAAGTGATGCCAGCTGCAGGCACCTGGTCAGGTCACATCCTCCTGATTTGCAAACCAGTGAGATGATCTTGGAAGTGCTCACAGCAGCCAGGGGACTCTGAGGAGGTGGTTGCAAGCTCCACTTTTCCAGTGATTTTGAACCAGGACAAGGCTTAAGAGACAGTAAATCCTTGAAGGCAAAGGATTATAGATTGGGTTATACCTTCAGCTGTGCTGACCCAGGCTCAGGGTGACTTGGATCACCCTAGGACAGAAATACAGCTCTAGAAGAGCCAACATCCCAAAAATGGCCCTGGGGCTTTTCTTGTATCCCCAAATTATTCCTCCCCCCTCCAGCCTCTTCCATCAGGACATGACAGGGGCTGTGGGGCAGCCACCATCTCACTGCCTCAGTGTCTCTCGCACCTCCTTCCCCAGCTAAAACCCTCTGAGGCCATTTGCAAGGAATGGTCAAAACCCACCAAAGCTTGAGCAGATTGGGCAAGCATATGTCTCCACACATATCCCAGGGCATGGAGAGAGATGCCAGCAGCACTTCCAGCCTCCGCTGGGCGCTGCCTGCCCCGTGTGCAGCGAGGCAGCAAGATTCAGCAGTGATCAGTGAATCCCAATTAATTGTGGTATCGGTATTTAAGGGACCCCACTGTGACAGGGCTGCCATGAGCTGGCTGCAGCCATCTGCTCCCCTGGCCTGGGGACCCTGATGCCTGTGGGGGACAGACCGGTGATTTCTGACTGCCACCCTCTCCTCCCTGCAGCCTGGCTGGGTAGCCTGGCCGGGATGGTTTGCAGAGCCGACGGGGTTATTTAGAGCCTCAAAGCAGGCACAGGCTCCCATCGGCGCCGCTGCCAACCTGCGAACAGCTGCCTGCACCGATGCGGCCATAAATTACCCGCGGAGCCATTGGGGAGCCGCACCGGAGGGCAGGCGGCAGCGGCTGCAGCCCCGCACAGGAGCCCGGAACAGGTAATTAATCCTCGTTAGCAGCTTGACGGGGAGATGGGCTCGCTGGGCGTGCGGCACGGGGGGGCTGCTCCTGCAGCAGGGCTCTCTTCCCCCTTTGTACCCCTCCTTCCCAGTGTCCTCCTCTCTGCGCATCTCCTCCTTCGCCTGTCCCACCTCCTCCCCTCTTCTGCCTCTTCTAGTTATCCTTGTTTCCTCCTGTCCCTCTCCACCCTTTCTTTCCAGCATTGCGCTCCGAAGTTGCTCCGTGGCACCGCTCCCGTCCCCAGAGCCGGGGTGGGGCCGGCCCCTGCCTGCCACGCTCGGCTCCCAGCAGATGCCCAAGAGCCCGTGCAATGGCCACTGGGACTTGTGCATCCTGTGCCAGTCTCAGCGACCAACCTCTTCTGGCTTTCCAGGGAGTAAGGAAAAGCCGGGACAAACCACAAGGCCGCCCTCGGGGCCCAGACCCAGCCTGCTCCAGCCCAGCCCTCCGGGACACGAGGCAGAGTGCAGCCCAGCCAGGACAGCCCGGCAATGCTGAGAAGGGACGTGTCATCCCCGGTGTGACATCCCTGAAGCAAGCAAATGCCGCTTCTCACACAGCAGATGGCAAATCCTGCAGCGGGGAGGGGAAGAGGGGTGCCCATTAGCACCCCCAGCTATCGCCTTAACTCTGCATCTCCCTTCTCAGGGCTGGGAGCCAGCACCAGGCTCTCAGGCTCTCCCCTCCACCACTCTCCTCCTGCCAGCTCCAGACATCCCCAAGGACACCCGCCACAACCAGGGACCAAATTCTGACTCGTGTCCCCAGCCCTCTGCACCTATGTCCATCAGTCATTGCTCCAAGAGGAGCCACAAAGCTGCAGTGAAAAAAGGACCCTTATTTTAAAGTAAATAACGATTCTAGAATAAATAAATAAATAACAAGCCCAAGCACAAGTCTGCTTTTAAATTCAAATGTGCAATATGGCCCAGAGCCTCAGAGCCAGAAGGAAACTACAGATTTGGGCAAGGAAACAGAGAATATTTCACTTCAGCTCAGTCCAAGCCGTCATGATTTACCCAGCAGTGAGAGAGGTGGGGAGAATGCTGCTCCCTGAGGGCTCTGCAGCTTCAGCTTTCACCCCCACGCTCTCCACCCCCAGGCTGCTGCCCCTGGACTTAAAAGGTTTTTCCAGACTCTCACATCCCACCTCATGTCCCACCTATTCCACTTCAGGGTCACAGCTGTGCCAGGATGGGGAGTTCTCCCTGGGGCTCCTGCTGGAGCTTCCAGGTCCATAGACATCATGGTCCTGCCCTGCTGGGACCCAGGACCCCCCAGCCCCAGCATGACACCAAACAGGACCCAACACCCAGCCCTGTGCAGGGGTTCCCTGGAGTCACAGACACACCAGTGACCGTAGTGGTGGCTGTCCAGCTCAGGCTGGGCACTTCTGGGGCAGCAACGCTCTCTCTCTGCACCTGCCTGAAAGGAGGTTGTAGCCAGGTGGGGATCAGTCTCTTCTCCCAGGTAACAAGTGACAGAACAAGAGGAAACAGCCTCAAGTTGCACCAGGGGAGGTTTAGATCGGATATGAAGGAAATTTTTTTCACTGAAAGGGCTGTCAAGCATTGGAATAGGCTGCCCAGGGAGTCTCTCTCTCGGGTAAGGAAACAGGGAATATTTCACTTCAGCTCAATCCAAGCCGTCGGGAGCCCGTTCTATCCCCTCGGCACACTCGGGGGCCGCTGTTTGTCCCGCACCAGGCAGGCAGCGCCCGGCGCGGCCGGGACCCTCACCGAGATGCGCCCCGGGCACCCGGGGACCCGCCCGGCCTCGGCCCCAGCCCCGCCGGTGGCCCCGGCCTGATGGAGCGGCGGCGGCAGCGGCAGCGCGGGCCGACAGTGCCACCTGCTGCTGCTGCGGCACCCAGGGACAGAGCGAAGGACAGACGGAGCGAGGGACAGACGGAGCGAGGGATGGAGCGAGGGACAGACGGAGAGAGGGACAGACGGAGCGAGGGACAGACAGAGCGAGGGACAGACAGAGCGAGGGATGGAGCGAGGGACAGACAGAGCGAGGGACAGACGGAGCGAGGGATGGAGCGAGGGACAGACGGAGCGAGGGACAGACGGAGCGAGGGACAGACAGAGCGAGGGACAGACGGAGCGAGGGATGGAGCGAGGGACAGACAGAGCGAGGGACAGACGGAGCGAGGGATGGAGCGAGGGACAGACAGAGCGAGGGACAGACGGAGCGAGGGACGGAGCGAGGGACGGAGCGAGGGACAGAACGAGGGACGGAGTGAGGGACAGAACGAGGGACGGAGCGAGGGGCGCCCGGAGCCCGGCCCGCGCTGCCGCTCCGCATCTCTGGGCAGCGCGGGGTGCTGGGGACCGGCGCGGGGTGCCCCACGTGGGGGAGGCGACAGGAGGTGACAGCGAGCCCGGAGCAGGGGGAAAAGCCACCATAAATCCCCAGACCCGATTTCCCAACGTCGGCAGATGCCCGAAGGCCAGCACCGTGAACGCCGCGCTAGGACAAGGCGGGGAAGGGCACAAGGGGCACGGCCGTGCCCAGGGCCGTGTCTGGGACGGAGGAGCTGCAGGACCCCGCGCCCAAAGCCCCGACATCCCGGTGTGGATGCGTTACCCAGGCCAGCGCACTCCTACAGCCACAGCCCGAGAATGACCCTTGGTGCTCCCGCTCCTGCTGGCACCGAGGATGTTCCTGGAGCTGGGAACAGGAACTCTCCTGAAAACAACACAGCTTCCCCTAAAACCATGGGACAATACGATAGGGGATCACCCCCGAGCAAAAAGAGCAAAATGGGGGTGCAGGGTCGGCTCCTGAGGGGTGTGAAGGCGCAGGGGAGGTGTCAGACACAGCATGTCACCGTGTCACCGTGTCACCCCCAGGGCATTACGGCTCTGACGCAGCAATCCAGGGACACCAAGGCTGCAAAATGCTGTGACATCCCCACGCCCCTATGGCACACAGACATCATCCACTGCAAACATGGAGAGAAAGGTGGGGACCAACCACGGGGTGTGAGGAAATCTGCTTCACAAATTACCGTTAGTACCAAATGTCCCTTCTTATCAAGACTGGACGGGTATTCAATTTTCTCTTCAAACGCCTGCCTTCTGAAATGGTAATAGAATTTCAAATCTAGGGGAAAAGGGAGGAGAAAAACTGAATATGCAAGGATTAACAATGAGAGAGACAAAGAAAGAAATAATACCAAAAAAATATAGTCAGAGCCTTTGCAGGAATTAATTAAATACAAATATAAAGAGAAAATTAAGTCTCATGCTTAGGAGGGGGGAGAAAAGGGATATTTTCTGAGTTTAATTAACCTTTTTTTGCCAAGAACAATGAAGAGGATGGGGGAAGGGAGGGAGAGGAGAGCAGAAACTCCTAATTGTTTTGCCTTGCAGGAGATAATTACAGGAGCCGGCCAGGTCAGGGTCTGCCCACACGGGTTTGGGGTGCGTGGGTCTGGCTCGTGCACATCCTGAGATTGTGTGCACTTAATAGCTCACTTGTTGGGACATCGATTGGGAGGAGCAAAGGCAGAGCTGGGGGGAGCTGTGGTCTCCCAGACACCAGGGAGCTCAAGGAGGGGACGTCTCCTCCCAGCAGGGCCATGGGGAGGGGAGAGGGTTGAGCATAAGTGGGAGGTAGCTGGTGGCCATGGTGGCTGATAGGGCTGCGAGACAACCTCTGTCCCCACACTCCTAAATATTTTGTTTGCAGGTTTGCTATCTGTGGTGCTCAGAGGCATCAGTCACGGGGTGACAGCTTGGGGGTCTGATGGGGTTTGGAAGCAGCTGTTGCAAAATTAATGGTCTTTGTCACCACTGACCTCTCCTGGGGAAAGTGGAGGATCCAGGCAGTGGTAGCAAGATGAAAAGTGACAGGAGAAGGAAAGGAAAAGTGATGGTGATGTTTGCATGAGCACCTGCCTCCAGATCTTGCTCCAGTGCCTCTCTTCTCTACCACTGGCCATGTGGGAGCTGTTTGACCACAGCCTGGACTACAAAAGATGGGAAGTGACCGACTGGGAGAGCAGGACCTCTGGACACATTACCAGCAGGTCAACACTGTGCCCAGCTGTAAGGAGCAGCATTGCCTCTGGGCACTGCCAGACACCCAGGCTTACACCTGCCAGCAGCACAACAGCACCCATGGCCACCCACACAACCCCAGGCACCAGGAGCGAGGGAAACGGGCCCACAAGCTCTCAGACAAGGGGTGATGAGCAGCACCTTCCTCCTCCTCTGGGTCCCAGTGCTGGGGCTGCTTGCCAGGAGCTGCTCCTGGAGGAAAGCACAGAGCTTTGGGGCCAAGGTGCTTCCTGCAAGATGCCAGAGGCGCTGCTGTGAACAGGCTGCACGATGCTTTTCACTACTTCCTTTTGATGCCTTGGTGCCACAGGGCCTGGAGTAGGACCTGTCTCACTCTAACACCAGCTGGATGGGGCAGAAACTTCCCAAGGACTTACATGTCACATGTAACATCTTTGGGCCACAGCCCATGGAGGTGTCCTCTACCCCTGCATCACAAGTTCTCCCAGATCAGTGCAAAGCCCCCTGCTGACCTCCAGCCCCACCTCACCGTGGTCACACCACCACCCATCACATACGTGCTTGGGGGGGCGATGGAGAAGCTGGGGCTCATCCTCCTGCATGAGGCTGCAGGCAGCAGAGCTGGTTTTCCAGCAAGGACCAGCTGCATTGATGTTTCAGTTGGATGACAGAGGGTAAAATTCATCATTCCCAGGCAAGCAGCTCATGAAAGGCAGAAGCTGAAGACATGGACCTCTGCAGAGATCACCCAGGACAGGCTAGAGATTATCTGGGAAGCAGGACAGGGTGATTAGTAAGTTAAAATCAACACCAGCAAATGTTTATTTAACAAACACAACTCCTTATCTATCCAGGAAGAGACTGCAAAATTATTCAAGAGTCTTCAGTGTAAATTATTCTCAGTATAAAGATTGTTTAAATTGCAAGCTGGGAATATTACTGTGAAGTGTACAAGGTATGTGGTAAATTATGTAACCTATTTATGTAATTTATAAATTGAGTTATATAAATTAGCTACACCAGGTACAGCATGAATGTCAAATTGTATTGTGACTCAATTGTCACAATAATGGCTCAGCATCAGATTAGCTCGAGGATTAACTCAGACAGTACAAAGTCTGGATGTTACAAATAAATAAATATAAATATCAAACTGTACACTAACAGCTCAAACTAGAAAGTCATTAGCATTAATAAAGTGCAACCACTCAATTACTTGTCAGGGGAAGTAAAATGAGGCAGAGTCAGCAGGATCAGTTTGCTTTTCAGTTTGCACAGATGTGCCCACAGTCAGTGCCCTGCAAAGTGCTTTAGGGAAGGCAGAAAGTACCTAAGGCTTCTCCAAAAGTCCCTGTCTCACTCCTGGGGTAGGGAGCATCTCTGTTAACAGTAAGGGGCTACAAAATCACTGATGACTTTACATTAAGAAGTTTGGACTAAGGGCACCATTACACTGCTTGATACACTGCACACAGGTCCATAGAAAAGTCCATTAATTTGTTGTACAGCTCTGAGACTCACCTGCCATACTCACTAAACCAAATTTTCAGGGCTTGGAGAATCCTTAGAAAACCTGAACCAAGGCCACCAGTTAACTTCCCAAGTTAAGAGTCAAAAGCACATTGTCAACCACTCCTTTTCCCTGAACAATTCCTCTTCACTCCCATAAACTACTAAATCCCCAGGGCTCGACTCAGGAGTGGAAATCCTGGGCCAGGCACAGACTCTTTGGAGATGCAAACACCACGAGAGGGAAGGTGCTTCTCCTGCAGTCAGCATGTAGAGATTTGATAAAACTTTAAAAACCTGGAAAGGACTTTCAGGAGACTATGTAAGGATATACAGCAACAAGAAGAAGTATTGCAGTCTGGTTTATAAATTACTTAACCCTAAAATCTAAGGCTGGATGGAAGGGATCTAATTCTTGTGGACCAGATGGAGCAAGCAGGAGCTCTGCCCAGGGAGCCTTGTTCACAGGGTAGCCCCATGGGCAGGAGCAGGGCTGAGCCACCTTTCATGCTTTTTGCTCCATGGTCCACATTGTCAAAGGATGGTAAAAGGCTTCCAAGTTTCAGAAGTTTTCACCTTGTACTCCTCACTGAAATCCAATTTTCTTTCAAGTTGAGAATGGCAGAATTCTGCCCTCCAGAGAACAGCTGTGACTATGTTGTCATCTGCATGCTCAGGAGTGCTGCAAGCTCTGTAGCAGTGTTAGAGCTCCCAGTCTCAGGGGTGACTGCAAAGAGAGCTGGAGCACAATTCTCTTGAGTACAATAAATAAAACCTCCCTGTAACAGGTATGCTTGGTTTTCCAGAGAGCTGAGTTTGGACCTCCAACCCCACGAGGTAAGCACTGGTTGGCAGTGCCCAAGTTCACAGTCAGAAGAATGATATAGATCACCTTAAATTTATGGTGTGCATAAGGGTCTCATTTTCCTG
Organism: Irena cyanogastra; assembly: GCA_013397155.1. Lineage (NCBI taxonomy): Eukaryota > Metazoa > Chordata > Aves > Passeriformes > Irenidae > Irena > Irena cyanogastra. The sequence continues at coordinate 966,235 of VWZV01000528.1, forward strand.
TGCAATTCCTTGCAGTGTTGAATGAAGTTTTTTTACCCAGCAGAAGAACCACACTTTGAAACATCAGCCCAGCAGTCACAAAGAAGCAAATGTATCTCTTTCTGCTGATGCTACACTTGGATACTGTCACCTCGACACTGGATTCCTATAACCTAGAGACACCTAACCACATTCATTGCCTCAAAGTAGCCTCAAATAAAACTCCTTGAGCTTCGGATCAGCAGTGAGCAACACAGGACCACCTGCAGACTCAGAAGAGGACATCTGCTTTATTTTCTGAGAAGCTGAGGACCCAGACCCTGCTGGCTGAGGGTACTTTCACAAAAACAATCAGCTTAGACTCTGAAGCATGAACTCTCTTCTTTATCTGTTTGGCCACAGACTAAATGGCAATCCTTTCCTTCAGACAGCAAAATTCCTTTTTCCTAGCACAGGAGAATGTGGCCAACGAGTGGCTGGGTGGAACCAACAGCTGGCACTGAGGTTTCACAGCTGGATATCAAATACATTATTGTGGATATTCTGTTTTGTAAACCACCCTCCAGTTGGGAATGTAAACTTCAGGATACCAGAAGGTACTATATAAAAATAACTAGAATGGAGTCTTCAAACAAATGGATGAGTGGTTTTTTGTAACCTCTTTAACTTAAAGACCCCACAGCACTGCACAAGCACCTGATTTAAGTGTGGAAGAAGCCCAGCACAGAGACAATTCTACTGCCTTCAGCTTACACTCTGTTTGGTCACCCCTGAGGGCCTTCCCACTGTACACTTCCCACTGAGCTGCAGTGACAGAATTGTACTTGGGAGCAGGCACCCAGTCTATGTGGCCACCACAGACCCACAGTGTGATCCACTTAATCCAGTAAATTCCAACCCAAGGAAGCTGCCAATAGTTGGCAAGAGCTCTCTGGAAAGTAAAGAGTAGAGGGGAAAAAATCCCAACACAAAACTTACTTATTTTCCTTCGCAAAAGAAAAATAAGTAAGGATTAAAGGGGCTACAAAGGCTGCTTCAGTGAGAGAGTCCACAAAGAACAATTTCCCTGCCTTTTGTAGTCTTTTATGTTGGCTGGTATGATTTAAGTGAAGTTCTGAACCGGCATTTCCCCTCTGTCTCATTAAGAGCTGCAAAGCTCCACTGCAGTCACTGGCCAGGCTTCTCCAGCAGTTGAAAGGCTACTACAGGAAAAGTAAAGATTTAATTTTTAAAAAGCCATGTTCACACATGGCTTTATCAAATGGCAAGAGTTCAAATCTCTCCCTTGGTTCAGCCACTTGGAGGAGGACTGCAGGCAGCACTGGCAGAGTTCCTGTTTACTTGTTTTATGATGGTTGTAACGAGGAACCCATTAAATTAATAGCCGTGCTTTATTTTTAATGTTATGTTTAGCTAATCCTGACTTACAGTGGCACTCCCCATTCACAGAAAATAAAAATCAAACTCACTATGATGATGGACTCCACCACCAAGAAAATGGGTACAGTGGGATGTTCAAGAGGTCACAGAAGGGAAAAAATAACATCCTTTTCATTCCTCCTGAGGGAGTGTCACTCATGTCCTCCACTGTTGACCATTAGAGAGATTAACTCAGACTGCTCAAGGACTAAATAGCAGAAAAGCTCTGCCCCACTGGCAAGGAGGAGATGCCCACCCAGAGACTCCAGCAGAGCTGCTCATGTATAGACACACATGCAGAAGGCACAGCTGGAGTATCTGGGTGACTCCAAAATGTTTTCTGGTCTTAAAAACTGAAGGTAACTTGTTTTTTTGATTCTGTAGAAGAGGCAGTAGGAAGTGTACAGAACTGAACAGCACACACCAGTTTGCCAAAAATGTTAGCACTAGATGGGAATAAAGACAATTTGTCCTGCAGCTGTCACCCCAGTATCAACTCAGTATTCAAAAAAGGATCTTGAAACTAAGCTTTCAGGGATCCATAAGGAGGTGAATAGATTCTAACTCCTCAAAAAGATCCAAGTGAACCAAAGGGCTTTGTTTCAATTAATGTCAATTAGCAAACCTGCTCCAAAGATATCAGAAGTTATTTTTAAACACACTTTCTGAAAACAAAGGAGGATGCAAAGTAGGAATCAAAATGAGATTCCAAGTCCCTGCTGCCTCTTCTCCTACACTGCCTGGGACAGCAGGCCTGCCATGCAATAGCTCCCATACAGAACAACACAGGGCAGCAGGAACCAGACAAGTGCTATCAACATCTCGCAGCAAATGGCACAGATGAAATGGCAGGATAAAGCACAAGCCATTCCAATGAGGGCAACCAGGGAGAGCATCTAATTTAGGCCATTCACAAGGGGAAATCAGCTACAGGAGCAGTTTGTTACATAGCCCTGAGGGAACAATTGATTTCAACTTGGAAAGAAAAGTTTGTGTGCTGCTCTCCCTAGGAAGATGACAGAGGAAAGTTTCCTGCCATGCTCTGACCTCCATAAAAAGTCTGAAAGAGCACACGTGTCATTAAATCCAAGACACACTTTTGACTGGGAGCTCTCCTGAGACCAGTGGCTGCTTCATTTGCTTCCTCTGGCTTTGCCCCAGGCTGCAAAACTACCACTCTGCCAGCACAATTACACACCAGAGGGGGAGATGGAGGGGCAGCATTACCCCTGAACAGCCTCAGCTCAAAGGTGATACAGCCCAATCACTTCAGTCCACATCAACCTTCACTCCCCCAAGGAATCAGGAACAGGGAAAGTGAGGAGAATCCAACACACACCAAGAGCAGAGGGGTAGGGCTGACAAGGCAGGTGAGTCAGTTCAGGAACATCACATCCAGCTTTGGGCAAGGATAAAACCCACATGAATGGGAGCAGGTGTGGGGTTACATGTCACAGGACACTGAACAGCCCTTCAGGCTCCCATGGGTTCCAAAAAAGGGCTGATAACACTTCAATGCTGGATGCAACAGCCCACTGGGGGGGCACAAGACAAGAGAAGAATAAGGTGGTCTGGAGACACATACAAGATTGGCAGTGAAGCACCTGAGGGAGTCAGACACAAACAATTTATCAACAAGTTACACACAAACACTTTTAACCAGTTTGGAAATAAAAAATAACAAGAACTTGAAAGACAAATTGAAAAATTCTGCTTGGAAAAGGAGCACACAGCATGAGATCACAGGACTCAGCAGACTATAAAATAGGAAATGAGACTTACTCTTCTCCCCCTGCAGCTACACAAAACCCTCCCACATAGATTACAGACATACTTGGCAATTGCCTTCCTCCTCCCGCCTCTCCTGTTATGGACAAGGCAGAGATGGTAGCTGCCTAAATGCAGAGAGGATATTAGATAAAGCACCTTGCAAAGTCAAGTGTGAAATATTAACAGCAGGAGGCAACGGGTTGAGTTTTTATGCAAGATCACAAATTTGGTGCTTGGAGTGCCGGTGATGTTCTCGCACACTGGAATCTCAAAGTGCTGCTTGTGGAACGTTTCATTTACAAAGCTACTGAGGCCTACTGGAAATTCTTTATTGGTTCTCTTATTTCCTGTATCTTCTCTAACTTCTCTGGTTTTGTTCTCTTCCCTTCCTGCAATGCTAAGAAATTATGCATGAATAAAAAGGTTGTTCCTTCCATTCATCTGGCAAGTTTTAAAACAATTCATACTCTCAAAGCGGGCACTCTGCAAGCTGTATTTTCACATGAAATTACCACAATTGTGCGCATTGCATCCAAATCACCAGATGCATTTGTACACAAAACTACCCAGTTTGCAGAGAACTGCAATAAGCAGGCAAGCAAAAGGGACATGCACTGCTCAGCTGAAGGGAGCACTGTGCCCAAGCTGCACCTGGCCATAGGAAGGCTTGGTTTTAGTCGGTGAAACTGGTATTCCTGGTCACAAAAGAGCTGTTTTTTATCCAGCACATGCAGCACAGACAGTAGCATGGCTGGCTGCCTCTAACCCACCTCAAAGTTGCCTTTGGAGGAAACTGCCTCTAATTCAGCTTTCACAATAGATTCAGACCTTGTTTATCCTGCTGTCCTAGTTGTCCATTAATGCCAGCTGTGGTGGTAGCGGTGTGGAAAGGACATCTATTCAACACTGGACACCAGGCTCCAGGAATAATGATCTCTGCCACTCTGGAGCATAACTGACACCTGCTGTCACAATCTTGCATAGAAACAAAATTGCTCTGAATATCCCACAAGCAGTCAAGGAGAAACATAAAAAGAGGGAGCCTAGGAGAAGGTGCAGGGCTTCTTCCTTCTTTTCAAGGGCCTTGGCACTACAGGAGCAGCAAAGATGAGGGGGAAGAGAAAACATTCAAGAAACTCTGTTACCTGCACATTTTTTACTTGGATAGCAGCTGAGACTCTGCAAGTGAACTTCATCTTCAGCAGTTTCCTTCTGACATCCCTGGCAATTGTATTTTCCCCCAGGCTCAGGTGTCTGAGCTGGTGATTAGGGCAACAGCAGCAACAAAACTGCTCCTGGGCACAAGGAAACACCAAAGGAAAGGGACTGCCTGAAAGGCAGATGTGACCACAGTCCCCATGGACATGATCACCAAGAAGTTTCTAGACACTCAGCACAGAGTAAGCTAAAATCAACCCAACACAGCAGGACAGAGGAGTTTCTCACTCCAAGGCTGTGCCACAAATGAATGTCTGTCCTCAGAAACTTTTGGAGACAGAGTTAGGCAAGCCGGTATTGAAGTGCAGTGACAGGTAAGAGGTGCATTTTCAGCTAGCAATCAAGCAGTCCCTCATCTGGAGGTACTGGATGGCCTTCGAGTGCCACTTTGTCCTTGCTGGGCTGCAAACAGCCGCAATGCACCTGGCCAACATTAGCTGTAGCTGTTACACTTACGATTTTATGGCTGATTCCCCCCCCACCCTCTATCGAGTTCACTGTCTGAATGATCACATCTGTTTATGTTCCACAGACACCTGTGTATCTTGAGATGACAGCAACTCCCTGAATGCTGTAATCAGTTATTTCTCAACAGAGGAATTGCCAATTTGGTAAATAAAGCTCATTATAAAAGAACATGAAAATGTATTACAGTTGCCTAACAGAGAAAATTGCCCAGCGCCGCCAAATAATCAGCCCTGGCATCAGAGTCCCCCCCAATTTAGGGCAACTGAAATAATAACATGCAAATTACTCATGCAAGGCAATGCTGGATAGGGGCAAGAGGAAAATGAGGAAGGGACAAAATACATACTTTTCTCTTCAGATCAACAATAATTTCAAACCCAGCCAGGGACAGACCTTGGTGTTCTAAATCTCTGCCTGCAGAGTCAGAAGCTCTGTGGCTGTCCTAAGCAGATCCAAAAGCTGGCATGGCAGCAGCAGCGTAAGGCCACCCAGCCCTGCTCCAACAGATTTGAGGGCACTGATTGTCCTACTTTGTTTTGGAAAACTTGCTCTTCCTCCCTTAGGTACAGCAAGTTTGACCTACACAAAGATGCAGAGCTGGAATTTTTGTAAGATCTGAGACTAACGGAGATAAGCCATGCGTAAGCAAACCGCTTCTGAGGATGAAAAGTGTTGTGGCATCAGCTCTCAATAAGAAGGAAAGGCATTTTGTTGCTTTAATGGAGATGTAAAGCACTAAGTTGCTGCCTAAAGAAAAGAGAGACGAAGCAGAATATAACACAGAAAACAATTCTCAGCCCCCCTCATCCATTTTCATAAACACTGCATTAAACTCTGACACAACCTCCAAAAATCCATGTTCACATTCTTCAAAAACTGTCAGATACAGTCAGAGAGGACAGAGGACGCTAATGCTGCCAGACAGAGAAGCTGTACCCAGAGAAAAGGAATCAGGTTACCAAACCAGAACTGCTCCCCTGGTTTGCTGACAGGCCTTCTGCAGTTCTGCCACACCTACCTCTAGGAGAATAAGATTCCAGATGCACCCAGCATCCTCCATTCCTCATGCAGCAAGGCGAGGGCTCAACACAGAGCACAAGGATGAAAAGGACAGTGGTTTATGGCAGACACAGCAGGAACTGCACACAAGAGCTTGTGAAAAGAAAGATAACTTGGGCTCTGCAGCCAGCAGGCAAAGGCTTTTTCAGTATGAATCCTCACCACCAGTTCCCTTCAGCCAGGACTTTGTAACCAAGTACTTTCAAATAAGCCAGTCATCCTGGGACCAAAATGAACAAGTTTTGTGATTTATAAACTGTGACTTGAAATACTGCTGTTCCTCACACTCATTTGGAGTTTTTGTTGGCATTGGCAATAGGCAGAAAACAGCAGTTTACAAACTCATGGCACTGAAAGTACCTCACAGCACACAGTGACAGTTAAACACTTTATTGTTTAGGAGGCGACGTGGGAAGGGAAGGAATGTGCCTGCTGGTGTAACCAATGGGAGCACGCTAGGAACAGTTAATCCTACCAAGCCACTCGAGGTTACTCCCACCTTCAGACCCCTTTCTCCAGAGCAAACAAACAGAGGACACAGTTCTTGAAACTCAGATGGATGTTGGTGAAACCAAAGTTAGAACTGTGTGAACCAGGTTTATGTTGGAGCAAGACCCCAAGCTACAAGCTGTGCTGGAAGCACCTGGGGTCAACACAATTCTTTACATTGCAAAACAATGAAAAGAAACCATAGCATCCCCCACTCCTGGGACCCTTCTCCCAATCCCAGGAACGCCCACCGAGACTGACACATGCAGGCAGTTAGGAGAGGAATCATGTTGTATTGTCTTGGTCATGGAGGGCAGAAGGCACTGGGTTTGGTCAGTGTCTGTCCAGAAGGATGCTGGGGCTTCCAGGGGGATCTGTGATCCCTGTCCTCTGCTCTTTGGCGGATGATGTTTATCCAGAATTAACTAACAGCTCCTGGAGAAAAAAGGAGACAAAAGGAAAAGGCAATAAGCTAGTTATGCAGCTGTTGACATGGGAATGTTGCCATCAGAAACGAAAGAGTTGCATTGGCAGGGTGAAAATCCTACAGAAAAATCTTCAGTTTTCACCTACTGTAAAACACAAGATATTCAAGGGGAGAGGACTGTGGGAAGCAAGAAACCAGCTCATGATACCAAACATAAGGCTGATTCTGTGATCCAGAGCACATGGTCAGTTGCAACAATCAGGATTGTAAATCCACTGGCTTTCAGTGGGAGAGAACAGCTGTGGCTCCAGGTGAGCCTTGCAGCAGTGAGGTCACAAGAGTAAGTGCAACCCCACACTAAGTCCTGCCTCAGCACAGGAGGACATAGGAGCACTTTGATTAGCTGTCATCACATACACACACACACAGACACACAGACACAGACACACACACACTCCCCTCATTCTCTCATCCTGGAACAGGATCAATATTAAGAGCACCAGAGAAGTGAGAAGAAGAAAGATGGGACTCAAAGACCACCCTAACTCCTGACATATCTCATAGACTTTATCCTTTTAAGACCCAAGCCCTCCTAAAATTCAAAGCAAAATCACATCTGCTTTTGTCCCTACAGAAACCTACTAAGTGGTATCTCCTCAGATCCTGCAGGTATCTGCATATGAGCTGTGAACTTCTGAGGTTATTATAACACAGAAAGCTTCCAATGTTTTTGGGATGGAGATTGCAGAGTCTGCTGTGGTCTCTTCCTATTTTTATCTTATCACATCTCTAAAGTCAAAGAAATCGAACCAACAATGCCATCAGCAGTGGATGAGAACACACATGACACCAGCTGTAACACCTGTCCCTCAGGATCTGAGAAACCAGTGCTGGATCCCACTCCCCAACGAGGGCAATCAGCTCTCCTGCAGCAGCCATGGCATCCTTGTGTCAGTGCTGCAGGAACAGCAGAACCACAGAGGATAAGCCCAGTCACAGGCTGCCTCCTTCTCCTGCTCTGGGTGTGTGAGGCTCTCTTTTGCAGAGCAGACAGTACTGGTCCATGTTAAGAGGACCCAGCTAAAGCCAACTAGAGAAAGACAACCGAACACTTCACTGCATACAGTCTCATTGCCCATTTTTATTACAGCTGTATTTGAGCTCAGTTCTACTCTCCAGATATTTGCTTTTCTGAGGAGAGGAGCATTGCTTTCCTCAGTGTGAATCAGATTGGAAAACATCACAAAATAATGATGCTAGCACACCTGGCACTATCTTTTAGAAGGTGAAGATGTCATTTGGGCTGCTTCTGCACAGGAGGCTGATATTGGCTGATACATGGCCAATGTAGGCTGAACATGCTGGCCTTGAATCTCCAAAGACAGCCCCATCTCTGACAACAATGAACAGGAAAAGCTTCAAAGAACTCAAGAATAAAGAGAAAATTGTTCACCAAATTATTTAGACAAAGGTTATGCAGAAATCTGACAAATGAACCATCAATAATACTCCACTGACTCTAATTTCCCAGGTAATTTTTCTCATCATTAGTGACTTAAAAGTTATGCACAGAGCAATATATTTTAAAAACTCCAATAGCACTCACTGAAATTGCAATGAATGAAGCAGTAACAACTCACGATCAATTTTGCAATGAAGTAATTTGCTGGATTCACATTGTAACACTTCAGTAAAATGTCCAGGAATGCTACATTTTGTGGGGAAAAAAAAAAAAAAACAACCAACAAATCAAAATCACTTCTGTACCTACTCTGTGGTTAACCCTTCTGGAAGACAGTAAAACCTCTTTTTTAAAACACTTTTGAAGAATATCACAGTTACACAATTTCATGTTCAAAATCATAACTACATTTTTCAACCTCATCTAGTTGCAGGTGTCTCTACCCATGGCAAGAGGGCTGGAACTAAATGATCTTTGAGGTCCCTTCCAGACTAAACCATCATATGATTCTATGATATTTTAACTTATTTCAGGAGAAAATGATAACAGCCAGTCCTTAACCTCTATTAATTCCTTCCAGCCTAACCCACCCACATACCAGGTATGCGTTGAGCTGGAGGCTCACAAACATTCCTCGTGCAAAAACATCAGGTTCCATCTCACTCTGGATGACTAAACCTCCTCAAAATCCTTTGCACAGTGAGCCTGGACCCAGAACTGATGGGCTGAGTGACACCAGAACTCTGAGACTAAACCCACTCTTTGCCCACCTAGCTTTGCAACCATGCCAGTGCAGACCTGGCACCCCTTCATTTTCTCCCAACCTGGAATCCTCTCTGTAAGATGCTGCAGCACTTACCTTGAGCAGAAGGAGCCAGTAAAGGGAAGGAGAAGCTTTAGCTCTTCTCCATGCCCTTATCATTGCATATGCACCAGACAAGATGAACAGGCAACGAGCCCAGGCAGTTTGCAATCACAGTTCTCACATGACAGGATACTCCCAATTAATGGAGTTGAGGCTCAGACTGAAAAGTTTTGGTGCCTCCTCAAAAAATGACTGTCCCACAGTTGGCATTAGCTGCTCTCTGCTGCAGTCTCAGCAGAACAAGAAGTCAGAGATGAGCAACCTTGGAGAGTACACCACACCCACAGTCTGATGAGGGGGAACAGTGCCCTTCTTGCACAGGGAGGGCAGGTTATTTTTAATGCCCCTGCCAATGCAGTCCAGGTAGAGACCAGGTTCCAGTCTTGATGAGCTCCAGCCCAGCACCTCTACATAAGAAAACAGTATCCATACAAAGGCAAATTCCTCATCAGCACAAACAGGAGTGGCAATCTGTTCAGTCCTGACAGCAAGTCCAGCTGGAGGGCCTACAGCACTTGTTTTCTTCCACGCCTCCCACAGCAAATGGGAACTTCGAGCCACTAACTCATGCTCTTCCACCACTGTGGCACCCTGCTCAGGAGCTAACTGCAGTCAAAATGGGCTGCTTAGCTGACACGGCCTGCCACTTTGCAGCCCCTAGGGGAAAGCCAGCAGCTTTCCAGTTCTGGTTCCAGTCGAGTGAGGAGAAAGGGCTGAGGTCTGCAAGTAGATCTGCTCCACAAATCTCACCCCTGCTGAGAAGGGAGTCCAGTCAATGTCCAATACAGCTCTAACAGAGCTGAGGCCTTGGTACCCAGCACTGGGGCAAGCAAGTTTCAGCAAGATTTTCTAATGCACCTATTCCTCTGTCCTGTTCCTTCCTTCTCAGTCTGCATCCCAGTGCAGAAGCTCAGGGCTGCCTGGTGAATCTGCAGCATCCCCTCCACCTCCCCCAGTCACTGGCCAGCTCTATGCCTCGGCTCTCAGCCTTGCTGGAGGCTCTCAGTCAGCAGAGGAATCTCCCTCCTTGAAAAGCCAGACCCTGAAGAACTTCCTCCCTCAGTGTTTGCCAGAGACACTGTTTGCCAAGCCTCAGCTGTGTTAAGACATATTTATTTAACCAGCCCTTAGTCTCACAGGGTAAACCCTGCAAGTTTCCTCCACCATGCGCCTTGCCTTTGTTTTAACATCCCTTCAAGCAGTCACACCACAGCACTCACACATATGGGCACTGTGTAGCTATGAAGAAATCAGAGAGCAGATCCCCATGATAAATGACTTGGTGCATTTGGAGTGTCAGTGACAAAGCAGAAATTAATCTCCATAGTTCCTAGTTCCCTGCTGTGTGCAGGCAGCTCTCAACATCAGAATACCTGTTGGCACACAGCAGACCTCAGCAACGTGACCACACAACTTTTTCATCTCAGTTAGTGTGGAAAGAGGCACAAACAAAATACAAAAATCCCGACCTGCCCTAGGATGGGTGTTCAAGGCCTTTACACTGGATGAGGCATTTGTTGCAGGGCTATTAGCACCCCAAAGCCCTGCAAGGGACATTTGAGTCACTTTGGTTTGATGTATGCTGTAGGTATTTTTTGGTTATGTGCAATTTGTTCTGTTACACTCAGAGTATTGGCTATTTTGTGGAGCAGCTGTGCTGACTAATGGATCACAGCACTTCTGTGCCATATAGTTATTGCACAGAAAAGACTCTCTGTCTCTCTCATCCTTCAGGAGTCCAACAGTTGCTGTCCTTGGGACTGGAATAAGGAGGGCCAGGAGCATGCCTGGCAGCAACAAAAGCATTAATTCAAAAAGCTATGAAGAGAGTTTTGTTTTCCTTCGTCTCTGTACTGGTGTTAATAGTTTTGCAAAGCAGGGAAGTTCACCCAATGACTTCTTGGCTACTTCCCCAGATGGTGTCTTCAAAGTTGGCTTGACAGCAGAAAAGACGCTTTTCAGAAAACTCACCAGACGCATTGTCAGAACGCCCCGGAAAGTGCTTTCACGTGGAAGTCTCCTGGTCTACATACCCCACCAACAGAGTGCTAGCAACAGAAACAGTCTTTCTGGTTTCCTCCTCTCTCTCCTTCGGCTCACAAGAGCTCACACACTGCTTGCTTTGCTCTGCCTTGACACCTCCCCATCGCTCTGTATCACCCGAATACAAAGTTATTTACCAGCACAACTAATCTCCAGCTGTTCTGAGACTCACCTGTTTGTTCATGCATTATAACATTGATTTCCTCCAGACAGTTGTTCTGATCATTGTTCTAACTCGCAGAGAGCTCCCGTCATTAGCCTTGCTTAACAGGAAATATTTTGCCACTGACTGAGCAGCTCTGCAGTCAGCAGACTGCACAAAAAATCATCCCGGTTGGGAGGCTGCATCTCCCTGCTGAGCTGGTAACCCCAGACGTCGCAGTGGGGAACAAGCTCAGTGCTTTTGATTTTGGACATGTGCTAGAAAAGAGCGGGGCCAGGAGGAACAAACACGGCTCTGCAAAGGGCTGCTGCTGAAAGGATGACTGTTAATTAATCCACATACAAACCGAGGGCAGTTTTTCCTCAATCGATGTTAATTGCATTTAATCTCATTCTTGCCATTAAGAAAAGCCACCGGGCCAGGCTGATGTCGCTAGTGTCTGACATGTAGATTCCACCCACGTTTGGGAGGCAAGGCAGGAGGAGAAAAATAATGGAAAGAAAGGAATAACCCTTCCTCAACCCATTCTGCATCACTGCACAATTTCATCGGGTCTGTTCCATTATTTAAACAATTTTTGTTTTCCAGTAACATTACAGAGGAGCTCAAAGGATGAAAATCATACATAGAGCATTTCACTACTAGTTATTCTTGCTCTCCCGGGTACCAGCTTAGAGCTTTGCTAACCTGCACAGCTTGGGCTATTGTGCTTCTGTAAAGGACTGAAATACAGAAAATTGCTTATGTGAAGTGGTGTTTGCTTTTTAGTCCTGGGCTGATCCCAACAGACCTGCCAAAGCCCCTCAATATGACCTACAACTGCTGACTGCCACCTTCCATCAGCTCTGCTGAAATCTTTCTCCTCACCTTGCTACTGAGCACAGCCCCAGCACACACCAAAGCATGCTGAAGCCTGTCTAACATAACACAAACTAGTATTTGCTATTAAACAACCTCTGACCAAATTTGCCTTGTAAGACAGAACATTTTTGAAGCCTGGACTTCCCAGGTAAACCACAAGTGATCTGGCTCTGATCTGGGGACTGTGTCTCTATCTGCCCAGCTACCTGCTTGGGAAAGGGGAACAATCCTCTTGCTTCTGCAGGAATCAAGCCTGGGCACAGAGGAGCAGCTCTTGCAGCACAGGAAGCCCAAGGTGGCAGATTTCATGACTACTGGCTTATTGCTTCTGTGAGAGCCTTGCATTTTTCCAAATCAGTATCAAGAACAATAATAATCAAGCCCAGGCTCTGTCTGTACCTTTCCCCCGTGGCAGCACACAATGCTTGCCCGAAGCCAATGCTGCAGTTTATCATGGATTTTCTTTATCCCTCAACAAGTGTTAATCCCAATGCCTCTCGCTGCATGAAGTGGACATATCACAAGTACCATGAAGGACTGGCTGAGTTTTAAGTGCTCTGAAATGGCTCCACTAGACTTGGTCAAGATTGCTTTAAAATAATTTCCCATTAGGACTGTGACCCTCTCTCTTTACAGCCAGTGTAATGACTGTATCTCAGAGGTAGGTAATTACATCCCACTATCTGTACACATCAGAAACTGCACGCTCCAAACACTACTGTGCCTTTCTGGACTGAGTGGTAGAAAGCAATGCAGAAGGCAAAGGAGATAACACTGGACGTCCCTCCATCCTGCAACCAGAGTCACCCCGAGTGTTTTGCAAGCTTGTGGATTAGCCCCTGGTAGGGATAAAGGGATCCAGAAGGCACAGAGTGTTTCTAAAGCAGAACAATGACAACTTGTACAAATCCAGCTCTGGTTTTGTGAGGATTAAAATGAACTTCACCCAACTGTGAATATCCGCTTCCAGAGCCAAAAGGAATGGAAAAACCACTTACTGATGCAACAGTATTTCATTATTTCAAACCCTAAACCCAACACTTCCAAAAATTAAGGAGAGGCAACAGTAACATTATTTGCTGGGGGACATTGGCTGCTGGGGTTTAACTGCTGAACTGCCAAGCCATGCTCTGGGCACAACGTAATGAAATAACAGACACAAATATTGGCAACTTCCCCATACTGTCTTTCCTGCTCTTGCTACCAGCCTCCAGAATAATCAGTGGGAAAATAAAAGGAAAAAATAACCCCAGAAGCCAAGAGACTTTGGATTAAGTTGTATAAATGACCTGTTACCTCCTCACACGAGGAAGAAAGAAATGCAATAAATACCTGCAAAGCCATCTCAGTATCCTGGATTAAATGGATTACAGAAATGGAAAGTACATGATGCAAGATGTTATAAAACAAGATGCCAGGGAAGTGCAGGAATTTGAATCAGGCTGGCAAATGATCCCTGCAGACTATTGAGGAAAATTAATAGAGAGAAGGAGTAGAGAAAGGACATGGTAAGAAGACTGACTGATGAACACTGTTGTTAGGATGTGTAAATTCAGGATGTCAGACTTTCTCTTAAATCTACTTCAGTCCTGGAACAAAAATAGCAAATCCTACAGTGCTAAAAAGCACTGGAAGTAGAAAAGTCAGATATGGCAAGCCTCATTTCAGGATAGGTTTCCCTTGTGCATCCCTCAAGATTGAAGTTTGTGACTTTAATTATTCCTGGAACATTGTGTATATAGGGATTCAATGCAGGGATTACTAGCAGCATCCTTGTTATAAGTGCCACTTCTCAAATAAATTACACTTCACTGGATGTCAGTTACGTACACAAGAAAACAAATTAGATAAAGGCAGCAGGATGGCAAGATACAGGTCTGGTGCAAGGAAGTCTCACAAGGTCACACAGAAAAATAAAGGTGCTTAGAATTTAAACTCCTAGAACATTTCTAATTCCCCAGTGTATTAAAGCTCCACGTGACCTGGACACAAAACCTTCAATACACCAGTGACTCCACACAACCTGAGACCAAGCCTGGCTGAGAGGTGCTGTATTTGTGAAGAAATGCCATCAGGGAGCAGGTGGAGGAAGAGAGAGACAGGAGATAGAAGCAGCAACTCCAGTTGTCCTCCCAAATCCTAGGGATCATCCCATTCTATTCACTGACTCTTCACAGCCCCACACAGACAGATGGGAGAAGCCAGGGAAAGAGGATGTAATTTTGTTTGGAGGCAAATATAGCAGCTCTATGGCTGCAGAGCTTCTTCACAAGCTGATGCCAGATTTACATACTGCATTTTGTCTTTGCAGAACTCATCCCCGGATGTATTACTAACCTGCAGTAGCTCTAATGAGCATGTCTTTAACTCCAGAGATTTTCATGAAGATGGAAGCACAGGAAAGTCGAGTCCTTGGGTAGAGTGCAAAGAACAGCTGAAAACATTTCACCTCAGGGATGGCACTGTCTGTGCCTCAGAGATGGGACCTCAACGGTGGTCATTAAATTCTCATACTGGGGATTTCACCAGGTGCTTGCCAGTGTTAGTAAACCCTGAAGTTTTTCTATGCACTCCAGGAGGGTGAGCCTAGAGTCCTAGGCTCTGTCAGTCACTTCCCAACTTCTTCTAGCAGCTGATAAAATCCTCATCTCAGTTTCCCTTTCTGTACCTAAGAGTAATGCCACTTACCAACCACACAGAGGTATGATAATTATTCACCAAGAGAAGATGCTAAAGAAATGCAAAAATTCAGTTCTCAAGGGATCCATTCCTCTGTACAATTTGCATTTAGGCTTCAGAGGAAATCTGGTGCTTTATCTTGTTCCTTTCTGTCTTGCTTTAGCAGGCTCCTGTTCTGGATAAAGATAATTCCTCTTTGGGTCAGGGTATCGTGTCCACATTTAAAGTACGGCTCAATCCTGTCTAGTCTGGCTTCATACACCAAGAACAGAGGCAGGCAGAGACTTCTCCAGATATCCTTTTTCTACGCCTAATTCTATTTTTGTTCAGTGATACAGTGAAATTCCACACAGGAGTATTATGAGCTTGACTGGCTTTATTTGTTTAACACTTCACATTTTCATTAAGCTGTTGCTGCTCGGCAGCCAGTAATTTTATTTGTGTGATAGCTGTATTCATCTCACCCGCATGGGTGTAGATGTCGCTCTCCTTTTCTTCTAGCTGAAGAGGCAAAAATCAGCAATGATAGAGTCAAGAGAAAACTGGGAATTCGCAGGTCTGTTTGCAGATAGATGTGGAATTTGGCTTCTACCTGTTTTTGTGAAACTTCCCAAAGACTAGGGCCACCTACAGGTAAACTTAAAAAGAGGAAAAAAATTATTTTGGAAGACTACCCTCCCCTAACCAGGTACAAACCAGAAACTGAAATCATTTCAGCAGAATCAGCCTGTTTGACTCAGCACTGAACTCTCCTGCACCAGAAGCTTATTGCTGACCGAGCATTTACAGTGTTTGAGTATCAGATTGTAAAGAATTAATTATATGTCTAACTCTTGCCAATTTTCAAGTATCTTGAAATATCTGGTCCCAGGAGCTGCAAGATCTGATTAGATCTCAAGGAAGAAAAGTCTGGTTGGCTGGCCCTCACCAAGCCCCAATTAGACAATCTTCTACCAAGTTCAGGCAACCAGACAGAATTAAAAGTCTTTTTGAAATGTTAATGACTTGAACCGAGACAGTCAAATGACTGAGCCACACCTCTTGGACAGAGGTTTGAGAAGTCAAGAAACACTAAACATTTCGCTGTGCCAGTCCCCTTTGATGAGACCAAGGAGCCAGGGAGCAGGGGAGCACGGGGCAGGGAATTTGCAGTGTGGGCTGGAGAGCTCTGGGTGTGCAGCTGGGCAGGACTCGTGGATCGGGACCGAGGGGCTGGAACAGATGGGGAGGCACGGAGACCTCCGGGTACGAGATCAGATGGAGATGCCCAAGCACAGGCACACCCAGGCAGCACCTGTGGGAAGCTGCAAGCTCAGCTGCCCTGAGCATGGCACTGTCACAGTCAGTCCCTGGGCAACAGGGATCTGCTCTGAGGCACCCAGCTCAACCAGTGCCATGAAGGAACCAGGAGAAAGAATGCCTTACGACCTGAACCAGGGATCTGAGCAAACTAAGGGAACATGGTAAACACTGGGAGATGCATCTTGATTTCTCAGTGTCTCCTCCTGTTTAAATTCCAAATCTTTCTTTCAAGATTAAAAACCTCTACCAAGTGATAAACAAGCTCAGCATTTCTCTAGCTCCATCCTGTCCCTATCCTTCTTCAGAGGAGACCCCAGTAGAATACCAGATGCTGGAATAAGCCACAAAAGCCTTCTAAATAATTATCTCCTATCGCCTCCTCTGCAAATTTATAGTCCTGCATCAGTGTCAAGAGAGAGACCTGCTTCCATCTGTCTAAAACACATTCTTTACAGAGGACCTGAAGGTGGAATGTTTAACGTTAGCATTTGAAAATGTATTCAGAGACTGGAAAAGAAAGCGACAATTTTTAAGTGTGTTGTTCAATTGTCTTGTGGATGCTGCTCAAGTGGAGGGGGAGTTTTGTATTTTTTTATAATATGACAAATGATGCCAGTCCCATCTTGTAATTTTCCTCACTGTACAGCATGTCTGTTCATGATAGATACCAGTGCAGCTGCTTAGGTGCCTGTTTATCTGCATGGAAAGTATTGTCTGTTTGGAACCAACTCATCCTAGAACAGCAGCCCCAGAGGGTGAGAGCAGGAAGAAAGGGAGGGGGGTGGGGGAGGAAGAGACAAGGTAGTTGTAGACTGGGAACACATTCATGCTTCTCCTGTAAAGGTTCTGGAAAAAAGCAAGCATCATATTTAGTTTTAGCCACATCCTCTCTTCCCCCCTCCTAGACCATTCTTTTCTACTGTCACTCAACACCTCTTTACACTCTCTTCCCACAAAGACCTTACCACTAACATACATTTAATTTCACACTTGCAACCTGTGGAAACAAAGCAAGCCCTCAGCTGCCTTCTGCAAATCTGTGCCAGCAGAGAGGATCCTTCAGGTCACAACCTGAACAGTTTGCAGTTTAAGGGAACATTTAAAATAAAAACAAAAATGTAAAGGAAGGAGAGAGAGAAGAAAAAAAAAACCAGGAAGAAAGAAAGAGGACAAAAACCCCCAAAGAATACTTATACTTTGTGTTTAAAGAGACTTCAAACAGGAACTTGCCGATTTTCTGTAACCAGGATTATAAGAGAATAAACTCAAATACTTTGTCCTTCTGCAGAGCCCTCTGAGCTGAATTTCACTCTCTGCAAAATGGCCAATATAGAAAAAAGCTCATAAATCCCTCTGACGTAAGTAACTTCACATTACTCTTGGGGAAACAGAGGCAGAGACAGATTCATTAATTCAAGTAAATGAATCCATGAAGCAGTCTGAAATTCTGAATTCCCATAATACCCCACATTAGAAACAGCACCCAGGGCCCAGCAATTTCCATGCCATGTTGCCTGGCACAAGCAAAGCAAGAGACTTGAACAGATGAGAGTGTTTTTAGAAAGGAAAAGTACAGTTATTAAGCCACACATGCCCATGCCAGGTAGCAAAACCCATGTTTTGTTACTTTAAAATACCTCTCATCATTTCACTCATTGCATCATTAATGCCAAAGACCAAGGTCACATATCTAAGATGCTGCCTCAGAAACCTGCTGAGTAGCAGAGAGCTGCACAACCTGTCTGAACAGGTGGGTACAAATTCCTGTGGCTCAGCACTGTCAGGGTTAGCCTGCTGGTAATACTCAAGGCTAGCAAGGTTAGGGCTGCCTTGATCTGCCATCATTATTCTGCAGCCTGGGCATATCCTGAGAGGATCTTGCTACAGGCTGGTACTCTGTCTCTGACTTACTAAGTACAGTTTCCATGTGTGCACGGGGAAAGTGGGTCTTACAAAGCTGTTTACAAAGAACTTTAAAAGACATTTCTGTTAAAGAATTGTTAAAACCAGCACTGAATTAAAGACTTGATTTTTAAGATAAGGAGCTGTTCCTTAAAAATGGTCTTTTCCTTTTCTTTTTTTTTGTGGAGTAGGGTTTCCTTGTTTTGAAAATAATAAATCTCCACATGTAAGAAGGTGTCAGATGAACTCAAATCGTGTAAGGTAGTTGTCATTACTGTGACTTAGAACTGGGACTTGCATTCAGGAAGCTCAATATTTATCATCTCCCTAAATTTAAGTTGACCGAAAGGGTGTCTGCTCCTGCAGGCAGAAAGCTAATTCCACCATCTCTTTTTCCACAGCCAGTCTCATTCTCACATGTAAATTCTCCTGAGTGGACCTGCTAACAGCTACCAAAGCACCAGCCTGGATGATGCTGACCAAAGACCTCCAAGCACAAGGCTCTGAACTATGCAAACCAATACTAATGCCACTGATGCCTGCCTGGGAAGGAAAAGTGTGTTTGCACACACACCCCCCCAGCTCAGCCAGCACGGGAAGGACAGGCTGGTCACTTGATTTGCAGACAGCTTTTCCATTACTTACTGCAGTGCTCAAACAGCCAACCTGCTCCCCCTTCCTCTGCTCTGTGGTGGCCATTTCTCCAGAGCTGCCCATCATTTCCTTATCAAGCAGTAAAAACGTAGGATCACTAGAGACACAGCTCAGCCTTGCTGAGATTTCATTCTCTCAGCGGGTTGTAAATGCCCCTATAATGTTGGCTTTTTTAATCTTGTGTTATTATTACCCGCGGCTGCCATTCAGTCTGCAGAGAATAAAGCGCCCAGGCTTTCAGGACCCACACAATGGCTCTGTGCATTTGCCAGTGGTTGGACAAACAATAACTCTGTGTTTCAGCTTTATTGGAAACCTTTCTGTTGTGGAGCCTGGCTGCATGTGTCCCTCCGCTCGGGCGATGCAGAGGTGGGAGTGGGTGCCTCTGAATTCATCGCTGATTTCAGGAGCACGTGCCGTGCTACGGAACCAACGTCCCAGCGCGCAGGCAGCCGCATGCTGCTGTGAGCCCAGAAAGGCAGACACAGACCTGCAGAGCCACTCGGTCTCCTCTGCATCAGCCAGGGAGTCCGAAGCTCTAACAGGGCCCCCCTGTGAATAATTATGTTCATCTCCGTGTAAACGGTGTTGCCAGCTCATAGGGAGGTGTGATGATATATGACATAACTGTGAAAATGTCAAAACACCACTACCCTGAACCACGTTCTTACAAGAAATCTTGGCTTCAAATTGAAATTAAAGATCCTGCTGCTTGCAAGAAAGGCTTGAAAGCTAGAACAACTGAAAAAACACAAATTAGAATGCAAAGAAAATTTGAAAAATGCAGGGCTCTTCTAATTCAGAGAGATTGATTGTTTTGGTCAGCTCATTATTGCTTGCAGGGGACACTGCAGATGTGTGAACTCTTGGAGAGCTGCAAATATCCCTTCACCCAAGAAAACAAGCCCAGCTGCAGAATCCTCTCATATTGAAAACCTAAGAGGAAAGTCAGAAACTCCCACAAAACCACAAGGTTTACTTGTGAAACTGTTTAGAAATACACCAGGGTTATTTCATTTGTCTTCTGGTTTCAAGCAATTGAGTCACATTCTCGCACCACTTCTGCCTAGGCAGGAGGGTTAGTTTATTGTATTTTATTTATTCCTTCCTTTCTCTTTTTTCAGTAAAAATACAGAACTAAAATTCTCATGTACTTATAAAACTTCACAAAACTAGGGCAATAGAAAACATGCCAAATATTTCAAGGCTTGGCAACAGTGAGCCTGCCTGTCTCTCTGTGGCAGGAGGAATGTCTGTCTGTCTCAGCCAATGTTTCTGAGTAGGAATGTCTCATCCTGATAGCCCATGTACATATAAAACACCTATGCTGTCAGCTTTCCAGGAAGAGACCTTGACATTTTGCAGAATACCACATCCCAACCCCCATCTCCCCCGAATAGTAGCAGAAGGCAGAAAGAAATCAGTAGATCTGAAAATGTAAGAATCAGGTGCTGCCTTTAGCAAGGATTAAAGTTAAAATGGAAGAGGTAATGGTGAAATGAGCACAGCCAAGTCACTGGAATTGATGCACCAAGGAACCAACTCCCAGATTTCCCAAACCCACGGACACAGCTGGCCTGTCCCACTCCCTCTCCTGTGGGCCGAGAGAAGAGAGAATTTGAAGGGAGGGAAACCAAGGCTTTGCTGTCTTAAACAGAATAAATAAAAAGTGAATGGTTTCAGGAAATATTGTACTATAGCTGAGGTATTATGTGCTTCATGTACCTGGTGAGAGGAAGTGCAACCCTCATTCTGAGCTCTCACCTTACAGTAAGGGGGCTGGCAGAGGCAGGTGAGCTCCGCTCTCTGCGGACGCAGCAACGGGATTGCAATGCTCTCTTCCTGAAAAGAGTAATGAGGTGCCCAGAGAGCCTGCCGAGGTGTCAGAGAAACTGATGCTGATGGACCCTTTGCAGGCCAAAGACAGATTAAGACTAACACAATACCAGCATAACAGCACCTTATCAACAGCCCTGGGAGTGCTAAGAAGTGAATCTGAGCGAAGGCTGTGACACCTGTCTGCATCACAGCCCTGCTATTACTGCCTTCCGACTTCCCGCACAATCCAAGTGTCCAAATGGCTTTGAAGCAAGAAGCACCAAGACAGGAAGGTGAATCTGAACTCTGATCAGCTGTCTGAAGAGACAGTATGAATACCTTACGTTTCAGTAACACTTTTCATCCATAACGAATCCGAGACATCCATTCAGCCTCCACAGTCCAAACCACAGAAGTAATATCTGCCCAGGCAGAGATGGGCAAATAAACACAAGTTAAATGACTGTTCAAGGTCGCCCAAGGACTACGAGAGACACACGTCTAGCAAGTAGATTACTCTTCCCTTTTGAAAGGCACACAGACACACACGCACACACAGGGGATTGAAACTGCTTAGCCAGGTGTGGAGCCTGCTGTGATCAACACAGCTTCACTGAGCAGCAACTCTCCTCCATGCTGTTTCACCGGTGCTAAAATGTAAAAATGCAAACCTTTATAACAGAGCTCTTTCAAACAGATGCAAATAGGTGTGGGGATTTTGCATCTGGGCTAAGTTGCTACAATCTACACATCTTATTTGTTTGCTAGTTATTAAATTACCCACAAGCCATCAACAATTCAAGTCTCTCTCTGAGAGGCAGAGATTAACCAGGAATTGCTATGCAGAAATGCTGCTCATCTCTCTCTCAAGCGAGATCAGCCTCATGATGAGCTGCGGACATTTGGGAACAAAGGTGAGCTTTTCTGCAAGAAATGAGAGGCACAGAAAGATGGGAAAATGATGCTACAGGGAGAAGAGGATTTATTTGCAAGGCAAGAATCTATCAGGAATGGTTTCACACACGCACTGCAAGCCACAGACTGTGACCAAACACACTCGTGTATCTGGAGCACAGGAAGCTGCACTTATGTCCAAGCACTAATGCAAACGACATTTTCTGTGAAAGACCACGAGGCCAGTATGTAAATACTAATTTAACAATCTAGTTGACAAAGCCTCAGCTGATCTATAAATAGCTGGTTTATTAGCAGGTGATGCTGAAGGCAGCTATCCTGGCTCCCTTTCCCACAATTCCCTGTGCCATCTTGTTTTTATTGACCCCGGAGACACAAGGACTCTTAACTGTATGCAGCTCACTCCTCCACCACTACCTGCAGAGTAGCTACAAACACTTGACAACACAATAGATATTTATCAATGCCCTTACACGACAAGGATCCTGCAGCAGCACACACACAATGGCTCCCAGTGCTCAATTAAAGACAGCAAATGGTTTAGAAAAATAGAAGAATCATGCAGCCTTGCTTTTAAGCAGGAGGAGCTGGTCACTAGGTACCAACAGGCATTTAGGGAATGGTTGACACAAAGCCAGAGCCAGGCAGTGTCCATCCACATTTACACCATGCATCAGCAAACTGAGAATCAAGGATGGCAACACCTTTAGTAACTCTAGGCCACCAAAGAAGCATTTTACCATCTCAAAACAAGATGTCAAAATCCTGATCTTTTTATGCAGTTTCATTTCATCAGGAATTATTATTTTACAGTACATAACAAAACTTAAAACTCTTTACCACTTCCTCAAGCTGCACATGCAGGAATCCCTTCTTTCACACAGGCACAAGACAGCTATTTAACAGCAGACAGCAACACCACCAGAGTCTAGGGCCAGCAGGCAAGAATACTGCATCCTGGTAAAATTGCTGTGGCATTTGGAGCAGCACACCAGAACTGCCCTAACTGCAGCATGGTCAGCATCCATGGAAACCACACGAATGATGATGTTTTAGGCTGTTCGCATGGATTTGTAGATATGCTCCAGAAGTGTTCTAAAGCTTCAGTCTTCCTCTTGCTGCAAAGAACAGTGACAACATATTGACAAGCTGGGCTTGTAAATAGGGAGATTGAATTAGAGGAACAGAATAGACTTTGTTACCCCTTCCTCCCACTTGCTTCAAATTTCTAAAGAAACCTTCCAAACACAAGAAGTTGCTGTGTCTCTCACAGCCATATGATAAGCAGAAATAAAAAAAATTTAAAAACACACAATCAACACTTATTTTTCCATAAGGTCCATCATATTCTTACAGCTTGTACAGTGCAGACTCCAGAGTTTATCCTGACAGGGAACTTACTGTGCTGGGTCCTGCACCAGCCCTGGCAAGGGCAGAGGCTGCTCGTGACTGGTTTTTTTTAAGTTTTGTTAAACACAAGGGTTAAACAGACTTCATATGACTGCAAATCTGTGATGGCCTTACAGTTTGTTTTTAAGACCACCAAGCACTCTGAAAAAGAAACTTTTCTAATGAAGTTCACTTAGTAAATTGCCTTTTGTGAGAAAACATACTTCTCTTTTCTAGTATTTATAGAAATGAGATAGAGGAGCTTGACTTAGCTGAATAGAAAGTTAAAATAAAGGTGCTCTCAGAAAGTCTGTGGAATTTAGCAAGAGAAGCGATACATCACAAATAAAGCAATCAGTAGTTTTCATTAATCAGTTAGGGAAAAAACAGTATAATAGATTTGCAATGATCTTGAATAGATTATTTAATAAAACTGCCATAAATCTAAAGGCAACAGACACAAGCACCAAAGAAGAACTGAAACATTTTACATAGTTCAGTAAATGTAAGATGCTGCAACAAGGTGTCAAAACAGCTTTCCCAGGAGAAATCCACACAGTTGTTGCTTCCTTTGCCTTTGATGTAAACCTGCTGTGCCAAACAACGCAAAAGAAGCTTGTTCTGTCCCCCAAATCTCTGCATTTCCTGTGGCTTTGGCAAAGTTCCTGCTTCCTTTGGCTGTTGTCTCCTTTCTGATCAGCATATCCATTCCCCAGATCCTTGATTCCACACCCCAGCCAGTTGTATTCCAGGAGCAGTTAGCAGCCAGCACCCAAAGAAAACTTTAACTAAGTTTGGCTCTGTCTGAAGCAAATTTTGAGCAACTGGAGCACAGACGAAATCCAACTTATCCAGAGTAATTCATTCTTCACACTTGTTTAAGCATGGTCACTCACCGAGGACAGACTGGCAGCCTTCTCTGTGGGCTGTGGATTCCACTGCACTGCCAGGAGCTGTGCTGAGACAAGTCCACATCACACGTCAGTGAAGATGGACTGCACCCTTCAGCCCTGGGATGGAAAAATCAAACTGCTAGCTGCGTTCTCTTCCCTGCCGGATACACTGATTTTTAGCAACGGGGAAAGCCAATTAAGTTTATAAAGACACATTCTCTGCTGATTTTTCCTTACTGCCCACTGCTCAGTGCTGGTATAATGGATAATGTTCTGCCTGTGGGTGTATTTTCTAAGATCTGTCAGTTCTGACAGCATTTTGGCACCTGGATAACTCAAGATCTATACTGAGGGTCCAGGAATGCACTATTTCTCAGTAGCTGATGGGTACATTTTTCAGCAAGGCTTCCCTAATTAAAGGGCTGGAAAGAGATGGATCAGATTGATAGGCTTTGCAGTCAGATGTTTTATGCTTAGTTTGATGAATTATAAATCACTTTTTGCAACTTTCAGAACATGTGAGAAGAACACGTAAGAGAAACTACAACAATATGTCCAGAATATCACAATGTAATTACTTATTTTCAAATTTTACCTCTGTCTCC
This sequence comes from Irena cyanogastra, assembly GCA_013397155.1. NCBI lineage: Eukaryota > Metazoa > Chordata > Aves > Passeriformes > Irenidae > Irena > Irena cyanogastra. Next base: position 990,615 of record VWZV01000528.1, read on the forward strand.
ACAGCAAGGCCATTGAAGATACACACAAGAGAAACAATGCTCACTGAAAATAAATATAAATACAAATATCAAAAAGAAAAGTGAAGCTATGAAATGAGACACTGCTGGTCTGGAAGTACTCCCTCATGGAAGTGTTTTGCCCCAGGTGGGACAGAAGATGCATCCCTCCTCCTTGGAGCATCACCCTGGGCTGGGAACACCACCCTGGAACTGAGTGCTCAGCTCAATCAGCCATGTCCTCTGCCAGACCAGCAGGAAGCTTTCCCTTGTCCTCAGCTGTCACAGCCCTGTGTCAGGGCTAGAGAAACCACTGTCAAATTAAATGCTTTGACTTCACTCCCTGTAAAGCTGCACGAAGACAAGGTATTCTGTGCTGGCTTTGCTGTCTCTGTCAGAGCCCCTTCCCTATATACACTGAAATGCAGCTCCAGAGAGGCCACTGGCAAGACCTTTCAGAATAACCAGTTTGTTCTGGTTTTAATGGCATCTTTAAGTATTGAAGTTCTTTTTTTCGCAGGGTGTGTGTGTGCGTGTGGAGAACAACAACAAAAAAGCCCAAACCCAAAAACAGGATGTGAGAGGCTGGTATCCCAGCATGGAAGTTCAACAGTGCCTTGCTGTCAGTGGTGTTCAGAACAGTGCAGACTTTAAAGCTACAGAGAAGAAATTCACAGAGTAACCATTTGGAATAGAGAGAAAACTGTTGGTTATTTAACCCACGAAAAACAAAGAAATACAATGCAAAGCTATCAAGATGTGAAAAGCACTTCCAGGCACTAAGAGGTTAAAACAATTACTTGAACAGCTGGGAAAATTAAAATGGTAAAATAATAGCTACCCTTCAAAATTCTACAGATGCAAAGAGACTCTTCAATGAATAACTGATAAAGGGGAAAACACATTTTAAAAGAGAAACTGTTTCACGCATGAAGGTCACACAAGTAACAGCTCCTCTTAAGAACCCGGATTTCCAGACTTGGCAAGAGATGAAGAGCTGGGGTTAACACAGCAGCCTTTTACCTTGAGGGATCTAGGGTAAAATCCTGAATACTTTAAGTTGCACATGAAAGTGACTTTGGGCATATTCTTTCTGCTGTTTTTTTGGAAACTGTTCCCCACTGTAGCAAAAGCAAGGTCACAGGAGCATGCTGGAATTATTGTAGCACTTTGTTTCCTTTCCCAAGGAATTCTTCCAGCCCCAATGACTGCAGCAAATGGTGCAATCAGAGCAGCCAGTTCAGGCAGTTTAACTGCTGTTATCTAGGGCTCCCCCATATACATAGCACTGCTCTGGCAAAAAAGACAGTCTGTAATAAGTATTTTTGCTATTCAAGAAAGGTCTAACTGGAAGAATAATGCCTGTCAGGGTTGCAGTGTGTAAGCCACAGGTACACAATGCTGCTCAAGAGGACTGGGTACACAGAGAGACACATCCAGGGGACCCACAACTCCAGCAGAGCCATCCCCAGGGCAGGGAGGAGCTGAACAAATACAGCCAGGGAAGGTTTATCTGCCACTTGGCTCCAGCTATCCCTGTAGGCAATCGATCCTCTCTCTCTCTACTAGCTATTTTAAAACAAGAAACCAAAAATCTTCAGCAAGTAGAGAAAAATTGACAACTGAATATGCAGCACTGTGGAGAAGAAATCAGCTGTACAGTGCCAGCTCTTGTTTCCATTCCTCACCCACTGCAAATGCACAACCTCTTCCACATAAACACAGTCCAAACTGTTAAAAGGACAGCAACTGAACACACCTCATCAGAGTCCAAAAACATGGATCCTTTGGCAAAAAAAGGCAGAATCAGAACAGAAGGCCAAATCCATCCACCCCAGCAGTCAACTCTTCTATCATTTACACATATCATTTCACCAGTCTGCAACTGGAAAGTCAACTCTTACTTTTTTTCTTTCTATCTTTTCTTTCTAAAGAAAGAAATTACACAGCATAAACACTGAGATTCTCCTGCAAGTAGACTTTTTCTCCAATCAAAAGCATTTGTTTTTCCAGGACAATTTGGGCATTTCTGAAGGACTAAGATATAGCCTCCTCTGCCTTCTCTCTTCAGAGTAGAGCCCACTTCACTCTTCCCTGAGCACTGTCAACATACTTCAGCTGACAATCATCTGGTATTGAGTCCTGATGCTGTCAGGTATCTCCTCTGATGGGTTAGGCTGCTCACTAGGCAAGAATAATAGAAGAAAACATGAAGAGGATGAGCCTGTAGCCTCCCCCATACAACTTGCTGCAACCACCTTGGAACCCTTGGCTACCTACACCAGGTTTGACCACTTTCAGGATCAGAAATGTTCAACATGTTGCAGAAAGGAGCAGTTGTGTCTATGCCAAACCAAAGTAGCCTGTGCCACAGAAAGTAACACAGCTGACAGAAGGTTTTCAATAAAGGTCTTGATCTTCCTAAGGTCCTGAAGGACCCTGTGACACATTTTTACAAGAGTCAGGGCCCTGGTAATCTGCCAAACTACATACATTTTGTCTAAACTGAAACTATGATTACAGCTTTAATTCAATATGCTCTCCTTCACTTCTGATCCTAATCTGCTGGCAGGAGCTGTTGGACCAGTAAGCACCTGCCTTTTTTTTGCCCTTTAGGTGACTTCGTCACTGTGCTGCCTGAACAGATGCCAGCAGCTAGAGCTGCACAGCAAAATCATTTAGGAAATTCACCAGCTGGGTACAAAATCTGCCTTAGCAGAGCTCCTACTCCTACTGGGAAACCTGCAGATCCATTTCTGGTACCTTGTCATGGCACTGGTTGTGGTAGGAACATAGAACTGGAATATCTCAGCTTGTCCCCTCACTGTACCAGCACGATGACCAGCCATCAGTCTTTTACTTGCCCAAAGTTAAACAGCATCCTGCAAAGCTGCAGTACAGCTGGGCAATGTACTCTGGGTTCAAAAGAGGGCATAAACCCAACAGAATGAAAAGAACTTGAAGGAGAAAAGGAAGGTGTGAGGCTTGCAAAGCACCCACCCCTTTCCACCCTCCTTCCATGGGGTCTGTGATTCTTACTCATCTTTCCTGCAGTCAAAGTCCCCCGTGCCAAGCAGCTTTCATGTTCAGTGAGGAGTGCAGGAGGAGCAGGGAGATGCAGAGGATTACACTATGTCCTTATGAGCTTCCAGCACTCAGAACCCAAAGATTTCTTTTGCTCCTCTGATCAGCCATGTTCAGATGCATATTTAAAAATAAGACAGACACTGAACTCTGCCTTGCCCCTTGAGGGAATTGCAGCCTCCTCTTTCCAAACCGCCAGTTCAGTGCTGCAGGGAATAGGCAGCCTGGTGTCAGCTCTGATATAGGTTTTGAAATGAAAGGAATGCAAACGAAGGGGACAGAAGAGAGGAGAAGAGGGAGGGAGAAGGTGCAGAGACACTGGAAGGAAGCAGGTGAAAAAATGAAGACAGAGGGGAAAGAAAAAATCTGAGCCCAGACTAGAAATACATGAGTAAAAGAGAAGGAAGGAGGAGGAGGAAGAGGAGGTAGCAAACCCAGGCAATAGCATATCTCTAGTTCACTTGTTCAGACTACAAGAAAAAACCTACACATGGCCGAGAACTGTTCGTGCTAAGTGGTGAGGAGGAGATCAGTGAGCCACACATAAATTATATGTAAAATAGCCACAGTCTGACTTGTAATCACAGAACAGTTTTAGAACAATTTACCTTGCTTCTAGCTCAAACATTTGCTATGCACTCTCCTGACCTCATGGGGACCAACCCCAGTGCTAGCATGGCACTGCAACCATCTGGAATGCAGCACACCACAAAAAAATCAACCAACCCAGAAATACAATGGAGAAACTAACTTGGCAGCGCTATACAGCACTTGATTCTGGTGCCAGTGAGACAAAATGGGGATTCCTGAACCTTCCACATCCTGCCCAAGAGGGTTGGCAATTGCTAGTATTTTTAAGCTTAAGAGAAGGATTCCAAACAGTAACCTCAGGGAAACAGGTTTAAAAACCATAAAAAGATATAGTTGGTCTATAGAAAAAAAAAAAAAAACCCAAATAGATAAGATAATCAAGTGCATACCTAGATGTAAACTTGCAAATAAGAAATGCCAAGTCGGGAATCAGGAGGGCAAGTTCTTACAGCTCTACAACATGCACTTCCAGAACTCATCGGAACTTTAGTGGTACTTGAGAAACTCATGCCAAGATCAAGAAACACTTCCAACTGTTGATTCTGAAGCAATTATCTGGAAGAACACCAGCTTGCCTGAGGTAAAACACACAGTATGGTGTGAACTTAACCATCCTGCTGTCAGGATGGACCAGGCACCGTGCTACACACAAATCAAAACTGATGAAGCCAAAGAAAGCACCAACAGAGAGAGCAAAGCAGGAACCAAGGATCACAAGGAAGAGCAGGCAGGACCCGGGTGAAAAGTTACAGCCTAGAGCCTTGAGGAGCAGTTCAGAGCCACTGAACAAATTCTCTTGCTTACATGGCTGGTGGGTCCAAACATCAGTTGGATCCAAACCTGCTGGGAAGATCAACAGCTACAGATTAACACATAATCCTTATAACCTTTTATCCACATGACAGTGTACCATACATCTGTGCTTTAGAAGACTCTCCTCAAGGGAAGATGCCTACTTCAGCCTTCAAGCACCACAGCATTCCTGCTTTATGTTGTCCCTTAAGAAAAGCTTTTCATAGCAGCAATGAAAGCTTTTTGCACTGAACATCTGGAAACAAAGTCAAAACACAACCTGGCAGTTTCCTTGGCTGAACAGGGACGCTATTGAAGCTGAGCTTCACAGGGATAAAGTCTGTATTGACAAAGGTTTGAGACAGTGGTTCAAGAGTTGAAGGGAATCAGAATTGCAATCTGCAGGATTTTCAAGAGGAATATTTTAAACATTATCCTTCTGCTACAGCTGGCATCCAGAAATTATCTCCCTTACTTCTCTCCTTTAAATATTTTTTCCCATAACACTTATCAAAGGCACCACTGAGCAGGAATGGTCAGGACTTATCAGGTCTCCTAAGATGCTGAGATTAGCTAGCTCTCTTCTCCATGTGGGAACTCTCAGATCCCACAACTTAGTGAGGCAAGGATTTGGACCTAGGATTCAAGTTTTCACCAGGAAATTTCTGTTACTATAGCAGATCTAGCTCCAGACACAGCCACTGTGAACCATGTGACAGGATATGAATCCTCTTCTGTATATTCCTTCTGTGTGATCTCCCTCTTTGTTTCTTCCCACCCCCCTTTTCTCTACAGTATTGCAGCACTTCATTGATTCAACACAATCAACAAGAGAGCATGCAGGCAGAGGCAGCTCTCAGATTGGAACAGCTGGTTTTCTTGATGGCATCATGTCCCAAAGAGAGGTAAGGAATCACAAGAAAAGAGACTGCTTATTCTCAATAGCAAACAACTCCAGACTGGAGAAGAAAGCACAACCCTGCTGGCTGAGAAAAAGGCAGCAGTGGGATTTAGAATATATTTCACACTCTTTGATGGATCATGCTTGAAGATTCTGTAGGGAAGCAGAGCTCAGAGGAAACCATGCTTCAAAGCCTACCACTGTACTCAAGGGGCCTGTGAAAACTTTATAAATACGAACTCCTGCTATCCTGTCCAAAGCCCACCTGCAGACCTGCTGACACAACCAATTCCTCAATGCCCACGCTCCACAACTACCACACCTCACTTCCATCAGGCTCTGGAATAAGCTCCTGTCAGCCCTGTCAAAGTGGGCTTAACAATAGATGGACAAGGATGACCAACAGGGACTGCAAAAAGCCCAGTCAAGAGTCATTGACCCTGTGACCAACCTCTGAACAAGCTGTGACAGCACAGCCACACCACAACCAACAGCCACACTGAGCACCCATCAGTGAGCTGGCAGACCTTAGGCTGTTTCATTCACACACAGCTGTCTGTCAGGAGTCCTTGGACACAGGAACACAACACTGCAAAGTTTCCTCTTCCCTCATCTCAGCTGCTGTCCTGCCTCAACACACAGCAGCAAAAACAAGCTACTGAGGAGCTGACAACTGCCTGCTCATCAGCAGCAGAAAGTGCTGAGGCCAGCAAGGATCTGCAGTTGCTCTGATCCCCAGAGCTCAAATTTTCCAAGCATGAAACATTTGCCTGAACAACACAGAAAGAGGTGCAGGAAGCAAGACTACAGGCTACTTTAAATCCACAAGCCCTTTTCTTTTTCCAGGCTGCTCACATCTAATACTCTATCTTTTATCTCATCCTAAAATAAGAGAACAGGCCTTAGAGGATCAAGCTATAAACTTTTGAAAGCTTTCTGTAGCCTTCTCTTGCAACAAGGAGTTTGTTTCTGTTTCTCAAAAGCCAAGAAGGAAATCAATACTTAGAGAAGGCATATTCCAAAGGACAGTCTTAGTTGCTGCAGTGCCACCCTTGTTGAGCCTCTCCAACAAAGGTGATCACAATGGTAGGCAGAAGTCAGCCCCTCAAACATGCAGGCAAGCCAGAGTCTTCAAGTGGAAATAGGTTGCTCATGAGCAGCCACTTGGATTACTCCAGATCCATGCCTCAAAGTTAAATTTCTCTGTGACCAAACTCACGTCTAATAAAGAGTGAGTCAATATCCTTCCCCCCTGCACAAGCACCACTGGGGTCCCTTCCCTCCACCTAATTGCCTGTTTTCACAAGGTATACAGGAACTTATTACTTCAGAGCCTTTGTGCTTCTGAGGAACACCACTGCAACTCACCAGCAGGTTCAGAGTAAGCAGAGTGGGACATAAGCCAGGCTCACGGATGCACGACAGGGCTACGCGAGTCCCACGTCCTGAAGCAGGGTAAAGCTCCAGACAAGGCCTGGGGGGAGCCCCACATTCAGGGGGAATGCTGGTACACTGAACCCAGGACAGTGTCCCTCCTGTCACCTGAGCAGGCTCTGCCCTGCCCTCCAGGGTCTGCTCTCTATATGGCAAAGCTCCTGACCTACCAACATCTGTTCAGTTTTTATACAAAGCAAGTCAGGGCTCTGCGAGGCAGTACAACATCTTTGTTGACATTTCAGTCCCTCAGAGAGAAACTCTCCTTTGGCTTTGTGTCAGCCACCTTTGGCTGTGTCAGAAAACAGTGCATAGCCTGCTCTCTCAAGCAAAGCTGTTTGCCTGTGCAAAGGTTCCCAGCAAACAGACAGGAGGCAGCAGCTGGAGAAAGGAGACCTGGGATCACTGCACACAATCTCACCTTTTATTATTTAGCTACATTTACTGAACACAGCCCGGCTCTAATCCATCAGTGCAAGAAGCCTGCTAACACACTCCCCTGACTGGAGAGAGACTTTCCTGCATTTTATGGGGTTTTATTGTAGCAAATATCAAGGCTCAGCAAAACCAGGAGGCACTAAGAAGTGTCTCACACAGCCTGGGCCCTTTCCCAACCAGCACTCATCTGATACTGGATTAAACAAGGAACTTGAGAGCATTTTGTTGTCTCAAGTTCACAACATAGCTTTGTGTGCACACAAGCCACCCATCAGCAGCTGCAAGAACAAAGTATGACTTTCACTTTTAATTGTGAAATTAAAAAGCTTGTTGTTTTTGAACCAAGTGGCAGCCCACGTGCCTCAAGACATTTGGTAAAGACTGGAAAGAGGGAAATGCATTAGAACATTACACCCAGTCCACCTTCAGTAATGAACCTGCTTCTATTCCAGAGGTCAGTCTGGAGTCTATACAAGCTTCAGAGCTTTAAGGCTGGCTTCTGCAGAACTTCTGCAGTGGTTGCTGGTGCCACACAAGCTCTCCACAAAAATTTCTCTAGTGCACTCCAACTCTATCACAGTGCTATCCTGTCAGCTCAAGGTACACACAGCTAGGAACACTCCTACCTGGATCACAGCATCCAACGCATTTTTCAGTGGCTGTCTACTTTTACAAGATTTGAGAAGATTTTCTGAGCCTCAGAATACTCCTAAATGCACTTAGGCTTGGTACCAAAAGATAAAATACAGCCTTGATGTGCCACAGGAAGTTAAACAGCACTGACAAGACCCCATGGGGCCCAGAAATACTACAGAGCTTGTTAAATGATGGCAATCCTAAGCAGGCTGCATTTAGCTCTACTGAAGACAAAAGTTTTCAATAGTTCCTGCTGACATGGCCTGACAGAAACTCTTGTGTTCAAAGTCACCAACTGGTATACACCTGAACCCATGAAGAGACAGTGCAGAGGGCCCAGAGGATCAGTACAAGTATCCATACAACTTCCCAGCACACTAGGTTAGCTGCAGCCAGTGCCTGTAAAGAAAGATACATTTCCTCCCTTCTTCAGCCCATGAGAAGGAATCAGCAGAAGTTCTCAAACATGGAATTAAGATGGTATTGAGATGGGACAAACAAAAAAATAGTAATTCAGTCTTCTTTCCAAATCCTTTGGAGAGATCAACAGGTCCCTATATTGTATCTGTAACCAGAAACTCTCCTATTTTGCCAAATAATTTATTTTATAAAGCTATCAAGTAGGTAACTGAAACACAGCGTACTTCTTGCCCTACTGGCTCACACAGAAGATAAAAACCTCAATTCTTTGCTATTTAGAAACTTGGGGATGTTTTTTGATCTTATGCCGATACACTATTCTAAATTGCAAGGTTTACAGTTCTATCAGCAAAACAACTCTAACGTAAGAGTATTTTTTAAACAGCAGCTGAGTAGGGAGCCATCATAGACCTGGGCACTGCTTGTAAGACTCTGAGCCCTCACAGGCAGCCAGAGAGAACCCACAATCAGTTCAGTCCTGTATCACTCTCCTACTTCCACAATAGTCAGGAGAGTGCTACGGAGAAAAAACTCCCAGAACAGAAAGGAGGTGCTTTTAATATAACATCTAAAGAAGAATGGTGTGTCCTAGACAAAAATTGAACTGCTTCAGTAGCTGTGTCAGGGCCCTGCATGGTACTAAAAAGAGAATAAACTCAGAATAATTGCAAGTCATGAGTAGGAAACATCCTCCAGAAAATAAGACAAATGTGAAAGTTTGGTCTCAATGCAAGAAGAAAAAAGATTGCAGCTGCTATCATCTCCCTAAATTTTAAGCTTGCTTTTTGCCCAATTATCTGATTTCCTGAAGATATATATTGTGAACAAAACTTCAAGCAGAAAGACCATTTGAAGATCCAGGAGTCTCCACAAGTGACTGTAATGGGGAGGCACCACCTCACCCCTGGCAGAAGGACACTGCCACCTGCCAAAGGCCTGCACGACCCAGACATGTGGGTGCTCCCTTCAGTTTTTAAGGCAATGTCCACACTTTACAAGTCATTAGAACATTTCAAATCACACTCATCAGCAAACTCAAAGAGGAATCCAGGGAACAAGCAAATGAATAAAAACATCCTCCATTTTCATATGAAACACGTGGATCAGGTTGGGGTTGAAGTACACGCTCCACCGAGAGGAAACTGGAATAATCAACGTGCATGATTTGAGCAGTTCAGGAGTTAAAAAAAAAAAAGTAAATTATAATCTTCTTTCACCAATGTTAAATTTATCCTGAGGAGGGAACTAGGTACCTGCTGGGACACAAAAATGCTGCCAGTGTAGTGGTGATTGTTGAGAGCTCCCAGTCCCCCAATAAAAGAACAGTGTAACAGTGCTTTATTAACAGCCCAAACCAAGGAACCCTGAGCTTTCTGTTCCACAGCCCAGAGAAATAACCCAAGAGATGAGCTCCTCAGAAATACAAGCCAAGCCCTTGTGGGCAGCAAACATGGACTGATAAACCTAAAGGGAGAGAATGCAGAGGCAGATGGGCAGAGGTAATCAGAAATGACAGAAAGATGAGCAGGCAGAGGGCAAGCAGACTGCTTGAAGGACAGAGGCAGAAGAGCTGAAATTTTATAGCATACAGGTATTTTAAAAGTTAAATCAACAGCTTTCCAATACCATTATTTTTAAAATCATTCCCCCTAATACATGCAGGAAGCCAGCTGCTTGCAAAATGACCTTTAAACCCTAGGTACCATGCCTTATTAGACTAATTCAGAGCTGGAGATTGGCTGATCCTGAAATCCATTTATACAGGACAAACAGGCACTCAGCAGGGACAAGGAGCAAACACATTGTCAAAATAATTTTGTCTGCATTTCTGCATGCACACTCAAGCTCAACACAGTAGAGCAGCACTTCTCCAGCTTTAGAAGCAAGGCACACCACACATTGCAGCACCATCCTAACTCAAGGCTTCTCTTCCTGCTCCCCTTCCATTACAAAGGTAACAAACTTTAATTATAACAAGTGTTGTCTTTCTGGACAGCTTCTGTGACTGCAGAGGTCTTTAAGAGCCTTTCAACAACACTTAAAGGCCCCCAGAAAAGGCCTCTAACCAAAAAAAGATGTTATAACCAGAAGAATACTTCTTGCCAGAGATGGAAGTATCAGCAGCAGAGCTAACTCACTGTATTCAGATCACTGTAACACACCATCTTCAACATGCCTTGTTCCTGTATTTGAAGCACTGGTATCCAGAAAGGTTTTTCCAATTGGCTTGCAAAGGTTTAGCTAGGACTGAAAGCATCACAAGTATGTCAGGAAATATCTCCAGACAAGGAGGCTTGTTGGGCAGACAGACAGTCTGAGGGGTGAAAATCACAATTACTGCAGGCATGATGCAGAAAGAAACTTTCCCTTTAAGTTTGGATTTTGTAACAGATGAATGCTCTAGAGCCTTGGATGAGGAGGCTTTGTGGAGAGAACAAACACTAGCAGCAGCATCAGGGCAACTTCTGCAGATCTCCTCCTCCAGTATGCCACAGTTCTGAAAAGGATTGGCTTCCCACTACCAGGAGGGCTCATCCATCATTCACTAACTTCCAAAGCAGGGCTACTTTGAGCAGTCTTGCTTGCTTGGGAGCAACTCTTGCAGCTGAATGGGACCACTGCCACCACGATAACCCCTGCACATTGCCCACACTGACACATTCAGCTGAGTGGTGAAGGCTTTAAATCCCACTAGTCCTCAAAGCATTCAGCCCCAAAACCTGTGACAAAAATACCTGATGGATGGTGTGTGGAGACTGCCAACTGCACACAGCAGGAAACCATCCTGTGCAGACTATGATCAACAAAGAGCATAACAAATCTCTGGTTTCCCCAGTTTGTCAGGAAGGCTTTGGCACCACTGATAAAACTTCCCAAGTTATAGCCGAGTTGTCAGAGAATGGATCTAACATTAGTACAGAAGTTATGGAAGTCAGGGCTACTTTGGAACTTCCTGGGAGTCTGAAAGCACTTGACCACTGACCTTGTGCTTCTAACCAGCCCCTGCTATCGACAGCAATTTTTGTGGATCTGTTTCAATCTAACTTCAGCAGCAAAACACATAGTTTAAAAATTGGAAATAAACTTCTTTCTGTCCAAGACTGCTTGGTCATCAGTCTCCTAGAACTAATCTGAGTAAGAATTTCCACTTCCCACTTGCCAACAGTGCTACAAATCTTTTCTGAAAGAATCTGGCATTAAAAGGGCCAGCTGTATCACAACAGTCTCACCCCCAGGCAACTATTTTCCATACTAGATAAGCCTGACTGAATACAGGCTACAACTCTCAGGAAAATGCTGCCTAACACACCATACAGAGAGCACAGAACTAGAGAAATGTTTGATCCATATAGTACCATTAATTTAAGCCTAAAGAGAAATAATTTTTGAAAAGAAAGAGAGAGAATACAAAGAGTGAAATTTTGATACCAAAGTCTAATGAGACTTTTCAGATACACCCACTCAAAGACCTCATTAGAGCATCAGGTCAGCTAAGATGTCTCATTCCTGACCAGCTAACTCTTATAGTATTTTATTGTAAAAATTTTTTAGACTATTTTTAAACACTTTCAGCAGACCAGGCTTTAAAACAAGAACTGTAGCAAGACCACATTTTAGAAGTAACAAAATGTCAAATAATTCAACTGATTCTTTCCCTCTTTTACAGAAATTGCTTTCAAAATCATCTGTAAAACATATGTATTTAGATTAACTTTATCTGCAAATATATCTGAAATCAGAATCATCAAGCAAGAAATTAGACTCAAAAGCAATTATGCCTCACTGTAACAATGTCAAAACCCCCAAACAAACAAAAACCAGCAAACAAAACAAAAAAATTGAATAAGGACTGGATGTTGGACTGCTAGAAAACAGACTGTTTATAAGAAGAGAAATGCAGTCAGAAGTCCTCCTTCCAGATCAGGCAACGGATACAAGAACTTCAGAGGTAAAGATGATGTAGCATATGGACTAAGTATCACTGAAAGAGGAGCCCTGAAGCACAGCCAAGTGAATTTTAAACTTATTTCTGCTCATTTTCTTCAAAAATTATAAACCTGCGGAGGTTTAGGCTTTATAGGGACTGCAAAGAGCAGACAGAGAGAAGAATTCATTCATGTGGGTTAACAAGTGCTCACAACACACCAGGCTGTGGGGAACATTAGAGTTTCATGAAGTGCTGAGACACAGAGTAAATAAAGAACTTATGCTTCCAGTTTCATAAATACCAGGTACAGGCAGCAGACATTTCCATTTTAAGCAGGCCAGCATTTACTCTGGAACATACCTCATATATTAAGATGATGGTTTAGGTCCTTTCAGGCAGCTTTATATTTTTAGTTTATCCACCAGTGAACTCTTGAGGATATGAAGCTTTATGTACAGACCCAAGACTACACAGAACCTACAAGTGCTGCCTGGAAAATCAAAACAGTAACTGTTTCCATCCTTCATAATTAGAAGCAAAATATGGATCCTCTTCACCTTTGCAAATACCAGGTCAGGGAATGCCTGGGTACAGTTAATCCACTGCTCCTCTGTGTTTATGAATAAACAAACAGCAGCTGCCTGCAGCTTGCAGCTCTTCCCCAATTCCCTTGTGGGGGCCATTTATTGAGTCATAAACTGCTCTGATACTGTTATCACCACAGCATTTGCACAAATAAAAGTAGAAAGAGAGAAAGATTAAAAAAAAAAAGAGAATTTCCTTCATAGAGAAGGCAAGACAAACCCTTTACAGATATGTTTGCTTGGAGCAAGGATGGACTGACAAAAGGGAGGCGGGACAGCCATGTACCTGGCTGAGGATGGCTGGGCACAGCATCCTGCAGACAGGAAACACACAGATTTATCTGAAACTACAAACCCGAATTCCAGAAAGCTCAAACAACCCTAAAGCCTTTCAAGTGAGATATATTGTATTTCAAGCAGCATACCATGTGATAGATTTCTTCAATGAGGCTTCAGCAGCCAAGATCTACCTCTGCAGAATCCCAGGGGGAGGGGAAACCCTGGCAGTTCTAGAGTACAGATACAGACCTTGCTATATCTGGTCCAAACTCTCTTTCTCCAGCCACACACACTGACTGCTCCTCTCTATCCTGATGAGCACACAACCTGTCTCTAAAGTACTCTGAAATCCACCAGATTGGAAACAACACTTTAGCAAAAACCTGATAATCCAGAATGATCAGATACCTGCAGTGCAGCCCATGGCATCCAACACTGTTTCTTTAAGCAGAGAGATCCAAGCTGCAGAAATTAAAGCTCCCAGCAGGCCATGCTTCAGCAGGATCAAGAGTGCTCGAGCAAAACTGCTCCAACAGGATGGGAACTGCAGAAATACCTGCAGCATCCTCTCAGTAATCTAAGTCCCTGCCCACAGATTAGAGACAAACTTCCAGCGGAGGTGTAATGCTTTGCTTTGTGTGCCAAAAGGGAACTGGACTTTCACAGAGATCACTTGGAAATGTAAACGCAATAAACTGACCATATTCCTTTTTATTATAGTCAAGGGCAAAGCAGAATACAGACGACTCAAGGTTATGTTAAAAGTCTCCCTTCACTGGAATTCAGTCAATCAGTATTTAGCAAGGGCTTGTTTGCACACAGCAGAGTGACTCACAGTAAATGTGTGTGAATTTTCTCTGCACTTTCATTACAAACACTGAACCTTCATACACAGAGAAACTCACCAGTTTATTGCATCGTAATTTCCTTACATACACAAGCCCTAAAGCCTTGACAGAAGTAGGTTTACCTTTGTCTGTTATGAATAGCAGATTTGTGAGAAGCTGGACACAGAAGAGGGAGGAAGAATGCAGGATTATGAATGGCTCCTAGCTCGATGTATACAGCTCCTATTGACAAGGGAAAACACATGTCTGAGTACACTGCTCCTGGTAGCTTGGTTTGGCCAGGAGCTAGGACACAAACACTTCACCTTGGTCCTTGTCTGTGGAAGACAGGCACCTGGAGACAGTAAGGAAATCCCTGCAAAGAAGGGATACACGCTCTTCACTAACAGTTTTCTGCACACAGTTGCAGGAAGCAGGTTCTGTTTGAAATCTCAAATCACATTAATATATGGTCACCAGAGGCCTCATTTTCCAAGTGGCAGCTGGTTGGAGATTCCCTGGTACAACCACCAATTACATAACAAAGTAACCAACTAAAATTCGCCTTCAATTCACATTTGCCTGTTGGTGTGAACAGAACGCAAGGGCAGCAGAATGGGTCACAAACACTCTGAAAAGCTTGCATGTGGCTGCATATTTGCACGGGGGAGGGAAGCAATTTGCTAATAGGACTCAGACTTTTTAAAACAAAATCATTTGTTTTCCCCTTCCATCTGGACCCAAACTAAGAAATTACGCAGATTTCCACTGCCCACTCTCTTTTTCCTTCCACACGCCCTTCTCACTGGCACAAGATAAAACCTTGGGGAAACAGCAGCAGCAATTTTCAATTCTCATTATCTAACAGCAGCAGTAGTTCTTGGTGAAACTTGTGGTCAATAAACTACAGGCAATTTGAAAGACACAATGGGAACTGCCCCTCCTACAGCTGTCCCATTATCCCAGCTCTTATTAGATTTAAAGCCAGCGATTTTTATGCTGTAGCTCAAGTTCTGCAAAGCCATGGAAACAGACCACCAGAAAAGATAAAACACTCCTAAATTAAACAGGAGCTATCACAGTAACATCCTCTAAAGTCAGAGAACGTCCACATCAGCAAAGCATGGGATGCAGCAAGGAAGGCAGTGCCTGAAATGGCTGGTGAGTCAATGTTTGGTGCAGTGATGCTGCACTGAGTCAACGGTGACGTGCCCAAAACTCAACATTCAGGATGGCATAAATGGAAAAGCTCATGAGCAGGTTAGGCAGGACAAGTTGAAAGCATACTGGCTACAAAGGCAGACAACCAGAGCAGGATCCTGCTCCCATAGCCATGAGCATCTCAGAACAGGCACCAGCTTTGTAGTCTATGCTCTGGATGTGTCTCCCAAGAGGCTGAGGGAAATACTCATCTCTGGCTGGCAATTCAGCTGGCCTGTTTCAGATGACTTTTTACAATCAGATACATCACACTCTACATATTCTGCCTAATTCTCTCTGTTGACTACAAGAGATGGCCCAATAGCCAGAAAATATACAAACCAGGTAACAATAGCTGTATCTCTACCATGCACCACAATAAAGTAACCTCTTCCAGGAAGGGAGGCTGTACAGAAAACCAGTAGAAAATAAATTTTAAAACTCATCGAATGATTACCTAACATATTTGTTCATGGGGCAGAAATAACTGAGGGTGTATCTCAGCTCCTGGCTCAGAAATGTGCACAACAGGCAAAAGGAAATGGGTGTCCAAAGGAACGGTCTCAAACAAACACAGTAAGAGGGAAGAGGCAAAGAATTATTCTCATCCACTGTAAGCTGTAATTTTCAGTCTAGAAATCTAGGGCTTGCTTTCTCTGAGTCTAATGTATACCATGCCCTGCAGACATTTTTACCAGCCATCAAAAGGAACTTGCAGAGAAGCAGATGCTTCATTAAAGAATATTCAGCAAGCCTTATAAAATCCTTAGTAAAAAGCAAATGAACAAATCACCACCATGCAAGTGAGATGAAGTCACACATCCAACTTTGATTACATTTCCTCCTGCACTGGAAAACAAATTGTGTTTAAAAAAAAAGGTAAAAAGTAATGAAGAAATTAAGAGATTCTGGCCTTTCTTTCCCACATTCCTCCAACCTGAATTTCCTGAAAGAGGAATGCGTGAGACAAAGCCATTTGGTATAAGATGCTAATTTAAACTTAAAGAAAAATAACAGCTTAAAAAGGGGAAGGGAGGAGGGAGTTTTAATCCTACATGATAAAACAACAGCTTGTGATTGCTACATGTATCTCAGGAGTCAGAAGAGTCAGTAAGAGCAGTCAGGCAAATTGTCAGGGAACTGAGCTGTCCTGAGACAAAAGGAAACTACAGAACACATATTGCCTTACAAAAGTTCTATTTTAGTTTGTACTTGCAGAACCCTCTAGTGCCTACCTCTAGCTGCAAGGTGTTAGTTACCTATTCCTTAGCTTCCCAAGCCCCTTCTTAAAGCATAGCAAGATTTTCTGCCACATTGTCATTATCCACAACAAACTGATGTCCTATGCACTTCACCTTCCAGGTAGTTTCTAATAACAGTGAGGAAAAAAAATTTTGAAGTTCATTGAAGACTCTGGGAATGAAGACAACCAGACAACCTCTAGTTCTTGGTTTATAAAGAAAACCTACCAAAACCTCCACTAAATTCAAAAAAGATCCAAGTTATTAGGATCTTTCACTGCCCTCTGCTGTTATCAGTCATTTAGCTTCCAATTTACTCTTTAATAATGTTGGGCTGGGGCTCAGGGCTGGCAGCATCCCAGCCCCTTTCTCAGGCGGGTTGGAGCCGCAGCTTGCAAATATGCTGAAGTTTAATGCAATCTGTCTTCCTTGGTAATCACATTGCGCCTGCACTGCATGCAATAAAGATGTATTGGTAAATGCATTTGCTAAAGACATACTCCACTGAAAGGGCTACAAGCCTGATTTAGGGGAGGCAAGCAGGATAACAGAGCCTGGCGATAGATGCACCACTGCTCTGCACACAGCAGCCAGGGGCACGGATTGTGCAGCAGCAGCACAGGCACCACTTTACTTTAAAGCCGAGGAAGAAAAAGAAACCACATGTTTTGGGAGCTGGGGACTTCAGAGATATCAGAGAAAAGCCCTTTCCCTGGCAGCTTTAACCTTGCTGATTTGCAGACATACAAAGACCTTCTTTGTAAACAGGAAGGAAAAAAATTCCACTAGGACTAGCAACAACATTTGGTCTAATATATCCTGACAATTTTCCCATCTCCTTCTGTCTGGCTTCTTCTGGGAGCCGGCTGGCAGCTTGTTTCATGTTATACTTAAATCAGGCATACAGCTTCCTCTCACAATGCTAATGCAGAGAAAGACTGCTTCCATGAAATATCCACCTCTCCCCCACCTTTTGCTTTAGTAATCCCATGAGAGAAGTCTCAATTTTCTATTACCATCCTTTTCCCTACATCCACATTACTATATTCTCAGCACCTTTTGGAGAATTTTCTACTGTCACAGAAAACCAAAAAACAAAACAGAAAAGTCTGCCCTTGAGGGACACCTGACCCACTGAATTCTCTCATGGCCCAGGACCATACCCTAGTTGTAATGTCCAAATACTTCATTTTCTTTTCCCCTTCACTTGTTTCATAGCCAGAAATTCTTCCAAGGTACTGAGCAGCCACTGTCCTAAGGCATCAACAGAACCTACTGGGACTCTGCATCTCAGAAGGAGGAGCCATAAGGCTTCCTGGCTTCCCACACAAGACGAAGAGTTTTTAGGAGTATGGAATTTTCTTAACAGACAGCAGCTTTTCCCAGTACAGAACCTTTTCCCATGCAGCAATGAAAAGAAGCAAGATCTCCAGCTGCAAAGCCCCATAACAGGAGATGTTTAGAACATCTGTTGAAAACAGTGCAGACATTGCCAAAGTGGATTTACTTACTGTTTGCAGTATACAACATCCAAGAAGGTAAAACTAGGGAAAATCATTGACTGACTTTGAAACCTGGGAGCATTGGTTCTACTGTTTTGGTGGCAGCTCAGTACAACAGGACTCACTGACAGGAATGAAGTTGGGACATACCACTGTGTGACTGGGTAATATGGAATGAATGTGGGAAAATGGATACCAAGGAAGATTTGTTTCCTATGAAGATTGCAATTTGACTAACAGATACCACAACTCTCAAAAACACTTCTCAGAAGAAAGCACCATGCAAAATAAGACAGCAAAGCCAGGCAGTACAGCAGAGAAGCTTTTGTTACCTTCTGAGCTGCACTGACACAGCGCTGATACTCCTTGGCCAGCTCCGAGCATTTGAGCACTTCACGTTTGTTTTCTCGGTAGCACTTCAGAATTTCAGTCTGCAGGTTTGCACAGATAGGATCAGTGTTCCTCCTCCTGCAGGGAAAACAAGCACAGAATGATGTGTGAAGAGGAGTTTTCAACCACTTACTACCACTTTGCCAGCAACACACATACTAATTTTATGCTGGAGTCATGTAGTCCTAATGGGGAAACTGGTGGGATCACCAATCACCCAAGTGGGTCAAATGACCAACAGTGTCTTTCAACTGAAAAATCCAAGGTACTTAGCAGCAAGAAGGAACATAATCTTTCTTAGCTGGTGTAGAAGGCTGTTTCAGCCTTATATAAAACATCATCTCTCCTCTGCAGTCAGGAGGAAAAAAAATCCCCAAGTCCAAGAGTTTCAATGATTTTCTCAACTCACACTGGAAATCTTTGGCGGAGCTCAAGAATCCTGGCTGGGCCTGCACTAGATCTGTAACAGTCTGACAAGGAACTGAACAGACTTGTTGAATAAGGCACCTCCATCTATTGAATTCTCATCTATTTAAACACTACAAGAAATCCAGCATGGTTGGAAGCACTGCAATTCTTCCAGGAAAAAAAACCAGAATAATAGCAAGACCAGATATCTGTTTCTTTGTATTTCTGCAGAAATTAGTATTCATACTCTGTAAATGGCATTGACAGCTACCCAGGAACAATTAAGGATGATGTTCTTTTACTCTAATGTGCATGTGTACATATGGCACATCATCAGCAGCAGTACCAATAAAGAGGAAGGTCGTTGTAAAACAATCCCAGCAACAATGGCACAAACACAGTAATGACAGTGACATCAGCTGCACAGACAGGCAGACACAAATTGCAGGCATCCACAGCACCATGGCCATGGTATGTTTTACAGAGAATAAGAGAACATATGCTTAGGTGTAGCAATCCTCAGATGTCATCTCCTAAATCAGAAATCCATTTAATTCCTTGCATTTCCTGCTCCAATATGCTTAGAGATCTGTGCCCAAATATCAAACACACCTCTTCCTTCCAAAGCACTTGATGCTACAGGCAGATATTAATGCCATGCTATGATGTATTCATTTCCACAGTAACAACAGGCACTCCTTCAGCAAAAGGGCTTCATAGCAAGGCAGAGAAACAGAACACATGACCTGTCCCTGGGCATGTCACGGGCTCTCAGGTGGAACAGATTTCTAAGAAATAGGAAATCTTAAACCAAGATCTTCTAAATGCTTTTGGAGAGCTCAGATATGAGTTTCCAAATCATGCACATCTGTGTAAGGTGCTCAGGAAAGAAGTTGAAGGACCAAAAGAAGAACAATTTTGTCTTTTCCATACCAGCAACCTGGGTGCACTCTCACCAAATTATTGTAATTGATACTTCTTCAGTCCTCGGTCTTATTGCCAACATACATGGACAGAGTAGGAATTTATCAGTATGACAGCCACACTACAACACCGAGATTTGGATCAGAAACCAGCAAAGATACTATACAGACTTCTTTTCCTACTTCTTCACAAATCTTACAGCTTTTAGAAGAAATTTATTCCACGCACAGTCCCTAAAGGCTAGCGTTCATTTTTAATTTCTATGTTATATAGCAAATCACCTTTAAAACCTTGAAAATCCATATTCTAAAAAAATCTTCAAATTTTGGGATAGAAAAGAACCTAGAGAGAGCTTCAGAAACTCATAATGTTGGCATTTTGCTTTGTCACTAACTTTAATATCACTCTAATCAAATCAGTGAGACTGTGGAAATGATACCAAACAATACCAGGTCAGGAAATACCACCAAATCCCTCAATTCATTGAAAAAGTTAAGACTTTTAAAATTAGTTTTTTTTAAACTCGGTGATGTTAAACTGAAGGGCATTTTGTAATTTTCATACAGAAACCTGGAAGAGCTAAAAGGTACAGCATACCACAAACCAGTTTGTATTCATCTGAGCTGAACAACATGGTACAAACATCTTAGAAATATTTAGAGGTTGTCATTGTCAGCAGGGAGACCTACAGGAGTTGTGTTTTCTTCAGATCACTGTCCTTCCTATGGTATCAGTCTTCACTGCCTAGAATAAATACGAAGTTAGGACCCACCTGTGGGCTCAGACAGTGCTGCAAAGTCTGTGGCCCTCTTCCTTTACAGACCCCTTGGTGCTCAGCCCATAGGGCTATTTAAAAGCCACACAGTGGTGAGCAAGAAGCCACAAAAAAAGTATTGTTGCCTAAAGCCTACCAGAGGCAGGAGATCAATCAGCACAGACCAGTACACATTGTCCAGCAAGTATTTAAACCAGCATTCCTACACACTGCTGCCCACAACACAGGGAGGATTTATTTGGTACCACGTGCCCAAAATCATAACAAGATTATTCTCCTTTATTTCTTCAAAATAAAACCTCAAGCTGTGGCTATGCATCAATTGCACCAGCTTCTCAAAACAGATTTAGAGGCGCTAATCAACAACTTGCAAAGTTGGTTTAGGTAATTATCAATACAAGTTACTGTGGAAGCTGGGAGTACGCAAGTTATCCACATCCAGCAGATTAGTTCTGGTACCCATCTGGACTGAAGATGCACCTGAAGTGCTCTGGTGAACAGTTGCCTGAGATGCTTTCCTCCCTGCACAGCAACCACAATGCCTGCCCAGTCTGAATTTCCTGCTCACATTAACACTCAGCTTCAGGTTGCAACATTTCCACACTGGGGGAACTGCAGCCCTACACACATACAACAGCTGCACCTTACAGGTGTCTGACTTTCCTCATACATATCTGAAACAAAAAGGAATTAAAACAGCAACATCCAACTACAAACACATCTGTAGAGTGCAATGACATTGTGGGTTGAGTTCCAAAGGAGGTGGACTTTCATCAGCTACCTCCCTTCACCCTCAGCCTTGCTCAAGGCTGTTGGAACTAACTAACCTTTAGAAAAATTAATCTTCTGGACACCCAGTCACACTGCTTCTGATGTGTTATTGAGGGTTTTTACTATTATTTCTCATATGAGAGAGAAGGAAAACAGAAAAGGGATGAGGTTTGTATATACAACTAGCAGAAGCCTTGTATGCTTTGACCTTTCTCCTAAAGTGGGTGAAAGTTTTAAGCATATGTCACCACCAAATGAGGTGAACAGTTGGCCTCTGTCTAAAATAAAATATGCTGCAACTGTTACAACCATTATCAAAACAGGTGTAAGAGGCTCATTTACAGCAGCTAGGAAAAAGGCAGGAGAGAAAGGCTGGGCTGGGAAGTGATAGCACAATATCTGCAGATGAAAGCATGGAAGACAAGCTCTGACAATACCTTGGAAATAAACACATACAGGACATACAGAATATGAAAGATTAAATCAATAAAATACACTCTCATCTGTTTAAAGGAGGAGGAAAGGAGAAAGGATGACAGGTTGGAAAAAGTAAAAGATGGATTTAGAAATAAAATTCATTAGCAGTTCCTCCCCTGTCACAGAGAGGAATGAAACCTTTGCTTTGCCACTGTGCAATGGGCAGGAAGGCTACATACACATGAAATCCATGATTTCAGAACTTCCTCTCCCCCTCCCACGGGGAGATTTAAATCAGGTCTTTGCCTAGAAAAGAAGGGAGAGGTTTTCTTAAAATGAAACAAAGGGCATCCTCCTCTCTACTATCCCTTGAGGTAAGACAGAATGAGCACGATCTTGCTGCATTTTGACACCGAGAGTTACCAAATCCCTTCCATCACTGCATATTCCCTTTACTTTATTTAATAAATGAAATCTCATCAACTTATCCTTCTTCTATTATCACTGCTGACATCAATCTGATAATATTGGCTTGGCGTGGAATCATGCTATTATATGTCCTCTTGATATTTAATTTAAGAGAAACGTCTGCAGTGGGGTGAATATGTGAAGCAAGCTTTTTATTACTGGCAGCAGTAAGGACGCTGGGAGTGAATTAGACATTCATCTTAGTCAGGGCCAATCTAGTGGCTCAGAAGAGCTTTTCTTCTTAACCCTCTCCTAACTGCTCAATAGCGGCAGGTAACAGCTGCTTCAGTCAATAACTGCATTCATTTGTCTTGGCAAATTCATTCCTACATGGATATAAACCCCATGAAGAAGTACAAAGTGTCTGGGAGGTTAATGCAAGGTACTTTGAGAATTTCTATCATAAGCACTGCACTAGTAGGAGAAGTGCCTGTCTCAATGCCCACCAATTAATCAAGAAGCAACAGTTTCCAAAGACAAACACCCAAACTCACTGCAAAAAGCAATTAAGGCCATATCATCAGGATACAGACCCAGAGACAGAAGGTTTCAAACACAGCACTATGGCTACTACTTAGGTGCAGCTGACAGGTTCCCTTTTTGAAAGAATGATAGATTCGGTATTGGAAAGCAAGGGAAAGC
Organism: Irena cyanogastra; assembly: GCA_013397155.1. Lineage (NCBI taxonomy): Eukaryota > Metazoa > Chordata > Aves > Passeriformes > Irenidae > Irena > Irena cyanogastra. The sequence goes on from VWZV01000528.1 coordinate 1,013,264, forward strand.
TGGGAGAGGTCTATGTATTTGCTGGTCCTTCCAACCAACTGAAGATCAGACTACCTAAGCAGAGATAAAAATTAAGTGCTTTAGAATTAGCAGCTCTTTAGCCTAGTGCAAAATCAGTAACTCCACAGTTAGTAACACACCATCACTCAGCTTTACTGGGAAGAACAATTCCAGGCGGAGTTAAGAGCAAGTTCTTCTTTTTACATTTTACTCTGGAAAACCATTCAAACTGAACAAAAAAACTCAAGACAGATGCTAAACTCAGACACTTTGAAACCTCTGCTCAGACACTGATAAACAAAGACATGCAGGATCCCTCATATAAGCCAACTTAAAAGTAGCTGGCTCCAGCACACAGCTGCAAGCAGCAACCTAAATGGGTGAGCAACCTGGAGTTTCTTGTGGGCTACAAAATCCAGTGACTGGACTAGCTGCTTTCTGCTGCATTATTTGACTAAGACCTGTGTCTGAATCAACTTGAGCAAACCACATTAGTCACCACAGTCACTACAGCACAGACAGCCCCAGACACCAGCAATGAGATGCATGGGCAGCACGGTAAATCCTAGGGCACACAGCAGCAGTTTCTGCATGTTGGGAAGGATTCAGACACGTTGTATAGCTGCTTAGTATGTTTATATATCCAGGGTCCATTACACACATTTCAGACTAAGCTCAGTGATGCTTTGGTCACATAAATGTGGTGTGCTGACAGGCTGCACTGTACATATATAAAACCCAATAGGTGGTTAACTGACCTGTAAAACTGCATCCTCCCTTGGGTAGCAGTTGGCTCTGATGGCTTCTCTAACATGTCAGAAAAAATGACTCCAGACAGATGCAAAACACAGCACACAGGAAGGTTTCATTCTCTCTCATTATTGCATCCTTGACATTTACAGCAGAAAATTAAACACAATTGAAGCATTTCATTCACATATAACAAACTCATCAGCACAGAACAAACAGCCAGGCAAGCTAGCTGTCAGCACAGGCTGCAGGATGCTGCACTATCACAAAGCACTGTGCCCTCACTACAATCAGGGATTCCCTGATCCTGCACGTTGGCTTCATAACATGGTTTGAATGGAAGAGGTAAGAGCTGTGCTGCAGCTGCGTGGCAAGGGAAATAAGAGATGGAAGAAGCTTAATAGATTATCCAAATGTCTACTAAAAAATCAGTAATATTTAACCTAGCACAGTGTAAACAAACTGCATGTCTCATGAGGCTAAACTAATATGATCAGGAAGGAAATATTTCTGATCAGCCTCAAGTATTCAAAACACTGCTCATCAGGCTTTGCCACTGATCCAGGTGGAACGGAAAGCTTGCAGAAGTAACATACAGTTTAGAGCAAGAGGAGACAGACTAAAAGAAAAGGTGAAACCTCATGACAATTTTCAGAAGAACAGGGGTGCTACCCCCAAATTTCAGCTGAAGCCACTGTATTCCTGTCTAAATCCTTCTCACAAGCCTTGTCACGCTGTCAGCAGCACACTCCTGCACACCTGCAGTATTTCCCCTCTCTCTTTCTCCCCCTTGACATCTGCATTGCAATAACAGGTCACCCAACTCTGTTTTTCCATACATTGTTCATGAAGTGCCAAACGAATGAATATTTTAAAGTACTGTGAGTTTCTGGGTGACTCTGTGATCCTACAAAATTTGTCACTCAAGTACTTCCCAATCTCAATTCCTGTTTTGACAGCTTGTTTGGAACTGCCACCCAATTCCCCACTGGAGTTCATGCACTCACTGCACCCTTGTTTTTCCCAGGACAGGTATCTCCTTTACTTCCCATTACAGGTATGCAGAAGCTGTTCTGAAATCCTCTTCTGTGTAAGTAATTAGATTCTATCACTGAGAACAAAAGTTACCACAGAAGTCCAAGTCTCAAGAGTCAGCCACTTGCTGTGTCGCTGTACCGCATTCAGTAGAAACAGCCTGCCCCAATCACATTTCATTCACCAAACAAAAAAAACCAAAAAAACCCAAACTCTAAAACATACAGATTGATGCCAAAAGTGACTAAAATCTAGCAGTTCTCTGTAACAACCTCCAATTCTGGAAAATCAACAACTTCTTCATTTCCATCATGAAATTGATGCAAAGCAATTGTGTGACCCGTGCAATGCTGGTTCCAGCTCTCCATCTGATTTACTCCAGTGTATCACAAACTGCCCTGTCCTCCTACATGGTTTATCCTCACACACAAGTGGTCATTTCCCATTTGATCAATGGGTCATCTTGAAAGATGGCTCATCAGACTTTCACTGATACTTCATTGTGTTTTGCCAACTGCAGTTTCAACCAAATTTAATTGCCTTCCTTAGACCCCATAAGCTGCAGGCACTAGGGCTGTGGGTCTCTGGGGGAGCAGAAGGGTAGCAATAAGCAAAAAACTGAACTAAAACATATAAAATAATATTATCCTCATCCTACTGAACCTGCAAATGCAATAACTAATCACCCCTATTAGCATTCTGCATGGCAGATGGCAAGTGGTTTAGAATAATGAGAGACTTTTCCCCACACGTGGATAATTCCAATGTACATTTGGATGTAAATTCTTTACTGATTATGATGGTAGAATACTGAGCTATGAGAAACTGCCAGTTTGGAAGATGAAAGGAAAACTACTGTCTCTTCCTTCATTTGCCAAAGGATACAGAAGTTAACAGAACTGGATCTCCTGCCCACAAAGCCATGCACCATTTTTTCCCAAAGATGCCAAGCTACTAAAAGTTGACTAGCAAAGATGAAGAGCCTAAAGTTAGCAGCAAAACAGTCTCTGGAAGCCAAGCAGGAATGAGTCAGAATCTTGTTGCTGGAAGGAGTTCTCTGAATCAGAAAGGAAGCTGGCTCAGCTCCCACAAGGCAGAAAAGCAATATAGCAAGCAATAACTGAATCTGAAAACAACACACAGCCCAACAAGTGACCTGAATAGGGATTTTCTTACTTCAGATAACAAATACCATCTAAAAACTGGTTAAGATCTCAGGTCAGGAAGGGAAGGCATGCAGTCTGTAGAAGATATGCAGCACAAGCCCTAAGAATATATGGGTTGTGACAGTGCTATAATGTCTGGGAATTAGTTGGGGAACATTAAATACCTGCCCCAAAAGTTTTCTAAAGAAGGTTACTGAAGATGTGATATGCTGATTTCATATAACCACAAGACATGAGGGACAGCAGGTTCAGTAAATTTCTCCTATGTGAGATGATCTTATAATAATGTCACACTGCAAATGAAATGTTCTTATTTTAAAAGAAAACCCTGACTACCCATTTGAACAGCAGTTACTTTTCCAAAATGCCACTCAGTACTGCACTAGGTTCCTGCAGCTTACTTCTTGCTACACAAAGGGATGAACAAAAATATAAGTCCATTAGTATATTCTGCACTGACAGAGTGGCATGTCCTGCTAAAGATGCCAAAACAAATTTAGAGAGGAGATTGAAGCTGCCGGTGTTAAAGTTCAAGTGGGATTTGAAGCTAAACATTCACCTTATTAAAAAAAATCCCCTCGCTTCTGCCCACATTCTCTAATCTTCAAAACCACAGTGTCCCCTTTTACCAAGCTATGCAATTCTGAACACTGACTCAGCAAAGAGTCAGCATTAAGCAGCTTCTCATCCCTCACAGAACATCACTAATGGTGCTTTCAAAGCAACCACACACAAAAAGTCTTACAAGTCCATTTTTGGCGGGAGGTTGGGGGGTTTTTGGTTGGTTGGCTAGTTTTGGTTTTAAGTAAATACTGTAAACTCATGAAGTCCTCAGATAATAGAAAAGAACTTTACAGAAAACAATTTAGATAGCATGGTTCTAAGTCTGCAGAACAGCACATGAAGCATCTCAGGTGAAGTGAGCTTGTGCCTCCTGACACCGCTCCAGTGTGCAGCTGGTGGCCCTTGCAGCCAGCACAACACTGACCAGCTCTCTCCAAAGAAACAATATTCACCCCTGAACAAGTGCTCCTGCCTTCCAAATGCCAGTTGTTTGGGTCAAATTAGCTTGAATTGTCATTGGTATGGTATGCATATGTCCCAGACATGCAAGCAAGACATGCAAGCAAGAGGCACTGCCAGGACTAACAAGAAAAATACAAGCATAGAAAGAACCAAACCCAGCAGGGTTCTCTCACAATAGGATGAGTATCCCATAGCCTAGAAACCCATTTTATCGGAGTAAATTCGTGAATGATCAAACTCACACAAATAAATAAATAAATAATAAATTAAAGTTATTGAAGTCCAATTTGATGGCTGAGATGGTCTTTCTCTTCTATAAGAAAGAAAAGGACTTCAATCTCTCACCAGCTCAGCGCCAAACACCAACTTCCTCTCTGCAGATGCATCACCATGATGCAAGGTGTCCACAGCAGTCCTGCCACAGTCCTTATTTCCTCAGAAGACAAAAAATATAGAAGCTCTGACCTACATAACAAGCTATTTCCTCAAATTTCCCCTGCCTTTGGTGTCTTCTACCATCACTCCAAGACTTCAGGAGGAGACTGACTCAACTGCAAGGACACAGAGTGTATAATCCAGAATTAGGAATACAATTACTGTTCAAAATAGCAACACTGCCCTTGAAATCAGTTGCAACTGAATTAATGACCAGATTGTTAGAGTGTTACCTCAACTTTGCCTCAGGCTGCTAATTAGCAAACAAGTCATTAATTCACTGGTAACAAGTGGTTTCTCAGGCATTATTGCTTCTGACATCTTTAATTCACCACTCTTTATGGAAAGCTTCCCCAGACAACTTTAACCTCAGTCCTTTACAGATCAGCCCCACACCATTACCACCAGCACACTACACCACGCACACATTGAAAAGAGAGGCAGAAAAACACAGCAGGAATAGGCTAAGCTGGGTCATTAATTAATATTCATGACACCTTTCCCAACTCAAGCCAAGTGGACGGGAAGGCCAAAGGCACAAAAAGTTCTGGATTTTCGTGTGGATCTACCATTTGTAAATACACAATAAGATATTATGAAACCTGGAGAAACCTTGCTTTTATCATGGTACACACTGGAATATGCAATTCCCAATGTGAGGGCAGAGATCTGCTTTTATTTTCACTGTTTTCTACACAATAAAGAGCTGTGAACCGAAATATTTCATGTCCTCTGATGCACAAAGTATGACTGAGGCTTGTTTTAACAGCTGCACAAATATCCATGCTTTTGAAAACAATCTGGATTTGGCCTGCCAACAAACCCTGATCTAAGGGCTTTATAAAGGCAACATTACTACAGAAAACAAGTGCTTTTCATGTAAAAATCGACAGCAACAGAAACATCCCTAACAGACTACATGGAGTTTTGGCACCTCTTCCTTTGCTCTTCGAGTCCTTGCTATTCAGATCTTATTTTATAAATGCCCGAGTTCTACCAACGTAGTGGTGAAGAAATGCTCCTGCAATTTTGAAGAGACATCAGTTTTTCAGTGTTATCAGAACTGCAATCTCAGTTCATTGGACTCATCTCTCATCAGGCATGAGAGGAAACACAATACTGTGAACATCAGATTGAATGTTACTCATTTTACTAACTGGGCAAAACAAAAAATCTTATTTAGAAGCAGCATCTTAGTAATCTCCAAGAACTGATCTTCAGAAAGAACATTCAACAGCTTGGATAAAGCACACAATCTAATAAATTTTCAAGATTTAAAATTTGATTCAAAAAAGGAATAATCTGGCCCAATTGGAAAATTTATGCAAATCCACTGCACATATTCAACTTCTATTTCCACACGCCATATTCCTAAAGCAGCAGGGGAATAGATGTTGCTAGGAAATCAGTGCACTGGTACAAGTAGTTAACAATAGGCCTTCCAGAATTCATAAGGAAAATGTTTACATGCTAAGGTAATGAGTGAAAAACTGTGTGAAGCAGAATTGAAAATGATCAGAAACTTTTTCTTTCAGCACACCATGCAAAATGACACAAAGTCAAAATTCACCCATACACTTTTACCCTCTTCTGAAATAACTCTGAGGAAACTCATGAATTATAATCTCTTAGAGAATATTTTAATTTCCTACTAAGAGCAACTTTATAAAAGTGAGAAACAGAAAAGCTTTGACTAATAACCCATCTCTTTATTTGAAGATTATGAAACAGACTCAGTGCAGACAGAAGAAGGAACAACTAGCACAAACCAAGCACCAAGGGAAGAAAAGGACTGGGACGAAGTCAAATAATTTTGGTGAAGATATCATCATTTCAGGGCACAAAAGGACTATGTTGAGGTAAGGCTATGGATGAGCTTTCAGCAATAATCAATCTGTTATTCCTGAAAACTCTTAAATCCCTGTTGGAGAGGCTTTTAATTTCAACACTAAATTAATCATTTATCTAATCTAATTTCTAAGGAGAAATCCCAGAGCAATTTTGTTTGAAAACTGTGATGTCTTTACCCTTCTCCTTTGGCTACAAAACTGTCCATATAATAACTATTTCAGACCTCATCTCCTGGGCACAGTTCTCTGTTGAAATACCCAAGGCCTCATAGACTTCAAGATTAGCAAACTCAAGTATCACCACAGAACTATTTTATAAACTTTCCATACCGACATAAAGAAACAAAAAAAGGTAGTTTCTCTAGATTTCAGTTAATCTTGTCATTCTAACTGAGGGGCCATCAGCCTCATAAAATCTTGTGCAATTCAGTAAAACCTTTATTTCCATGAGCACCAGAAGCAAGCCACACATTCCCTGTTGCCACCAGACAATCCATCTATGAACTTTCCTCCCCTACCCTCACTGAGTCAGTGTGGTTTTCTACTCCACATTCAGCCAGGAGGACACTTACTATTTGCTGGTTTCTCTAATATAATCACCTTAAATACTCATGTCCATCAAGTTTAAAGATCTTAGGACCATTAAATGAAACTCCTACATAGCAAGCCCTACATGGAGTAAATCTCTTTGGCAGTCTCTCTCCATTGGAAAGCTGCCTTGGATTCACGGCTGATCTCCACTAGGATGAGAACAACTGACATTCTTTATGCACTCCTTGATAACAGCACAAAGCATATGCAGTCCTCTCAGCACAACATGCAAAGCAACAGAGTCATCAGTAAGCAGCTTCAGAAACAGTTCTGAAAACTATAGGGAGATCTCAGAGGGAAACTCAGCTTCAGAACAATTTTATCTTTTAACAGCTTCCTAATCCCCTCACCCGACTCCTGCAGCTTTACCTTTTAGATTCACACCCCCATCCAGGCCAATTCTTGCATCCAAAAGTAACAACTACAAAAATAAATAATTTTTTTTTAAAAAGTGATAAGACAACCTTCACAGAAGAACATAAATCACAAAAAAACAAAAAACCAAAAAAATCCAAACCAGCAGTTTGAGGATAAATCTAGAGTGCTGCACTAAGCCATAACCTCTTTACTGATGGTTTTTTCCTTCCCCTTAACAGATTCAGGGACTGTAATAACATTTAATCCTCAGAAGCTAATCTAAATGTAACACTCAAAAGAAGACAAAGACAACGCAACAGAAAGAAAATTTGGCCACTGCCTTTTGGGAGTGCTGCTTTATCCCCGGAGCGAGTGCATTAATACAGCTTGGAATGAAATGCCATTTTATTCTCTGTAGCAGGGAGGGGATTAGCAAGTTGTCTTCTCTAAACCCAGTCTGAGTCATGGCTCTATGAACACTGAGAAAAGGATGTGGAATGAAGGGAAGGGTGGGGAGCACTGGCTTTTTATTTACACGCTGCTTCCTTTGTGGGTGGTTACTGATGTGCGCAGTTTGCTAAACAGGGAAAGAAGGCACGGGGAAGTTCTAGGTCCCCTGACTTTAATTCTGTTGGTTAACAAAAGAGAAAAATAATAATACAGCAAGTATAACAACATAGTTGAGACAATATGTCCATGGCAACCGTCCAATTCACTACAGCATGCAAGCAACAAGGGCAAGTTGCTTAAGGTGCTGAAAGCTGTGCTCAGTGGTATCTTGTTGCTAGGATCTTTTTCCTGGGAGGAAATAAAACAGGCTGGACAGAGCCCAGAACAAAGGAGAAGGAGACACTGTGATAGGAGCTATGTGGAGATGAGAGCAGGTGGCTTCTGGTGAAGAGATGAGGAATAAAGTCCATTGCAAAAGTCAGGCCATGCAGGCATCAAGCCTTGAAGTGGAAACCAAGAGCTAATGACTGTGTCAGTGATTTAATATGAAGCTCAGCACTAAGTACTTCACTTCTGTTTTTATACAAAGGGAGATAGGAAGATTTACTTGCCTACCTCGCAGGCATGCTGTGAAGGGTCACTGATGGAAAGGTGTACAATATTCCTAAATCCTGCAACGCTTGACAATCACTAAGGAGTGGAAACAGTCCGTGGAATGCTTGACCACTTGTGCAGAGCTGTGTTGATAAAAGAATTACAGAAGTCATTAAATGCCAAGAAAACACTTGGGTTTTGTTTCAGACACTTCTTCTCTTTGCTTCGACATGGACCCTGAAAAACAGGGTACTCACTGTGGAAAGAGCCCCAGCCCTATTTCCCTTTTCCTCCATCACTCTGTTGATACACAGTGGCAGAGGAGAATAAATGCAGGGTAGATTGGTCTCACAAGGCACAAGTGCCAGGGGCAGGCAGTAACAAGGATAACAGAAGCTCAGGAAGAGACATTATGGTGAAGGATTTGGACTCTCTGCAGATGGAGAAAGTGCCACTCCTGGTTTCCTTTCCTTAATGAGATCTCATAGTCCAGCACCAGGCAGACTTGTACTTCATTCATACTGGCTAATATTCCATTTCACATAATTTTGCAGGAGTATCACTTTATTCCTGCGAACTAAAGAACCAGATCTGCATAAATCAGTCTAACTCATCTTAGCATCAGCTGTGCTTGTATGTCTAACATGAAAGTGCAAAACAGGATAAGCAAACTATTCTTTCCAGTGAAGTCACAGGATCTTGTAGGTTATTACAATAAACAGGCTGTAGAAAGACTTGAATGTAGGATGCCTAACAAGAGAACCTCACAACACATAGACTTCAAGTCCTACCAAGTGAGCATGGATGCCAGTGTAGGAAGGAACCTGACCCTGTCCCAGCCTATCATAACCCAGTTGTGAGGCACAAGATCACTTCAGGAGTGTTTGTACACAAAGCAACAATCTGAAAAGGGTCACTGCATGCTGATGAAAGTGACACACTGCAGGCTGATGGGGGAAAGCAATGATTCTTCCTGCATGTACAATTATCAAAGGGCATTATCAGTCCCAGATCATGAACTCCAATGCTCAGCTCAGAGCAATCGTGGCTACTGCTGGCAATTTCTACTGTAAAGAACTAGAATGCATGATATTCAACTTCATCCTCAGTTTCACTCATGCCACTCATCTTGTCCCTTTCCAAGACACCCCCAACCATGTTATTTTTCACACAAAATTCACATTAGGGCAGATGTGTCTTTTTGCTGCAAAGAAGATAGTCCAAGGAATCTGTTCCTTTAAAATGGCTCGAGTTCATATTGCCATCATATTGTCATTGAATAGAAGAGCACTGTACAATAAGGCCAGGCTCAAAGAAAAGGGGAAGAAACCCTTAAGAGACCACAAGCACACCCTCTGAACCTTCAAAGAATTCATTAGCATTTGTGTTTCATTTGCAAGAAACGGTTGCATTCCTGAATTTCCTACATTACCAGTCTTTGTTTCCACAAGAAACAAAACAGACCAAAAGAAACTGAAACATCAGGACCAACATTCAGACTACTGATAAAAAATAAATCAGTTACAGTCTGTAATAGTAAGTGAAGAACATAATCCCAGGTCCTAGTCACTTCCTCTACCAAGTCACAAGGATAAATTACCACTGCACAAGCTCACGAAAATTGATCATACATTTGCAGAAGTGAATCCAAGAAAATATTCCATTGATCAAAGACTATGAGAAAGTTATGTCCTCTGAATTTTTTAAATTTTATTTTAAAAGAGAATTTAGAATCCTACTATGGAAAACAGGATGGAAATGCAAGCAATGTGTTATCTCCCTTGTTTTGGCTTCTTTAGCAACTTATTGCTTGACTGTCCAAACAAAAATGTGAAATTACAACAGGTTATGTGAAGCTTTGGCAGTCAAACATAATTTTAAATAAAGACAGCACAATATACTGCACACCCCACTAACATATTCATCACTACTATATTATCTATTTATGCAATTAAGTATTGTAGAGTCTGGATTGGACTCAACCGGACTACATATGCTGCTACTCCAGTTTATTGCACGTTGGCCAACTGTTTACCCAACTGAGATTCGAGTGCTGCTCTTGACAGTGTAATTGCTTTAGCCTCATTAATATTAAAGAATTATAGAAAATATTTTTTCTTGGGCAGCTGTTAGTGCATGTGGAACAATAAGTTATATAACACTACTGGCAAATACAAATATAATTTAAACACTATATATGCTTATGGTAAAAAGGCGACATTAAAGGTCCACTTATTGTGCTAAGGCAAATAAAATAGATCAGAAAAATCATTGCACTCATTCTAAGAAAGCCTTCATGAAAATTACAACTCTAATTTGAAACTAACAGGGATGAGATTTAGACTGTTTATCTTTTTTTTCCCTGGACAATGAAAACTTTAGAAGTGGTGCTGTTCTTCCTACCCCCATGCACCAGCGCAATGCTGCAGTGTGTAGGTTAAATACAACGGGTCAAAGTTGAAACAGATTAGACATGTTCCATTGCTATTTTGAAAAACCTACTAAATATTCCTGTTTAATATTAATTTTTAAAGTCTCTCTCTTCTCCCTCATCCTTCCTTGCAAGATATATCAACTTTATACTAAACTCTGTCAAGCTTGGCACAGAAACAGAAGATGCCAGCTTGCACCTCCTCAGCCTCCTCAGTACCTGACAGGAGGTAACTTCACACTCTGTTTACAGGAACATCCAGAAGCTACACACAAAATGTTATGAAATGCAACTGGAACTGCTGAAAAGAACAAAAATGGCTCCTCACTTTAGCCGCTCCTCTGCCTTGGTGGCTGCGTCCTGATACTGCTCGGATGTCATCTTGTAGATCTCTGCATTCTGAAACAAAGAATAGAATGCTCAGCTCTAAAAATTAAAGGCATCTCAGATCTTATCTTGTCACAAAGTCATCTTCTATAATTAATAACAATTTCCAACAACAAACAGAATATTCAGTTCAAAGAACGCCAGAAATACTTAAGAGTTGATTTTATTTTCAACGAAATGCATCAAGGCCACAACACACCCTTCATTCCAAGGTTCACTTTTGTGAAAGGAAAACGGGGGGAAAGGTTGCTACCAACCACCCATGAATTTTGGTTATTCCATGTCGCCACAAAAACAAGGTGCTTCTAGCACAGAGGTATTTTGAGTTTGGTCATGTTTTATTCTCTTCTTTCATTAATTGCTGTGAAGGATCTTGTAAGTTACTGACATGCAAGTATCAAAATTGGCTGCTAGCACTGGAAAATCCATTTTACATTTCAGTGCTTCTACTTATGTTACTTATTCTTTAAAAGAAAATTATGCAGCCTGTTTCCCTTCTAACAACATAGGGAGGCGTATCAGGTCCCAGTTAAGGCGCTGCCGAACAGAGTCTTGAGTGTCTTGCTGCAGGGCTTAAGAGGTTTGCATTAAATTCTCCTCAACTTGCACAGAAAGAGTTTTAGCTCACAACTGCTAGTCGCTAAACGTGGAGGATGAATTCCTCCTCTGGGCTGCACTGAGGAGCCTCCCAGGCACCATCAGCAGGAGGGAAGGGCTGCACTCCCCCAGCGACTGCACTACAAGGTCCCGTGTCACTGAACCGCTGATAAAGCTCTGGGCAAAGCCGCTGGACTCCAGCGGCAACCGCCGCGCTCAGAGCTCATCTGCAAGGCTCTCACTCTGAAAGGCACCAGCAGAAAATATGCAATAATCAATCAAAAAAAGTGACAAAACGGTATTGAAAGCGAGGACAGCTATTCATTTAAGGCCAGTTTGAGCTGCTATCTTGTCTCTCCCCAGATTTGGTCATTTTGTATAGAATACTATTCTTGCCCTTCTTCATTTATTTTCTCATAAATGCAACTGGTCCTGTGCATGATGAGCCAACACATACTGTTCAGTGGTTGGAAAAAGGAAAGGACAGATATAACTCAAGTTCTATTAGTGCTTCTGCCACTTGTGCAATCTTGGGCAAGTCACCATTTTCCATCTGCAAGTGAGGGATAACAGCTGCCTGTATCTCTGAAGTTGTGTGAAGCTCAGCTAATTGAAAGGTTTATAAAGGTTTTCAGAACCTAGGCTTCAAGGTGCTATATTTAAGCGTTTTATCTCTAGTGCCTGAATTTATGTTACATACCAAAAGAAACACAGAACAGATTTTTCTTTTTCAAACTTTGACCTAGGAGACAGATTTAAACTGAGAAATCATGAAGGACTAACCACTTCAAAATGCATTTTACCAGCAAATTATCATTAATGTTTTTGTTTACTTACTTGTTACAGAGTGGTCAAACTTCAATGCTATTAAATCCATTTTTCTCCTTCCTATATTGAAAAGTTCAGCTTTTAATGGTGCCTTTTCCTCTGGCCTGTAAACAGACCTCATGACTTACAGCTCCCTGCTGTTACTTATTCACACATGAAACCACAAGACCTGTGCTTCATTAATTAAATTTGCCATTAAAAATTAAATAATGTGAATAAGTAGATGTAAGCGTTATCTCCATTGGGCTTCAAAGGTCTCACCATTTCTCCAATTACTACCCAAGCAATTTTCATATTTCATACTGTCTGATTTCTCAAAGGGACTGGATCTGAGAGATCAGAATGAGAGAAAGTGGGAAAAAGAGAAAGCAAGGTAGCAAATTTAAACATTTTTCAGGCAATAGGAAGTAGTCCCATCAGACACTATTAGCCTGCAGCACTCTGCAGTGAAACAGCAGCGGGAGAGGAAAACAGGAACAAATACATTGTACGTGAGACCCAGCATGAGGTGGCGTTTAACCCACCTAAAGAAAGCAACAATAGCCAACAGAATCATTTACTGGGTGTGCTTCGATTAAAGTGCTTGTGGCACAACCTTACCTAGTTTATTAGAGAGAGTTCAATTGCCCAGCACTTTGGTCAGGCTCATCTTCAACAACATCAGCTACGGACACAAATAGCTGGGAAAGGAACCCAGGCTTTAGCTCTGAATTCTGAAGCTGCTAAAAGCAGGCAAGTGAGAGCCTGAACAGAGGCAAGAATCTCAGCGAGGGGAAGGAGGAAACACCTGGTCTCAAAGCAACCACCAGGCATCATGCAAGATTCAGGAGGGGCACAGAACACCTCCAACCTGCAGATAAAGCTGCTGAGTTTTAAAAATGAAAAGGAAACATCTGAAAAGGAAAACATCAATGAAAAGGATCCCTGTGATCCAACTAGGCCTCTTGCTGTTGGTTCAGCCCTCTCCCCTCCAAAAACTCTAAAACACAATAAAACATTATTTCTAATGCTATGAATCAGTACCTTTAAATGCTTCTCCCAGCAATAAAAACAGGGAGCTACCATTTAAATCTGAGTTCATTCAACAAGCAGATTTTTTAAAATACATTTTCCTTGGCCTTTAGACCCTTTCCAACCTTGGGAAAGTCACATTCCCTTTTGTCCTAAACATTAAATGAGCAAGAGAAGGGCCTTTCAGCATGGGCACAGACATGGCAGGTTCTGCGATCTGGGGCTTCTACTAACCAAGAATAATTTTCCAAGTATTCTCATCTATACTACGTGAGACACAAGATCTGTTTCATTTTCAGCAGTTTACCCACCATGGTGTGGCAGGAGAGAACATTCCAGCAGCCTAGAACTTTCAGGGCTTTATAACATAGCTGCACACGAGGAGCTAAGCCAGGAACCACCTGAGCACTTCCCCCAGCTTCAGCAGGGTCACCTCCACACAAGGGCTATTCAGCAGGATCAAGGTGTGGTATTTGCACTTGAAACAAAGTCTGAGCTGCCTGTAGTCTTAGTGAAGTCCTTTATCTTCATAAAACGATATTCAGTGGTACAGTGAAAGAGAGAAAATTCCACACGAAATTACAAGACATGAACGCTGCTTTTAATTTACTTTCACATTATTTGATGCTTGAGATAAAATGGTAGCTCACAAAGAAAAAGTTGAACACGAGACCTCAACTATTATTAAATAAAGCTCCTGGCAGTCTTAGTTGCAGAAATAAGTTTAAAAACATGACCAAAGGACACCGTAAGGGCTCAAATAACAAAAGACACAGAAAGAATGAATGAACCACCTAAAATGTTTCACTTCTCTCAATAAAGCTGAGCCTTAGGGGAGTCAACTTCAGAACATCAGAGCTTTGTCATTATGGGGAGAGAGCTCTCCAGAGAAGACAAACAAACTAAGCAAAGAAATGTTAGTTTGAAAGATTTTCCCCTGCTATTAAATGATGGTTCGTAGCAAATAATAAAAACACCAAGAAGTTGTAAAAATACATAACCAGAGCCTAAAGTGCAACAGAACCACTTTCTTTTACCCTGCTGTTTTTCTACAACAGATTTGCTGCTATACCCTTGCTCTCCACTCTTCCAAAACACCCTTGTGCTAAAAATTCCCTTCCAAAGGGAATCAATTTTAAAACTTCGAGCTAAATTTGGAGTAATTTTAATTCAGCATTCCTCCTTGGCGGCAAACATGCAGAGAAACTCCAACACTCACTACTATACCTCACTACACTGCCCAGGCCCTTTCCAGAACATATAGCAAAGAACATAAGAAAACATAATAGCAGAAGACTGAGTTCTCAGGTTATTTCAGGAGGGAAAGTAATTGAAGCATAAAGAGAAAACCCTGCCAGCTCATTCTCACTCTGACATTAAACCACATTCGTTACAACTTCAGTGAAACATGTGCTACTTGCAGTAACATGTAACAGAAAACTGAGCAAAACAAGCACGAGGAAATCAAAATTAATCAGATTTCAGGTGAAATGATTTGTGAACATCAAGCAGCAGCATTAAAAACCTGACACTGGGACAAAGATTTCTCCATCAGTTTCAGTTAGGGTCAATAGATTAGAAGGTGTTTGGTTTAAAACCAACAAACCCAACGACCATCGACCATCGCCACAGATATCTTGAGATATTCTGACACCTCAGAGTACAGAAGCTTGTCAGTGGTCACAGTGTTTAGAGATATAAAGAGGATTAACAGCTGTTGAAATGCTGCCAGCCTAGATGAATGCCAGTGATAGCTGTGATGAAACGGAGCAGGGCAGTGGAGGCCTTGACAAACGCTGCAGACGACAGCCGCGAGATTAGATGGTACAATCTGCCTCACACCTGACAGACATGTTGCTGCCATCCCTTCTCCTGGCATCCACGCTCCCCAGCCTGCAGCAGAATGCCCTTTGCAAGCCCCTCTCAAACCCAAAAGAGCACAAGAGGCAGTGCTGTGAGCGGGGCAATACATGGTGTGCCCCACAAGGGCACTGCAAATTCCTGAGAAAAACAGGTAAGGAAAGCAAAGACTACTTCTGACATATCAAATGTCAGCTGGAAGACATTCAAATTCCTGCTTCCAGCTGCTTCTGAAGCCAGAAATAAGACCTCATACCACACTGAGGAGCAGCACAACTGTGGCTTGCCTGCACACTCTTGGGGACAGGCAACACACACACACCCTGGATGCAGCTGCTGCCATGAGGAACTGGGGGAAGCTGCAGAGAGCCATGGGTCAGTGCCAGCCTCGGGAGCCACCTCTGCTCCCACAGGTGCCTCAGGGAAGCAGAGGCACACCCAGGCTCCCCACACCTCAGCGGGTCGCTGGTTCACACGTGCTGTAGGTCAGGCTGTTCATCTCACAAGTCTCACACAAACGGCTCCTTACAGATTGGAAGAATTACCCCATGTACCTGCATCCCTGGCACAGGTACAGAGGCAGGTGAGCCGAGCCCATCTGTTCACTGGATGACCCTATGGGTGTGTTAAAATCAACCCACACAATCAATCACTGCTACCGGCTTTGGTTCAAAACAGGGAGTTTGGGAATTTCAGAATATGCTGCAAAAAACAATCTCTTCACCTCCTGAGCTCACTCCTCTAGCGTTTCTACTCAGCTCATTTGCTGGTATCAGCAAGCAGTTAGCTCATTCACGTTTCCTCCTTCCATCAAGTGCACATAAAAATAAAAGCCAATTAACACGGAAGAGAAACATGCCTATAGAACGTATCACTAGAGCACAGAAGTTAAGGGTTAAACTGCTTTTTTGAAAATTCATATGCTTTTTTTCTTAAAAGGTAACAGAGAAAAGATGCAAGGAACTACAAACAGCTTGCTGACACGATAAAAAAAGACTTTTTTTCAGCCAAAGCCAGCTTCTAAACACAGCTCTGTTGTTTGCTGTTCATGTGTGGGTTCATCCATTCCTCCCGCTGAGACCAATAATGAAATGAGAGTATTGAATTTGTTCCATTCTATTCTTTCCTTCAGCAATAAGCTGTGAGATCATAAATTTTGGATTAAGATTCAGAGAAAGCATAAAGAGAGTAGTGTCCACAGTAAGAACACAGGGAAGTTAAACTAGTCAGGAGCAGAAGTACATTCCTCTTTGAACAGACCTTCTCATGTCTGCAATATTATCCTGAGTTGAAAGCAAAATATTAATTCTGCAGCATATCTAGAAAGCTTCTCAAAGATAAAATCACACAGAACACCTCACAAAGCTTGAGAGAGGCAGAGCTGGGGAGAACAAACATGGCTGGGTTTATCCTGTGGATAACAAACTAGGTACAAAAAGGTTAAGCTACAGTCCCTAAAGCACTTGGTGACTCAAACAAAAATATGCATCCCAGGACTTCCCAGAAGCAGGGTCCCACACCGAGATACTCCATCCAAGTGAAAATGGGTTTACAGACCCAGGCTGCGATCCCACACCAGAGTCAGACTGTCTGTGAAGGTACGCTGGGAAGAGTCTAATTAAAAACAGGTACCCCACAACAAATTGGTTTTAGAGACTTCCAAAAGCTTCAAGTGCCTCACTGGAAACATGCAGAAAAGCTTCATATTATCTTCAAGTCAGAAAGGCAACCAGCAAAAGAGAAATTATTACTACAGAAGCAATTAAAAGGGGAAGAAGGAGAAAAGAGAAAGAAACACTGTGTATATATGAAGTTGCTTTAAAGCACACCCTTCTGAAACACTACAAACAAAGCATTGCCAATTCTTTAAACAAACTCTGGAAAGTAAAAGCAGCTTCAAAGAGAAAGGCCATAAAATTCCAGCAGGTAACTCAGGCTTTCTGAAAAGGACAGCAACAGCACCGTGAAAGGCCCAGATTAATGCCAGTACTGCTGTAGGGCAGTAGCACCCTGCTCTCCTCCCAGCTGGAAGTTTAGCCAAGGTGAGGAATGCACAGTAAATGCCTGAATCAATTACACCTGACAAGTGCAGGTAAACAGGCTTCCCAGGCATTGATTAAACATCAAGAGTTTTCAGCATCTGCTTCAGAGAAGTCCTGCATGTGGCTGACCTGTGCAGATAACGTGGAGCCCACGGCATTTAGGGCACAGCACCACCCACCAAATCCCAGCACCTGTGCTGGGCAGCTGCACAGCCCATCCTGCAGGGACACTTGGGTCCTGCCAGCAGACCCTCCACACAATCAGGATGAACTCTGAGATCACAGGATGCTGCCTCAAACAACTGGTCATTGTCCATGATAGAGTGACAGGAACGCAGAGAATCGATGCCAAGGGAAACGGAGAAGAAAGAAGGAAATTGCCAGAGTATCAGGAGCGCTAAGAAATGCAGGCTGAAGTTTCACTCAAAGGCTGACCAGCACTTTCAAGGAGGAATAAAGAGGGAAAAAAACCCCCATCAAACAAAATTGGCAGCCATCAAATACTTGTCATACAATAAGAAAGATATGAAGCACATTCCCCTGTCAGGCCTGTCACAGGAGCTTATTTTGGGAAGGAAGGAAGGAAGGAACATTTTAGCTAAGATTTAATGCCGTCATGACAAAGCTGGTATTTGACAGAGCCTCCAACAAAACTCCCACCACCTCGGACAGTCATGCTGTAGCTAAAACTTCCATCCTTCTCTGCTCAGAATATCCCTAAGTCCCATTTATAAACTGCAGAAACTGGCTCAGTTACCAGTTCCTGTCCCAACTGAAAAAAAAAGCTAAGTTAAATTCATGACCCCATCCTTTTATACAACAGGTAGCTAAGGAATGCAGTACACTGGGTTTCCAGAGGAAGGCAGAATAGAGGAACCCAAGGCAACAGGATGCACAAGAGAACTGGAGAATACTGAAGAAAATGCATCACATCCATACACTTGCATGGGTAAAGGAACTGCAGGAAAGAGAGTCGCTATAAGAGATAAACAAAAAAACACTCAAAAACAGAAGTAAGCCAAAGCCTGGAAGTTCCATCCCCTCCCAGGGTTTTTCCTCTACTCCCAACTACAAATTATTCCATGTGCAGTTTCCAGTAAATCAAGCTTTGCTAAATAACCCCGACATGTGCGGGGCTGAGAACCAGCCAACAAGCAATGATGAGATGTCCCTGGAATGATTAAGGAAAACGCAGACATCTCTCAGGTTACAAGGAAGCCTGTTGTACTCTCCCCTTGGTGCATATGCAATGCTGCAAGCGCTGTTCTGAAACCTCTGATATTCAAAGGCTCATTTGGTTGACAAGGAGCCTGTGGATTCGTGGACAGATTGTCACACAAACTGTCAGGTTTTTAGAGAGACTATCAGACCTCTCTTTGCCTACGTTATGGAGCACATCAAAGACACAGAAGATGAACCAGACACAGACTGCACAGAATCTGACAGAATGGTGGGTGTACATATTCAGAATACTGTACTGCTGGGGGGTGGGGGGGAGAGGCTTAATGTGAATAATCAGGGGCTGAAAGTTCCAGAAATGTGACAGTTTTTGGCAGCAATTCCCATCTTTGCATTTATTTATTGAAGGGAGAAAATCTGCCATACTAGAGGCAAACTTGAGAGAGGAAGAAAAATTGTATCAGCAGCAATTTATTTTGCCACTGCACTTTTTCTTTATTACTATTACTCCCAGAGCATTTTCTGAAGATATTTGTATTTTCAGTCAAGGTTCTCTCACTGTGCTTGCAGGCTCTCTTCCCATTTTATCCAGTAGGAGAGACTGGTTTAATGATTACAGCCAAAAAGACTGCTAGGACTTCACAGGTCACTGTACATGGTTAATGACACAGACAAATCCATGCTTTCAGAAGTGCCTGCTGGCTCATGGCTCTGTCTGGAGATGCTCAGGAGCTCATTATTCAAACTTCAAGCTCAACTTATGGGTAATCAGCACATCTGAAGAAATATACCATACCCAGATAACCAAAAAGAGAAGACAAAAAGCTATTATAGAAAATACTAACCTGAAGCATTAAGGTCTCACTTTTAGAATGGGGACAATGTTCACTTATCTTCCAGTGAGCTAAAAACCTCTGCTAATGAATACCTGGAAAAAGTTCCCAGCTCCATAGTTCAAAAATAGTATTACAAAGGATAACTTTATGTCATTCTCCCTTATTAGTGATAGTTGGACAAACATTATAAAGCAACAATGTATTTTACAGGTGGTAAAAAAAAAGTTATTAAGCTATTTCTACAAAGAAATATTGATTACTACTTGGAAAGGAAAATAAAATATAAAACAAAACACTGATAACAAGAAAAAGAAAATGGATTAACACAAATTCCTTTGGCCTGCCTTTACAATACCACTGTCACATAACCTCTAGTTTGCCCTGCAAGGCATCAGGTATTCCAGAGAAAGGAATACTAGTATCTTTTTACATGTATTTTGCTATTCAAAAGATTGAAATTCGGCACACAGCAAACAGAAAATAAGTACGATGTTTATCCTAAGATAAAAATAAACCACAAGGAGGACAAAGCAGAAAGGATGGCAGAAGGGATAAGAAAGAAATCAGAAAATATTTGTAAGCAATTTCCTTCCCATCATTTGACAGTCTCATTCTCTCTGCTTTTAGCAATCTTCTCTTTCACCTGTTTTTTAATGCAGCTGTTTTGCCTCCTCTAAAGGAGCATTGAAGAGACACCTCTGCAGCTGGCAAAGAGGGAAGGCTCCAAAGAGAACCCCAGAAGGACCATAGACCTTCAATCAGTGGAGAGGGGCATTTTCACAGCGGGGCTACTAAGCTGTAAACATTAACATGAAAATCAAACACCCAGAGACAGCAGGAGCAGCCACACAACTCCTTCATTCCCATGCTCTGGCAGAGACCACCACGGACACAGCCCTGGGGCAGGATGTCACCCCTGGCCCTACACAGCTTTCAGGCACACCAGCTAGCTATGGAACTTTCACTACAGAATCCAGGCAGAGGAAAGGCAACAAGGCAGGTCTCACTTTTAGCCCATTAAACAACAATAGGAATAATTACTTATTAACATCAAACCTGAAAAAGCTCACAGTGTCTTGCTGCCAAGGGTTCTCAGGAACATAAATGGAAGAATGTCACATGCACAGTGTACCACACACCCATAGATGCAAGCTAATCTACTCAGAATTTAACCTCTAAACACAGTCTGACAGTAAGGATTATTCACACAAGCAACAACAGACCTTGAACTTGGCATTAAACGAAAAGGAAATGCAGGTAGGCTTAAAGTTCCAAAAGAAACATTTTGGTATAAGCATCCTAATTATCACGGGTTTGTTGCTGTAGCTGATAAACTTTGTAAGAAAAAGAGGCTTGGGAAACAGTGGTTTTTATAAATGGATATTTTTTTCAAGCTTATGAAAAAAAAAAAATCAGAATTTCACCTATATCTGGACAAGACCAAGAAAAAAATTCAAGCTATTCAACTACAGACAGTTTGAACTCAGAAAACAGGAACACAAAGAAGGAACAGAACTATGCTTTTGCTGGGGAACAACAGAAGGGAATAAAAGCAAACACCACAAACACTTCAGACCTGGAGGTAAATCCTCTCTCCACAGAACAAATGAACACACAAACTTAAAACCCAGCACTGTTCTGCCTTCAGCCGCCAAGGACAAATGCTGTGTTCCTCCCTGGGACGCTCTGCCTATCACAGAAATCAACAGTTAGGGCACTATTATGGGGGATTTTTTGTGTTCTTCCTGCAACAAACCCTTGTCTGTAACTGGAGGAAGATCACTCAGTGCCACACGAATGAGTGATTAGCCACCAGGCAGTAAGGGCTTTTTGCTGCTGCGAACGGGAGCTGCATCTCAACAAATGACCTAAAGGTGAAAGGTCTCATACACTACATTTAATTCCCTAAACAGCCAAAGGAAGTTCTGTGGTATACATAACTACTATGAAAAACGAGGTTAAAAAATGCATATACATGCTCACACAGGCACACAATACAGCATTTTTACACGCCCATATGAGTCGTCTTCTCTGATCAAGAACCACAGTCCAGCCAGTTCAAAGCTTGCTGCATGTCAGGGCAAATTAGATGATTTCTGTGGAACGTCCAGTACATCATGAGACATCTCTAGGGGGGAAAAAAAATCCACAACCCAGGCACTCCTCAATTGACCCAGGCATGCAAGCTCAAAGCAACCTTGCAGCTTGAAATTATGAAAAAAAAAATTTGGCTTCTGTTCAGAAGAATGGGGAGGGAGAAGAAAGGAGAAGGAATTAAGCCGGTTTTCTTATTAAAAGACCTGAAACGCAGTAATTGGGAAGGAAAAGAAAAGCTAGCTCTTCTCACAAAATAACCTAGTTATTACAAGTCTTCTCAAACCAGAGGCTTAGAGCTTTATCTCAGCTCACACATTTTGTCCTCCCATCACTTGCTCCTCTGTGGCATCTTGGAGATGGGCACAGGTTCAGCAGCCCCTCAGCATGCCCTGGCTCTGTTCCTTGCTGTTGCTGGCCCTGTGCAGGGCAACATCTTCTACCTGCTGGCCACTCCACTGCTGAACACCTACCAGGGCAACCTCCTTTCCACTTTGGTCAGGGTTCAATTCCCACATGGTTTTTCTGCATATGAGATGTATATTTACTATTTTTAACTAAAAAAAACCCCAAATTAGCCATTATTTCATATTTATTTACAATGGGGCTAAAATGCAAATGGGTCAGCCAGGAAATCTTCATTTGAGCCAAGGTGTTTAATGGCAAACTGTGGCTGGGATCATCCTTGAGGCAGCAGAATGTATGGGCAAACCACCAATTAACCCCAAATCCAACCACACAAAAATCCACCCCTCATCATCATGAAATCAGGAGATTCTGCGACAGGCAAAGCAAGTTTGCAGTGGCTGAAGACCTCTCTGTGAGCCTGATGGTACACATCTATTTAAAAACATTGAACATGTTATTTACAAGCTACTTCTGAGTCACCCTGGTCTCTGGGGAACGTGCATTATATGTTCAAGAAATTGGAGTAGCTCTTTTATTTATGTTTCTTTAAAATGACTGGCAGATGGGGAAAAAACCTTCAGAGAAGTGGCCCCAGGCTGTCATGAAACATGTATTTAACACACCCACAGTAAACTACTAAACACTTCAGAAGGTACAGCCGCTGTAAATATGGAGTAGTTCCTTTTTAAAGTCTGATCTTTGGACTACTTAATTCAGCACAAATTTGAGATCTTCTGGGGAGTCAATTTATAGAGTAATTATTAGCCATATTTTCCATTAACATGATGACAGCATATTCTATAAGGGCAGAGCCATAATTTTAAGGACCTTTTCAAAATGAATCCTGGTGTTGGCTTTATTTTTAAGTCACAATAGTAATGCCTTTTTCCTGCCACATGTAGAAGGACCACTGTGAGCTGAAACAGAAAACTCAGATTCCCCAAAGTCAGGCTCTTATGCAAGTGAATTCCACACACAGGGAAGTTTTGTCTACCTGAACCAATTTCCAAGACTAAGTCTAAATCTGGAATATCCCAAGAGAAGCACAAGCTTCAATCATCGAAATCCCAGCAGACACACAGAATCCAGCCTAAGGTCTGGAACACATTTAATCAATTCACTGTGTTAACTCTCTACAGCTTCATAAAATAGCCAATAGTGCAATAACAGGGCCAGAAATTAATTGTACACTGGCTTGTGAATTACACAGAAATAACAGGCAGCGCTGGTATTTATTGCAGCAGGGTAATGTAGTTGCTGTTGAGGTACAACTGCACCTCAGTAAAAAAAGGTGAGAGACAGAGGGGGGATGATGTGTGCAAGTGCTGCTTTCCATTAGAAAAGTAGCACTGGTTTTACTGGTAACAGTATTATCTATATAAATATACATACACATATTTATAAATACCAATTCTGCTTATAAACAAGCATGTAAACAGCACAAGCAGGGAGGAATCAGAAATTTAACTATTAGGCAAAGAGAAAATGAATGAAATTAAGGGAAAATTGGGTTGAATAAAAATTGCCAAGGGAGGATATCAAATATTAGGTAATGGCAAAAGCTCTCAGAAGTAAGACAAAAGAACCTCTTGTTTTGCTCTTTTTGGACTAGACTTGACAAATGCTCCAATGTTGAGTTCTAACAAAGAGACAAGATCACATTCTAGGTCTTTTTGTTCTGCCTTTAACAAGTCTTCATAGTGATACACTGATGAGACCAGATACCAGATTGTTATCTAAATTCAGCTGCTAAATTCAGTGTTAAGACACTAAGTTCAAACCACACATTGCCACATTTATTTCACAAGTCGAGCCTGAGGATGGATTCCTCCAAGATGAAGCAGCCCATAAGCATCATTCTCTCCCTCTGCAAAGATACTCTAAATGCCAGGGAAACAAAATCACCGTAAGGCTCTGACAGTTCACCCTTCAGCACACAGCCTGCAAACGCATCTCTGCACTAATGGTGCAGGCTGAAGAGGAAGCAAACACTTTGCTGCTGTTTGCATAGAGGCTGCTTGTAATTTGATGTAATGTACTGTACAGCAGTCAACACATATTGAAGAGAGAACATACACACCACAGAGAAGGCAGAGAGGCTGTGCTGACATCTAACACATTTTAGTTACCCTATTAGAGATGTTGAGCTCATCAAATTACCAATCAATTTGTTTGATCTCTAAAAGCTGGGTACTGAGGTATATTAACCACTAAACTTCACAAGCTTTCAGCAAAAAAGCCATTAAATGGGTGAATTGAGCACAACATACTGGAAGTCAGTTTGTGTGTTGGCCACCAGCAACAAGGAAAGAACCTCTCCCTGCAGACAGGGAGGCTACAAGGAGCATTAGCCTCCTCTAAAGATGCTGTTCAGCCCTAATGGATGCCCGCAGAAAGCAGAAATCAGGGATGCTGCCCTCCTTGTCATGCTCTTACCCCGGCACGACATTTAATGTCTGAGAAAAACTGAAAAGGAGAAGAGGACGTAAGGTTGGAACCAGCTCAGATGATGATTTCAGGTTTGTTCCCTTTTCCGTTTGTTCCCATTCAGGAATTTAATTCATGCATAGGACAGGCTCTTCCATTCTCTAAACATCAAAGGCTGTGCCCTGGGAGACTGATAGGAGCCCCTGCCACCTGAGAGCAGCATCCACACAGCCCCAGACAGGCAACCTGAGCAACTGGAAGTGATCTCAATGATTAGGACGGATCTTGTCAACCTATTTCAGAAAACTACACTGGGGATTATTCTTGTGTTCAGAAGATTAAATCAACAGTTCGATGGACTGGGTGCTTTGCTGTACTGCTCTACTGCTTAGAAAGGCAAACTGCTTTTTTGGATCATAGATTTTGTAAGTTCAAAGAAAGCATTGGTGGGTTTGTGAGAGGAAGGGCTGGGGATGAATAGAGAACTGAACAAATTAGATAAGAAATAAAAATGAAACTGTAAAGAATATTGTAAGATTCAATTATGGAGATGGGGACAAGAAATTCTTTTGAAAGGGAAACATTTTTTGAGACAAGAAGTTTATTTCACACTAGCTGTTCTTCCTCCAGGTACCCACAGCACTGGCTAGAGCAGTAAGCTGGTGGCTGGCAGGACTGTGACTGGAGGCAAACAAAGCAGCCCTTACACACATGGCAATAGCTCACACACAGCCCCAAGACATTACAGGAGAAAGCAAATGGTGTCAGTGACACCTGCCAGGACATATCAACTCATTTATCAAAGGGCACTGAATCTTTAACTCCCACTGAGAGGGCAGAGGGTTTGGCTGGAGATAACACCTGAACACAGGTTGTTTTTTCAAAGGTGGACAAGATCCCCAGGTCTCATGGATACAGACAAGTCTGGCATCCCAACTCAAGGAATGGATTTCTCATCCCCTTCCACAGAAACCCCTTTCCCCCTTTACTAGGTGACATCAGTTTTTGCAGCCCCATAGAGTCTGCTTTAAATTGATGATGAAGAGCCAACATGAACATATTGTTCTGGAAGGATTTTTTTTCCAGACTTCTATCACTTTTCTTTCTGCAGAAATTTTTATTGAGACAAGTTACCAGCCATAAACCAGAAATGACAGTGGACTTGCATGTAGGGGTTACCTTGGCACACCAAAGTGGGAAACAGCTCCAAGAAGAAGGATCAAGGCCAATAGGAATAACAAACAAAAATAACTTCACCTCCCATTCTTTACACATCCTAAAAGCTTTACAAACATGAATTAAATGGGAAGTGCAAGGGCAAAAAGAGATTAATTTAAACAAACCAAACAAGATGAAATGCCACACACAAAATTACAAGATTTGTGAAGTCAAGCAGAGAAAAAGGTGCAGTCAACCTTATTAATAAAAAAGGTATATATTCAGTGCATTCCCTTCCACTTGCACAAATACTCTACAGCTTATGAATACCTCTTGTGCTACTTACTGCTCTGAAAAACTACAAGCAGAAAAACGTTGCATACTAATGCACCCACTGCTCACAGCAGTCCACAGCCGCCTAACAAGAGATAACGTGGGAGCCAGAGCTTAGGAAAATCCAAACAAAGAAGAGGCATCATCTACAGCAAGGAGTTTCACTTTATCTTCCAAGATTACCTTCAGCCTTTCTCTGCTGTTTTACACTACTCCAAAGTGCTGCCCGTGCTTTTGTGGTAGTGTAGCACTGCCCTTAGCTTTTGTCAGGTTAAACTCAGCAAGAGGCCAAATAGCAAAAGGAGGAAAACAAATATTTACTCGGGAGAAAGTATACAACTAATATGCTAAGTGAAATCTCCTGGCATCTGAAGGGTTCCAGGAGAGACTGCACTTCTTTCTTACAATACTATTTTAAAAGACATTTCTACCACTCAGAGAAAGCAGGACAAACCATACACAGAATCCCTAATAAAAATCCCAGTTCTGAGCAGTATATATGTTACCTATTTACAACAAGCTTCCTCCATCTCCCTCCTTGCTTCTCAGTATCAAACAAATGCATGAAAAAAACATCATCTTGAGCTTCTCAAGTTGAGCGTGTCTAAGGTTCTCCCTACAGATTAATAGCTTAACTCGCATTCTTTCTACCCAGAGGAACACTACAGTACAAAACCTCATTCAAAACAGTTGAGAGAAGACACACATTTTATGAAATAATTCAAATTACATGGATGAGATGTAAAATTACTGAAACAAGTCAGAGTTAGAACTTTAACCACTTATAACAAATTAGCCAGGTCTCATTACTGGATTACTTATTGGAGATGAGACAGTCACATTGGAAACATAGGTGTGGAATGGAATGTCTGTATCACCAGCTCCAACCCTGCAATCACACACAGTCATGTAAGAAACAGTCAGTTCAAAGGAGCTTTTGCCCTCTCATTTTCCTTATTACCAAAATATTTCAGGCACTCCAAAACAAAAACATATGTGTGACCCAAGAGACAGTAACACACAACTACAACAAACCATCAGAGTTAAAGTGAGGAAGATGAAGGGTTTTACAAGTGTAATGATCCTCTGCAAGGAATTCATTCAATAAAATCTGATTAAAAACAATCTCTAAGAAGCATGCACCACACTGCAGGCAGAACAAAGCCCACCATCCCTTCCCACACACACAACCCCTGACAAACTGACAGTGAAGGGCCCAGTGGGAAGAATATTCCCAGCAACTAATCCCAGCATTGCTTTAATCCCAGTACACCCACTGTATGTATTCAAGTCTGCACTCAAAACAGAGGAATGCTGCCAGTAGCAGCAGTGTGTGGCATTTGCTCAGCACAAGTCAGAAGTGCAAATCAAGTGTCAGGCACTACAAAGAAACAGAGAAGCAAACAGTGATTTTGACACAGCTGCCACACATGTTCATGGTCCCCCCGTATCCTGAGCACTGAAACCTTCTGAGGATTAAATACACGAGGAGAAGTTCCAAAAATGACTAGCCAGGATGGTCAGAGCATTTGGGGCAAGTACCCCATAACCTTGCTGTGATCACAGAATGGTCAGGTTGGAAGGGACCACAGTGGTCATCTGGCCCCACACCTCCCTGCTCAAGCAGGGTCATCCCAGAGCACATGGCACAGGGCTGTGTCCAGATGCTCCTTGACTGTCTCCCAGTGAAGGAGACTCCACTTTTCCCACCAGTTCAGTTCTTACAGTTATCCCTGGACCTTCACTTTCAGTCACAGTCAGGGCCAGCACACTGAACTAGATGGATCCTTACTGTGACACAGAACTGCTGCACTCATCGTCTCATTTCTTCCAGTGTTTTAGTAAAAGATGCAGGGAAAACCCCAAGAGCTGAAATACTGCAATTATTCTTTCATACATGCCTTTTCCCGTGAAAATTTTAATAAGACTGTCTGGAGAAACTGAGTTTCTCGAGATCTGTTTGAAATAAGGTACACCTATAGTTCACCTCATGCAAAACTAAAGGCAAAGCCTTTTTAGCATTTTTATAGCTTTACTGTTTCACAACACTTTGCCCTGCCATTATAAGCTATTCCATCATATAGATGGCATAACTGAGATAGATGGACTAAATAATTGTTTCAAACTCCCAAAAGAGAAACGGCTATTAGAAAATGAGCAGGTTTTTCCTTCCAATTCTATGCCCTGTCCAGTAGATTACAGTACTCTTTCAAAGATTACAAAATAAAAGGATAATGTATTCACACAATCTGCTGCATTCAAAGGAACTACTGAGTTCAATTCTGGTCAATACATCTCAAAGACAGAGTGCTAGGGGGAAAGAGCCAAAAGACAAACAAGTAGAATGAGAAACCTGGAAAAAATCATTCACACAAGCAGAGGCCTAAAAGGTAAGGACTGCTCTTTAATGGGAAGGTAAAAGAGGAAACAGAAGTCTGCAGATAATGAATAATGATGAGAATTTATTTTATTTCTTTCACATAAAGGATATTAAATGCAAAAAATATTTGAAACTGATAACAGAGAATTTATAGAGTATATAAGTTAACCTGTGGCACACACTGCCACATGATGTTGGAGGCACAGAGCTAAACAGGGATATAGGAAAAATGCCTGAGATGCACAGAACAACAATGGCACTAAATCAACTTTCAGTGAATAAAAATACTAAACAAAAATAAACTCTTGTGCAGCAGGGCATTTAGGAAGACTCTTCTTAAAGGTGCTCTCTAAAAGTTTTCTTTGGTGCTTTGTTTTGGTGATTTTTTTTTTCTTCATCCTTCAAAGCCTTTACAAACTGACCACTGTCACAGGAAACAGGATGGTCTCTGTGCTTGATTCACTGAGCAGCTCTGATGTTGTAAGGACTATGTAACACAATTACTCCTAGCATCCTACTGGGAAGGTACTGAGTTTTTAACATCAATAGTTCAAAACATCCTTCAAAAACAAATCTTTAAGTTTCCTACTGCTGAATCCTGTTATCATGCAGAAGTGGGGACAAAACCAACCTGGGCACAGCAAAAGAGGAGAGAGGGGAATTCCTGATAGCCTGATCCTTAGAAGGAGAAATTTCAGCTCCCTAACCCCACACTGAGTCATATTCATTCACCCACAGCCAAACACCTCTGAACTACCAGTGACCACACTTCAAGTGACCATCCTCTCTTAAAACAGCAGAGAAAGTAAAATTCTATTTCAGAGCTCTCTCCCACCATCTCCTTTCTGAGAGCTTTTTTCTAATATTGACATACACATACACAGATATATAAAAATATATCTAAGCCTGAGTGGGAAAGCTTTAGCACAGCGGAAGGAAAAATAAATAAATAAATGTCAAGGTCTGCGTGTATTCAACAAATAAAAGCAGAATTATATAAAAGCAACAGCTAATAAAAAAGATTGCTCTGTGCTGCATTTTCCATCTTTCCAACCATTATAGGAATAAAATTATCCTCAGAGAAGATCAAAAACCTTTTTCAAAACTAATACAATTAAGCTTTATTACACTGTTTCAAGTACATTTCTCTCCTTTCCCTTCTACCCCCACCACCTCCCACTCCAATCCAGACTAACGGTTGGAGGCATTCTTCCATTTTATTACCAGCAAAATGCTAGTCTTTAAGGGTCAGAACCATCCAGTGTTTCAAGAGAGGAAAGAAAACCTGTTCTTTTTATCTATTTGCTTTTGTACACATAACAACCAGAAGATAGTTTCTCTGTAGCTTTGCAGTTTGAATAGGCCTATGGGCAGCTCCTCTCACTCCACCAAGAAGATCCTGCACTAAAATACCCATCACATTGTCTGTAAAGGTATCCCTGTAGCAAGGGACATGGACTTGAAAACACAAATGACAACAAAAGATTTCAAAAAGAGCCCAATGAAGCCCGGACACAAACTTCTCCCCACTCCACTGTCCATAAAGGACAGACTCACAGGTTTTCCCTGTAATTTCCGCTTCACGAAACCAGATCCGGAGAGAAGAAAATAATAGAAGCAAACAGCATGGGATCAAGAAATTGCAAAAATTCCCTTTGCGTATGAACATATGGACAACTGTGATAATTAGAACGATAGCTGCTAGATTGTTTGCAATTTCACTGAACAATCTCCATTATCTAGAAATAGAATTTAAAATACAAATGCAACACTGAGTGGTAGTTTTAATAGTTTATTTTTAATGAATTGTACGGATTAAAGTGTTGCAAAATTGTATTGTGCGAATTTGCTCACAGGCATCTTTTACCACTGATGGCTCAAAAAATGCAGCATGGACAGTCATACAGTAGGAGGGAATGAAAAGAGGAATAGATACGCCAACAGCTCCCTACCGTTTCTATAATCTACAATTTTCCCATGTTCCATACTCACCCTCCTGCTACATGTTGGTAGTAAAACTGATTGATTTCTCTGTCTCTTTACAACCCACTCTTTTCATTGTTTGCACTTCTTTTTAGTCACATAACACAACTACAAGTCGAATGTATGCAACTCCCTGTCAGGAGGTCTAATTGCTTCAAATTGGAGAAGATTATTCTCCACATTTATTAAAAAATAAAGACTACTTATAACATTATTTCATTTTGCCAGGAAGAGAAGAACACATTAGTTCATAAAGAACAGCATGGCTGCTCCTATTTTTATGGCATCAATTTTTAAAAACTCATCATGGTAAACAATTAAACAGAGAAGCAAATCCCACGTTTAGGGGAGAGATTCAAATCCCTAAATGGATTTTCAAAGGTCATTTCAGGCTTAAAAGATGCCTGACAGTGTCTCTTTAAATCATGTTTATTTCAAAGGCTTATCCAGCAAGAAGCAGGCAGTGTACTGCAGCACCACTCTTTGAACTGTTTGGCTCCCCAGAGAAAAATTGTTAATACAAATTTAATTCATATTTATAGTAAAATTTATGTTGTGGTGGTTGATTATTTTTTTCTTATTAAGGAAAGGATTTCTAACAAAAGGAATAAAAAACAGGGCACTTGTTTGTTTTTTTTCAATTTAGCTTCCACCTAAATCCCATGGTGAAAAAGATAATAGAGTTTGAAGTACCAGAAATCTTTTTTTAAAAATCATCCCGTTAAAAAAGCCTTTATCTTTCAAACACAAATTGCTCAAAAGATTTGTTCAGCTTTTTCATCACTCAGGTAAGGGGTGGGGGGCAGATAAGATACTGTCAGCTGACAGTTCCAGGTTGCAGCACAACACATCTTGGTTCTCTACCTTTTGGACCCGCACAGATCCGTGTCCCACCCCTGCAGGGAACAGAAACAAAGCCAACCCAGCCTTACCTTCTTCTCAATGCGGGCCAGCTGCCCTTTATAGAAGGCCTCTTGTCGCTTCAACTCTGCCTCCCAGCCCTGCAGCTCCACAGCCTGGGAAGGACAACACAACAGCATCAGCAGAAGAAGAAATTAAAAACAAACAGTGCAAGGAAAGCACATGAGATGCGGACTAGAAGGAACTAAAAAAAAAAAAAAAAATCACTGCTCAGGACTTATGCATGGGATCCCCCTCAGTGGAACTACAAACCTTAAGAATTGCAGTTCATTTTGGGTTATCCCCCAGTGTTTGAAATGCTCTTATTAGCATCCTACTCGAGCTCAAACCCTTGGTTTTACACTTCCTATTAAATGAAAACATATAATTGTAGAAAGGTGACACTTTGCCATTTCCTTTTTCAGAACTCCACCTTATCCATGTCTGCTTTTCCATAAATCATGACAGTCATTACTCAAATATTCTTCACCTTACCTTAAAAAAAACCAAACCAAATCCCCTCAAATCCTTCTCTTTATAAACCCTTGCCCCTTGGAGTGTCCAAAAGCTTCTAAGGATTAAATACTTCCCTACATCAGACATACATAGGACTATCCAGATAATTAAGTACTCTCTCCACATGCTCTCTACCCATTCCCCAACCCTTGGAGTTCCTCTGGCTGGTGCTGCAGACTCAGAGGGAAGATGGCTGTCAGAGAATGTCTCTTCTATCTTACAAATTATAAGCATGACACTATCAAAACTGTAAATATGGTATTCATCAGCTAAACAGTGCTCAATTAAAAAGTCTGTGTGGGCACAGCAACAGCTGTAGCCTTCTAGCTCCTTACAGCCAGCACCACTTAATTATATTCTCACCCCTAAACTGAACTAGCATTAAAAAAACCACGACATTGATGGAACTGAATCAAACTTCTAAAGTTTAAAAATAACAAGCAACAATAGCAAGAAAATATGGCAGTTGTTCTGCAACCCCCATCCCACCTCAAAATCTCTGGGCCCACGGAAGTGAACAGCAGGCAGAAGACCTTTCAAAACCAGAATGATTAGCCTGCTTAACATGGACACAAACCCTGCCAGTCCATGGCATCCCAGCAACATTCTCTTAACTTCTAATGATGGTATGACCACAGAAAATGATGGTCCAACATGATTAAGCAGCTGGGACAGAAATATCCCCTGGGCTCAGACCTGTCATTTTACAGCCAAAAGCCATTGCTAACGAGAAAAATTACATCTGAAAGCAAGTTGCTGTGCATGTCCTTCTTTCTGCTCCCCTGCTGATGGAAATACAGTGGTATAATAGGGCTTAGAAGAGATTTTAATCTAGGCAGTGAGAGTGGTTGATAAGCAAGAAAGAAAAGGATTATATGAAATAGGAAGATTGTAGGGGTGTGGTGGTGATGTGGGTTTCTTTGTTTGTTTTTAAAGAAAAAGAAACATTTTGGTTTCCACGTTTGCTATCCCAGAAAACAGGGCCAGGATAAGCCACAAGCAGTAGAGACTCATATCTAAATCTTCTCCCTCTCAAAGGCACTTGATTAAAAGCAAAATCTCTGGCTTTGCTTTAACCTATAGCTGCTATACTACTTCCCACCTGCAAACCAGCTGGAACAGGATGGGGAGAAGGATGAGAACAAGCTGCCCCATACATGCAGTCTGACAAAACAGATATCACAGCAACAACAGGAGCACCAATGGGTATTTTCTAAGTGCCAGAACTATAACCATTTTCTGGTAAGAGAACCATAGCTGTTCCTCTGAACCAACCTTCTACACAGAAAAGAACTAAACAATTTCAAATAAAATGAAACAGATGTAAGAAGGTGAGGTGGTCTGGTGGATGACCAAAGGACCCCGATTCTCCTGCAGGTTTTCTGCATAACACCCATAAAATCAGATTACTCCACAAGTGAATTGTATTTCCTTAAGGGGAAAATAAGTAAGGAAGAGAAAGAAGAGTAAGACAGTACTGACCCCTCTGCATGATTCAGATGGAAGGTGCATCACATGATGGAAGAAAAAAAAAGAGAGTCAAATACTAAATTCTTATAAACTCAAGAAAGTTTCTGTTTAATCTAAATAATTATGTATCAGTGTTAGTCTCCTGGGATGGTGGATATTCTGGAAGCACAAAATCAATACATGTAACAATAACAACGCACAAGAGGCTTTATTCTGTTTCTGGCAATAGATGGATCACAACCCACACACCCACTCAACTTTCCAACCTGTGAGTTTGCCTGACATCATTCACCAAGGAATCCAGCACATTTATCCTAACAACCCCTCTGGAAGGGAACACAAACCAAATACCTAATCTCTCAAGTAGGGTGCTGAGATGCAGACACGTTAGAGGTGTGCTGCTCTGCACCACGAGGACCCATGGACTGCCAAGCTGACCTCACTGGAGCTGGCAGTGAATAATGCCTCCACACCCATGCACCCTGCAGCACACAGACATTCTGTTAGTCACTTCCCCAGGGTCTTGCAAAACTGAGGTCAAAGAACCAAAACTGGATCTCCTAACCACAGACCATAACTTCAGAGTACTCCCCATTCTTCCCTGGAAGTCATTTCCTCCATATTATCCCCCACTGTCCCACTTATCACCCATAATGTACGATGAACTAGGGGTTACAGAGAAACCTTGTACTTGCAACACAAACATATTTTCAATGCCTTGCTTGTTTTCAAGAGCTGCTGCTGTTCCAGTGCATTGAAGTATGCAGAGAAACACTCTATTTGTGACAGATCTGCTTCAAAGTTGCTTTCTGTTTCCCTCTATCCCCAGCTGTTATTACTAAAAACTTTAGTACACTTTATGATGATGTTTGAAGTACAAACAGTATAGTAGAGCATGTGTCATCTGAAATATTCACTGTTCCAAACTGGGTTAGGCAACTAGGGACATTTTGAATGAATATAGGATATTTATTAAGAGTTCCTCTAGTCCTGCTGCTTATTCCCTACCTGAAGTCAGAAGCTTGTGATGTCCCAGACAGAACTGGCTTCTATGATTACAATTTCACAGGGGACTGAGATTGCAAGTGCCAAACAAAGCATCAATAGACTTTTTGAAAAAAGGCCTTTCCTTTAGAACTAAAAAAGGAAGGAGAAGGGAAAGCATGCATGATAACACACTGATTTGAAAATCAGATATCAGAAAGCTGCATTTCCCTTCCAAGCTGTACAACTACACTGGAGCTTTAACATATTGTGCAAGAGGTGGCCAAAGCCCAGAGATGACACCTAAGACTTGTAGAACACAGATAGTGTGATGTCCAAGAAGTATGAACACAGAAACAAAACAGAGACAGGGAAGAAAGGGAATTCTCAGCTATAAAACACAGGAATGCACTCAAAACTTAGAAAAGGGGATGTATTTATAAAGAAAAGGGGATGTATTTATAAAAGAACATGTATGCAGTTGGCCATTGCCCTCTGTACAAAAGCTAGGTTTAAGATGTATTCAAGAAATGCTCAAGAATCCCCTGTGATGGTGTCAGAATTTACAAGGATTATATTCTTACAAAAGGACAGCAAAGGCATACTACTAACATGCTGCTACAGCCTCCATGGGCATGGATCCATGGACTGGTTGGGTGCTCTTTCAAATTTTTCCTTTGCTTTATCTCCACATTTTTTCTGCAGCCCAAGGTTTTTCAGGTTATCCCAGTGCTGCCTTGAACAGTGACAAAGAGCCAGGGCAGAGTTATGTGATTCTCTGCCTCCTTCTCTCCCTTTATCAACTAACCCATTTAGAAACAAACAGTGCAAGCACATTTCTAAAGCTATACATTATATACTGGCTCAACTAAAGGATTCAAGCACTGGCCTGCTAGCTGACAGACAGGCCAAAAGAAATATTTTACAAGCTCCTAATTGAGGTAATGAAATATTATCAGTTCATTCTCTATGAACAAAACCAGACTCTCTTAGCAATGTCCTGAACTGACACCAACATGCCCCATATCAGACTGTACAACTGATCTAGAGCTGGGCTTCACTCTAGCTAAAACCACTCCCAGATTAGCTTTGGCTTCATTGCACCCCAAAATATCACCACATTTTTATTATTTTTAATCACAGTCCCACCTCATCGCCTTGTTAAACATGAAAACTAGGGTGGAAATCTGCTGGAAAAAAAAAGGGTCAGATGATAGTAAGGAATGTGGCACCCAGGAATAAAGTGTAGTGTTAGCACAGCCCACAGCTGGCAGCTACCACTGGGCTGTCTCTCTCCTCAATACTGTTTGGGTTCTGGGATTTGGGAAGAGGATATGGAGAAGACTCTCCTGAAGGACAAAAAACCCAAAAAGTCTCTCTGCAAAGGGCAACTCAAGCCAGAAGGAAAGGTCCAAACCTCAGCCTATGAATACTTCCTAAAAGCCAAGTCACAGCACTTGGCAAGATTACTGCAAAAATATTTATCTTCTTGGCAAAGCACTTCCACCACTCACAGACAAACTAGCAAGATGATGCCTAGATAATCAGTCAGAAGCAATACAGGGAAATAAGCCACAAGGATAAAGCAAAGGATCTCAAGTCTATCAAATGCCTAGTTTCTACATCATCCTGTCTTTGCTGAGAGGAGTTATCAGCTTCCCCCAAAGGTACACAGTCACATCTCTGCAGCAGCACAGCAGAGATGTTTTGGCTGGGCACCTCAGCTTGCCACACTTCACAACTGCAAACTCTAATACCTCGTGCTTTCCCAAGGCTCTTCCAGTCCTGGTAGCAGTCCAGGTGGCAGGGGAGAAAAACAAATGCTATTAAAGACTCCAAGATGAGAAGAAGGAATTGACAGAAATGCACTAAAGGACAGAGCTAACTCCAAAATTAGCTAGCTGGCATGCTCCTGGCCAAGTCTAAAGGGAATGGCAGAGCTGAAAGGGCAACACTGAAATAGTAAGAGGCAATTTGTGTACTTCATGCCCAAGACTGAATAGCAGAACTTTACAGGGAGGCTTGTACCAAGCCATGGGGGAGCCTTGACTCAACCTCCACTGGCATCAGCAGAAATATCACCATTACTGCAGAGCTGTCTGCAATCACTATTCCAGACACGAGGCCTACAAAATCATTGGCTTTTTGTCCTACCTTTCATTCTATTGAAGGCAGGTGACCAGGCTCTATTTTAGAAACCAGATGCAACTCACAGCCTTAAAAAGCAGTACTGGTATAACCTTGATTTCCTCCTGTTTCTGCTGCTCTCTTAGCCAACAATACACATCACCAGATCAAGTTTGGTTTCAGCAGCTGTAAGCTACACAAAAGGAACCAGTGAAAATCTTTATGGAGGAAATAATATGCAATTTTCTAGCTGAACACCTTTTAAAATGTAATGACAGAAAATAAAATCCTGCATCTGTGCTCAGCAATAACAATCTGTACACGCTCAGTAACAACAT
The DNA here is from genome assembly GCA_013397155.1 of Irena cyanogastra. Classification (NCBI taxonomy): domain Eukaryota; kingdom Metazoa; phylum Chordata; class Aves; order Passeriformes; family Irenidae; genus Irena; species Irena cyanogastra. The sequence goes on from VWZV01000528.1 coordinate 1,049,807, forward strand.
GACACTTGGAATAAGCAAGATCCAGGCAAAAAAGAGAGCTTACCGAGGCGTCCAAATCCACAGGCTTGGAATAAAGACAGCACAAGATAGAAAGGAAGGGAAAGAGAAGAAAAAGAGAAATCAGTGATTTTTGGAGGCTGCCTGCTGCTGTGCAATACAGCTTTTAAGATGACAAGTTTAGAAAAGTTCCTTTAAAATGACAAGCATCTTAAGCAATGCAGTGCTGTCCCCTGTCGGGAACTGTGCTGTTAAAGCAAAACAAAAGCACATGCGCCCCCTAAACCAAAACCAGAGCAAAGTCCCCAGAGCCTGCTGCAGGACCCCCATTTAGGGTGGGAGCTAAGCAAAGGAAGCAGGGAAGCAGGCAGCTCCAGGGAGCCATGCAAGGTGCTGCACAGTGTTAGAGATGCTGATACACAACATGCACCAGTGTACATGCCAGTGCTGGGCAGACTCAAAAGGAGGTGGTCAACAACTGTGCTGCTGCCAATGATGTGCCAAGAACAAGTAATCTCTTAAAGGGCATTTTTGAATGCACAAGCTGACCTACACAGCAAGTCATCATCTTCCACTGACAATTTCAAAGAGTGATTTCCAACAGAAACCCAGTTGACTGAACAGGTTCCCAAACAGATTCCCCTTCATAGGCAACTGAAAACCTCTTGAGTGCACAGTACAAACCTCTGTCAAAGCCAAGCTGCCTCCACCTGGCTCCTTCTTTTGCCCACAAGCCTATTTAAGTGTGCAGACAAGCAGATAAAATAGGCTGCAGTATTGCCTCTTCTTTACTCGTTACTACTTTTTACTTACACAGTAAGCCAGCAGCAGCAAAGCAAGTACAAGATGATAAACATTTAATGCCCATAACCACCTCCTTTTGAAGCCAAGGCATTTATGAGGCAGGCACAGCTCTCATTTGCTGTCAAGGGCTGCAAGTCTTCCCTGCCTCTCAGGGCTACCTCCAATCAGCAGCACATTGGCTAAGCAGGAACTTCAGAATGGCTGGCTTTTTTTCATTATTATTATTTATTTGAGGGGAGTTGACAGGGCACAAGGAACTTTCCTCTTGGTCATAGTTCACTGCCAGAGGGAGCAGACAGAGGAGGCTAATGTTTTTATGGGATCTGCCATCATTTTAATGGCACACAGACTACTGCAGGTAACTGAGGGATGATGTGTTATCAGAAATGTGTCTCGTCCATCCTCATCCTTTGCACCAGCTTAGAGGGATGAACTCAACATCTACGTTTCAATTGAGAGAAGTCAATTCTCCCTTTCTGCAGATAGGTTTGATATAGCAGCATCAAGTCCTTGGCCAAACAAACCAATACACAACAGGTGTTTACTGGTAATCACTGACCAATCTTGACAGAAGCCTGATTTGAATAACATTTTTCTTCCTGATGATTTTTACAGTCAGGACAGATGCGCTTAATTTTGTTTTTACATTTTAGCAATTACAAGTCTGTCCATCCTCAGCAGATGGACAGGAGGAACACAGCACTCTTCATGGTGCCTGCTATTATTTCAGCAGGTAGGTCATGCACACCACTAACTCTTTACTGGATGTACATCTGCCATCTCTGGGTGCCCGAGCCATGAACTGACACATTGCTGGTGGACAAACACTGGCATGACAAAATAAACAAAAGGTACTAACTCAGTGGCACTGACAGGGGCTGAGAAGTGAGAGCAAGGAGAAGGAACCAGCCCTATCACCAATATGTGCCCCATGGGATACAATGCACAGCAGCAGAATCAGGGTTTTAGAGAATGTAACACTGTTACTAACCACAGAGCATCTCTTCTGCAGTACTGCCAATACTCTAATTCTGTCAGCCTTCAGGAGAGGGAAAAAATATTACTCCAAGAATAGGAATAGATACGCTCCACTGAATGGAAACAGGAAAATTAGAACGTGTAGTAGTACATATTGCTGCATTGGAAAAAAAAAAAAAAACCCTGACTAAATAAAATACATTAATAAAATAGTAAAAAAAGGAAAACTCAAGAGGGCTACTGGTTTAAGTTTTGCTAACTTCTAAGCATGTGCCAAGATCTCTTTGAAGACCTGCATTTACCAGTCTTGATAACAAGAGACACAGCCCTTCCATTAATATTTCTGAAGTTTAAGCAATCCGTTTAAGAAATGAGCAATATCTGGTTTCCTTGCTCCCTAAGTGAGCTTCACTTCCAGCTCCCAGATGGCAGCTTTCAAATTTTATCATTCCAGCCCTGGGATACAAGTCATCTTTCCACAATACTTCTGAACTCTTCTGCTGCAAAGATTTTTTTCTTTTCCAGGTAACCCCCTGGACAGCAACCACAGGAACCAGAATAAATATTAGACTTAATTGTTTGAGATCAAGACCCAGTCAAGATATTCCTCCTAACTGTGTCAGAAACAAAAGGTTACTGAAACAGGATCTCAGGCCAAACCAGCAGCCTCTGTCCCAGGGTTTCATACAGACACTTGGAGAAGACTCTGGCTGGATATGGGAACTATACGAGTAATACATCTGTGCTTCTGCAAATTTCCCATTTGACTATTGATTATTCAGGCAGGGGATGCCTTCCCACATATGTATCAACAGTCCAACTTCCACTGGAATCAAGAAAACAGCACCAAAATTGTATTTCACTCATAAGGGCAATTCCCAGCAACTTTTCCCAGACTCACTACACTACATCCTCCTTACACATCACGCACGCCACTCAAGCCTGTGACACTGGGGAAATGTAAAAATGGCAATGAGCAATCAAAACACAGTTCTGTGATTGGCAGGGAGGGAGGAAGGATCAGCACAGGGCAGCAGCCTTTGGAAGGACAATGTCTTTGTCACCTGACTGGAACCAGATTCCCCCTGAAGTCCATTTCCTTGCCATAGTCACTAACTGTCACAGAACAGATTCAACTGCAGTGTGACCAATGACTCAGGAATCCAGACTACCAGCTAGGTAGAGATCTCCTACTTAAGAACTCAACAGAAAGTATTTTTAGGGGCACTGCCAGCTTTGGGAGCGGAAGACAGAGTGGGAGATGCAAGAAATGAGAGGCAGCAGGTGCCCAAAACCCAAGGCAGCTGTTGGCAACAACTTTTGCACTCATGTCAGTATCTGAAGAACTCTGCAGCACATATTCCAACATCTTGATGACCAGACTTCATCACTGAATGAGCAAACAGTCATTTCTTCTTAAAGCAATAATCCAGCTCTAAATTCATCATGGTCCACAATGATAGGAATTCAGTATTTAAAGACTATATCTAGACATTCAGTATCCACTCCAGACTCTTCAACTCTTCCAGTTTAGTGAAAAATTGAAGCAGTATCAATATTAAAGGCAATGAGAGTCTGAGATGTAACCAACTGACAATAGACATGGAGAAGGAAGAGTCACTGAACAGCAATCAATTTTGAGGAAAGGCTGTGATGGAATTGTTTAACTCTAATGCATCCAGACCATACACAGTTCTATAAACACAAAGATGGGAAGCAGCCAAAAAAACCTTGGCCCTTTTATGATTCAGGGACAACTGCATCCTAATACTTATGGCACAGCTACAACCAGGTTTGCAATGGTGACCACTCATGGTTTTAATTTAAAACAAAATTAAGGGAAACCTATTTTATAAAATCCAAAGTAAACCATCTGCTTTCATTGCTTGCTTTAATACTCCAGCCCATTTCCACATTCTCCTTTTCCCATCATCACTTCTACACATGCATACATACAGTTTTCATTTTGTAGGCTGCCAACAGACAAGGCATTCAATGGTTTTAGAAATCTTGCAGAGCATAGGTTCTCTAGAGATGCATGCTCAAGATGCTTATTTCTGATAGTAGGTGAGTCAACAACTCGCTCTAAATTTTTACTTTCTTGCTTAAATTCCTACTCTGCCTATTAGACTTAAGAATCTCCAAGTCCCTGACCAATTTAGGACAAGAAAAACAAACCAACAACCAAAACTTCAAGAAAGGGCATGATGAAATTTTGTACTAATTATGAGTTTCTATCCCAGAATACATTTCAGACTGAGTCAATAAGGTATTTCTCATAAAGCTAGAAACTAAGGCCACTCAACTCTTCTTGGATTATTTCTAGCTCATAATCTTTAATGAACACTCCCATTACACTAGCCTAAGGGTGGCATATGGCTTTCTAGGGATAGGTCAGACAGGGGAAAATAACAGTTATGCATGCCTACATCCCAATCTCATTGCTGTGCCTGCATAGGAGGACAGAGGTCTCCTGTGCCAGATTCCTAAATACCAAATATATCAGCTTTCGAGTCAAACATAGCACCTCACACACTACCACTGTTTTGAAAAAAATCAAGATGGTATTCAAAATCAACCCATGAGCCTCCAAGCAGTAAAACTTATGAACCCTGTGTGTTCAGATGGAATTCACTTACCACATTTGCTCTCAGACACTACACACAATTTTTACCTGCCCCTGAACAAAACAGTTATTTGTAGGCACCAGCCAATAGATACAGGCTAGCATAGTAAAATAAATACAAATTTCCTGCCACCAGATTAGAAAGCTTTTTTTTTTTAATTTAAAAGTTATTATTGCAAATACTGTACTGTTTAAAAGAAACGCAGTTGACTTTGGGACTGTTTTTAATACAGAGATACTGTTGTAATTACATACATGGGTAAGAAAATTCTTGAAAGTCTTCAGCCCTGGTCATGCATCCTCTGTCTGTCTATGAATTCTTTGGCAGGTGGAGAATCAGGTGCACTTTCAAACAATACAGCTTGTTTTTACCCCTCTGACAGCCCTGTAAACTTTTCTCTTTTCCCTGCTCCTTCATCCCAGACATACACAGAGCACACTTTACACAGCCTTACAGGGTCAGTATCATTCTGGGGGCAGATTCCAAGCTACCAATTTGCCAAGGTGCATGTGGGAACGACCTACAGTAATTAACATTTAGTCTAAATCATGTGGATTCCAAAGCCTTACTGGAAGGACCACATAAACATAGGGGACTCAAAATAAATGCTCTGGGGTAGTCCACATACATAATCACACTTGTAGTAAGGTGTTACCCATGAAGTAAAAACATATGGAAAGAATAATCAGAGACTAGCCAGGAAATTAAAAGCATAGAAGTGAGGAACTTGATCTCAATCTCTCTTACTTCTCCAATCACTTAAGACACACAGGCAGTCAAGCACTAAATCTCCCTACAACCAATTCTGAAAAGGTACCTCCATCTCCACCTGCAGCATTTCCCTTCATCCTAGGCCACAGTCAGTGTTATGAAAAGGCTGCCAATTAAGTTGTGGTTTTGAACTACAGACAAAATGTCCACTAGAGACTCTGATCCTTGCTTCCAAAGCACTTACAACTCACTGTGTGTTTTAGGAAGAGAATATACTGGCTCCCAAATAAACACACACTGGCTCCTCTCAAGGCTGCCATAAGAGAAAACGCTGCAAGGTTGCATCTTTTAATGAAGTCCAAGTATATCATAATGAAATCATTTACAAAAAGAAGAGTGTAGATTCAGCAACAATAAGGATTTCAGGCTATTGTAAAACTGCATTCTTTATTTTTACATTGCAATCTCCAGGGCATGATTGTATCAAGAGCAACTTATAAATCTATGTCACTGCCAGCAAAATTTTGATTTCCATTTGATAGGACAATTTGCAAAGAGCAGTTTTCCCATTGTGCAAGTGCTTAATGTTTCTAAAAACTACAAGAATTCAAAGCTGATTCAATGACCATTTACTGGGCAATGCAACACACTCTTGCTTAAAGCAGGTGGCTTGGAAAATTCAGGAGAGCATTTTCTCTTTCAATGAAGGAGCAGTACCTGGAAGTCTATCAACAAGGATCACAAACCAGGTGTTGCTATTGCCAAGAAAAAAGTGGCAAAGACCAGGTGCAGCAGGAAGAGTTAAGCAGTCAGAAATTCTCCTTAGGAAAACATTTTGCTGTCAGTGAAGCTTCTGAAACTCAAAAATTACGTCACATGCTAAGAAACCAGAGAAGTATCTATTTCTGGACCTTTTAATCAACAGCAAGAAGCTTGAAATTTAGCTTTAAAATAGGGTATGCTCTAAATATAGCAGGCAGATGACCTGAGAGAGCCAAGATTCATGCTCCATGAGTTTGCAAATTTAAAGAGTCAATACAACATAGTATCACAGAACCCTAAAGACAGATTGCCATATTTATTGTAGTAGATACTAGTTACAAACATATCTCCCCTCTGTTTGCCCTGTAATTATAGTTGGGACATATATAATCATTTATTTTCTGTAGACTCCTTTTGTATGTTACACCTCTGAAGTCAATGAAAGTAATTTTAAGAACCTGTTGATTGATTGATTTATTGATCAAATAAGTTGGCCAGTGCAATAGACTGGAAATAACCAGACAGACAAGTGATCTGACAAATATTCCTGGAGACTAGTCTCTATAGGCACTGAAAGTCAGCAGAAAAGAAACCCTTGAAGGCAGGTTCAGGCTTCTTTCAGAATCTATATTAACAGCTGGGCCTAAAGCTTTATTCCTTATGCAGGCCTGCTTGGTCAAGTGCACTCCTCAGCCAAATGTTTGAGATAACTCTGCAGAATCCAGTGTTAGCTATCAAATTCAGCAGAAGCAATTGGTAAAAGCGCAGGTCCTATTACCAGAAACAATCTGAGAAGAAAGAGGGGTGGGGGTCTTACACACAGTTTTAATCAGGAAGCAGATACTTCTCTCTGACCAAGGGCATGAAAGAAACCCAGGCAGAGGATCATCACTCACAGCTTCCACTGCTGGCAGTTGTTTCTTGGTGATTCTGTGGTCAGACTTCACCAAAGCTTTCACTGAGCTCCAACTGCAAGAAGCAGCTCATGTCCCTGGCCAGCACTGAAAACCACAAGCTCATCTATCAAGTACTGACTGAGACGGCCTATTTTTTTCCCCTTTAAAAATTTTAATTGCGATTTAATGAGGTTTTCAAAGAAACATGTTGGCAGCTTATCACAAAACTAAGCTGAACACATCTTGTACTCCTTTTACACTGTCCGCTCGGTTGTGTGAAGAACTGTCATCCAACTCGAGCAAGAGGCAAATTAGGCTTTAACTCCACTGCATAGGAGTGGTTTCCTATGAGGAAGAGGAAAGGCACATTAACAAAACAGGAGGCAAAGAAAAAGCTTTCACTACCACTATTATTTGTGCAATATTTTAGATAACCTTTTGGCACTGTGGTTTTGGGGAGTTTACGCTTATCCCCAGGACAAAGGAATTAAATGCCCATGGATGTCAATAGCTTCTTCAACAAGCATAAAATTCTAGCAGGAAAAACACACATTCAAGTTCAGCCAAAATAAATTAGCCAGATCAAATTCACAATCTCTCATAACCTCTCAACATTTCTGAAAATAAATGCCACTCTTAACAAAACAACCTTTAAAATAAAAACCTTAAAACGTCTATTTATCTCAGAATATTATCCTTCCTGTCTGTCATATATTATATATTACATACATAAAAAATCAAAAGAAAAATCCACTCAAAGAAACCACCACTCTAATGCTCCTTTTTCCATTTAATGTTTGTTATACACCCACAGAGATCTGAAAACATTTTAAAGGATCAAGCTCTTCTTCTCATTAGTACCACCATCACGTTGCTCTGAACTGTGGACATATAACCTTTTGCACCTTTTCACTCTATTGAATCAATCTCCCCTGGCAACTTCTGGTGTGGCACTCTGCTCCTCCTGCCTCCGGCTCCTCTTCCCTCACTAATTCTGTGTTCAGAACTGTGAAGCACAAAATTAGACGTTTCAAATTAAGCAAGGAGAGAGAACGAGAGAACCTTATTAAATCAACATTAGCATCAGAGTGTCTTTAAAAGAGAAACTCAATTGCAAAATATTACTTGTCTCTGTAAAGCTCTTTACATTGACAGAGATGAGACAGGCAGCAGATGAAGTGACCTTCCTCCATCCCCACCTTGCTCCTCACACTGGTCACAGAGTGAGCTGTAAATGCAGGATGGTTTTCAGACCACAGCCCCCAAGGAAGAAAAGCCTATCTTGAACTCACAAGCACTGGAACTGCCAAGTAAAAAGGCCAAAGTCTACTAACATGATGTTGGGGAAGAAACATGCACACACCAAATAGGGTTCCAACACACAAAAGCAGACTCCCTTCTCCTTCCAAGCTTTCCACAGCACTGGTTGTTCTCTCAAGTCACAGTACAAGTTACAGCCAAATCTTCCTTTCTTACAACAAGACAAAGAGCCATTGCAAGTTTTAGTTTCCATTCTCAGTCCCCAAAAATCGAAACTACTGACACAGTGGTGATGATCAGCATATTCTGTTCCAAAACACCTCAACTTTCTGAATACAAACCTCTAGTTGCTGACCTGATACCACTAAACTCTTTTTCAAGATAAATCACTGGAGTATCATACCATTCCCCAGTGAGGGATAATTAGACATGTTGTTAAAGACAGAAATCACATCTAATACTGCGTAGTATTTAAACATGACTTTTCCTTGGCATTTCTTGATGAAGAGTTGATATTTGCACCTTGTGTCAACAGAAGGAGTGTACACACCTCACAGCATTGAGCAGTAGGCCATGGACTTGTCTGTCAGGTGCCACCTAAAACAGGCAGTGTCTTGGCAGTGTCTTATAGGGAGGGTTTGCAATGTGTGCTGCTACAGTCCTACAGAAACAAATCTTAATAAACAATTTAAGAACAAAAAATACATATTTCAAAACTCCTTCAATTAATTAAAATCAATGTTCAGAGTTCCCATTTAGCTGGCGAATATTATCCTAAGGACAAGCAACATGAAATTAAAGCTCAGTTTCTGATAACAAAGCAAAGCTGTCAAAGCATTTTTGGGGAAAACAAACACTACCCAAACAGAAATGGAGGCTGAAGCTTTTGATTTCTCTAGTCCTACAGGGCAATGGAAACTTCTGTATCAGCCAGACATTACTGAAAACTCTGCATTTTGCCAACAGGTTTTGAAATGCAGACTCTGTACCAATAAATGGCACTTTGGGAAGCCAGAGGTGGTGGCAGTTCTGATCTGTCCTCAGAGTGGTCATGAGAATGACCACTTCCTCATGTGACAACCATGCTCATGTGCCATCAGCTAAGCACTGGACAAAGCAGCTGCTGCACCAGGGAAAAGACAAAGAGCACCAGGGAAACAGCAAGGAGAAGGAGGCTAAAAGTAACACCCACAAGAACTAGTGACAAAAAGCTAACTTAGTTGTTAAGTGCTATTAGATATCTTCGTTTCATAACACAAAATGCTTCATTTTCACCTCAAAGGGCAACAGTAGCCATACAAGACTGCTTGGCGCCTTCCAAAATAAAAGGGTCAGAGGAAAACAAGCAATTTACCATTCAATTATAAAAGCTGAAAAATGGGGAAAACAGAAAAGCCAGAATGATACACTGAACCTGCTGTCCTAGGCTGGCTCTTGATGCTGACCCAGGCTGGTAAAAAAGTCTCTACCAAAATATACTTAACTGCCTGCTAGAGGCCTTCCAGGAAAGGACCAAGCAAAAACTGAAAATATGTTTTTCTGTTCTCTGCTGCATCTAATTCTTCTCTAGCCTTTCCCTGGCAGTCTGACACAGAACTACAAGAGCCCTCCTGTGCCTGCAAGTCACATCCCTTGCATTTGAAGGGTTATCACATAATGCCTTTAATTCAGTAGGACAGTAACTACAGTCATCAACTAAAGTAATTAGTTGACATTCATATGTCCAACATTTTCAGATTTTTAATACCTCCAATTCTGAAAAAAAATTCAGGAAGCAAACAACTTATACAAACCACATAAAACGTAGAACTAAAAGAAGAACAAACAGCGGAGATAACTTGTGCAACTTCCACCATCTAATTCTGTTTTTTACAAATCATTAGTCATTTTGATAACTTAGCATATACCAGCCCCACAAGCAAACAATGAGATTACTAGGTATTTAAAGTCACTAATAACTGAAAACTTGGAAAAGTTTTAAATGAAAGAAAAATCTCTAAAAAACAAAAAACATAAAAAAACATCAGAGGGTTCTGAGGGGCTTAACTTTTGTTTACTAGAAACATACCATGCTATTCACCTTCAAAGATCTCAGTGAAAATCAACACATGACAAGATTTTTTAAAGATAACTACTATTCCCAGAAAACTAAAGAACAAGAAATATGCAACAATTTGTCCTGATTTATGCAGAAAATATTAGACAGGATCAGGACTGGTAAGACAGACCCAAACCACAGAAGAAACCAAGAATTACATCATCCATGTATTCAAGCAGATTACTGAAAACAGTCATGGTGTACTGATGCTTGCTTGTTAATATCCTTCCAACAGGGCACAATCAGAAAATTATCTCAAAAGATCTAAGTGTAATGGAATGAAGGGTTACACTCATTTGAGATGAAGGGAAGGAGCTGGAACAGCAAAAAAGCAATGCCTATTTCATCCTGAAGTCTCTAAAGGATTCAGGAAGCAGCAGGAATGGTGGAAAGCCATCCACCAAACCCAGGTAACTCATATTGCTCGCAGTGATTAACTCACTCTGGGTGTCAGCCTGCCACCTTCTACTGTTAGTGTGGAAAATCCAGTGTAAGCACTGAGAGGATTCTGAATAAGGGAACAGAAACACTGTGAAAGAAGATGCAAGACAGACACAAAGCAAAGCTAAGAGTCACAGCAGCCTTTCTTTTCAGTAATAACTACTGGCTGCAGCACTCATCCCACTTTTGAGACATCAGTAAAATGGACCCATCTCATCAGCGCTCACTTTTTCAAGCAGCAAATCCAGAATTAATATTCACGGGTTCTGTGACTGACATAATTGCAATTTAAAAAGGGCAATTAATCATCAGCCACACTGGTGGCTGACTTGCCAGGCTGGGATCTTTTCTCTCCACACCTGCCAACAAACTCACAGGAGGCAAAAGCATCACGTGTACACAAGGCCAGGAGGAGCCATTCTCCCTCCTACCCCAACCCCAGGCTTATGGGGTTTGTTACTATTTTTTCTCCCGTGCCTGCCCCATTGGGATAAGTCTCCTACCCTTTTCTGCAGCAGTCCCCTTACAATGACCAACCAATCTCCCTTGCCATGTGGATAAGGAAAGCTTTTTCCCCATTGCATCTCACTCATGTCAGCCAAGGGTGAGGCAATGGAACTCCATCACCTCCATCATGAAGTTTTACTCATCTCCCTGTTTTCCTCTGTATCTTCACATAAACTTTCTTTTTTTTTTTTTTAAAGAGTGACATCTCATTCCTGGTCTTACTTGAAAAGTGAATTACTAAGGTGACAGTACAGCTCCAGAGAATCAGATAACATAGGCAGATGATGGAAACATCAAACCTGGCACATGGATTTTATCAGACAAGACAGAAAAGCCACTAAGTTAGTGTTTACTTCTGTGCTCCTATAGGTAGGTTTTCAGGCAAGTTGTAAACAAAACCAAAAGCCCAACTGTTCTGGGTATCAGTTCTGTCACTTTAAATTCTTTCTATGTGAGCATCCATTGTCTGATATGAAAGGTTTTTCAACCAACAGCATTTAGAGAAGAGACACAAATTTGGAAATTTTTGGATTGTATTTAGGTTTCCATCAAGAAAGGTCCAAGACTAAATTACTGTAGGGTGAGTGTATGACCTCTTTAGGAAGTACAGTTCTTCCTGAGAGGAAGAAAGCCAAACTGACCAGCATATTATGCCAGTCTTCTTATCTGGGAAGTACATAAACCACTATAGTTGTAAGTACCACAGAAAACCAGTACGACATTGATGGTATGACTTAGAGGTTAGCAAGCTGCAAGGTCTTCAAGTGACATACTTAACACCATGTCCTTGGGCCAAACAAAATATATAACATACTTCTAGGCCAAAGGAATCTTGCTCAAACAGGTGCCACTGCTGCCAGCCAGGTGCAGTAGAGACTGAGAATGCAAGTAGTAACACAAGCTGTATAGTCCTCCCTTCCTCATTCCTGACAGTCAATCAAAAATTGCCTTCATCATAAAAAATACAAAGGAAAAAAATTCAGTGCTTTTGTATGTGCAAAAATGTAATTTCAACCTTAAGAATTCAGTCAGGATAGAAGCTGGAGCACAATCACATACTGTACGTCTTGGCTAGAGTTCCAAACAAAGGTAGTTGGCAGAACATCTCTGCCAGCAGATAACAGCAACAAATGGCCTCATTTCCATCTATTATAAGATAATACATAGGTTTTGCTTCCTCGTACCATCCTCATTTCTATCAGGTCCCTCTCAAGATTTGCTCTCTTTTTGACACAGGCTCCAGGTGTTCTTCATCCACAAACCTCAGCGCATCATTGCAAGTTAAATGAGGTGTCTCCAACCCAGTCCTCTCAGCTTTGTGAAACTAGAGAAGTACAATTATGAGCCCCCTCTGGCTTTTTCTGCCTTCATCTTGCAAGGATTTAGAAATTTTTCAAAGATCACTTTATTCCCAAACAGACCTTTACCATCCAATGACACAAGCATCATACTGCCCACATAACCTCTACCCAGATCAGGCTGACCTTGTCCTCTCCTCTAACAAAACCACTCCTCAACAAACAAGTGTGTGGTGTTAAGAAACAGCAGGTATTTCACTCAAGCATGCATCTTCTCCCAGTTCAGCAGTAAATACCCTGAATCTCTGTTTCTTCACAATGACTGGCTGAATCAATAATTTTTACTGGGCTCTTCTGCACTCTGAGAGGGTGTTTACCAAAAAGAGTCAGTAACAAAGCAGGGAGGGGGAGAAAAAAAGAAGATAAATACAAAGAATCTTCCTTAACCACAAACAGGGTTCGTAGGCTGCTGCCCAGGATCACTGATGCTTCATTTCTTGCATTTGTTCAAAAGAAAAATGAATACTTATGCTTCCAAATTTTCCCAACTCCTGCAAGCTTAATGTCTCCAATCAGCACTTGCTCACAACTTTATCTTCAAGCCAGTATCATGAAGTTTTGATAAGCTTTTTCCTTCCCAACGTCTCTCACTCCACACAGATAAAAAACACTAATAGAAGACCGAGACCCAAATCCTTGCCTCTTCTACTGCCTACATTTAGCAATCAGCAACTGTCTGAGTATTGTGAGACCCAAAGCACTGCCATGTATTACACACTTATCTCTGCAAAACCACCCTGCAGAAGTGACAACTTCCAGGCAGGGGGGAGGGGGAGTTGTGCAGCTTTGTGATAATTAAAGCATAGACGAGTGTCACTGCCGTAGATAATTATGCATTAGCAGTGAAATTACTTAATGGAATTAAATAAACTAAGCCAAATGCTTTGTTTTAAAGGGAATTTAGGGTCTGCAAAAGGTGTCCAACTGACAGCCCAGGAGAGCAAGAATGACAGTCCTCCATTATTCAGAGAAACCACACAACCCCAGCACAGCCTGGCAGGCTTCCATCTCCACCCAGGTTAAAGGAAAGCAGAGGAGAAGCTAAGGAAAATTTCAACCTTTCCAGTCAGCCAGGCTCTGATCTGTCTGATGAGCACCCACACAGGGACCAGGCAGTCACTAAGCAGAGAGGAACAACTGACTGGGGTAATTTCCTAAAAAAATAAACCAGCTCTGACAAAATGGGTTAGTTCAAACCACAGCCCAACCTCACAAGCACCCACGAGGAAAAAAAAAAAATCAGCATCAGTACAGACAAGACTCCAACCAACAACAGAAACAACAGGTTAAGTAGGTACATGGCCCACAGTGAAACCACCTCCTCCCACCAAACCCATGAGGCCTTTCCCCATCCTCTACTCTTGCCTCACCAATGGCTCACCTACACACAACTCCCACCACTGGTCTCATCTAGATGGCTTCAACAGCATCCTCCTGCTTGTTAGAACAAGGACTCTCAAGGTCAGTCAGAATTTATAAGGCAACCATTTCATCTTTTGTGCTTCTCTGGCTACATTCCTTCCTAAAAAGATGCTGAACACTGGAGATTCTGCTGGGTCTGAAAGCCCTGCCAACACCACGGCCAATTAGGAGTTTCAGGATGATGCATATTAAAGTTATTATGGGAGGCAGTTATGCAGGCAGAATAAATCTTAACTGAACCTTTAAGTGGTTTTTATAACTTGTTTCTCCTTCTTGAAAACAGATGAAAAGATACAAATCTCCTGCCTGAGAATCTGCAGGAATTCCAGTCAACCACCAGGTTCTCTCTCAAAAGAAGATTCTGTGCTAAAAGCAGTAATTCATTTCAGCCAAGGCCAGCTAGATCATCTTTATGTTTTTAAGCTCCAAATTATTCAAATCAGTCAGAAAGTTACCATATCAGTGAAGACTGACCTGAAATACTACCTTTACAAAAGCACTGCAGATACATTTCAAACTTCTGGTGAGAGAAACTCCATTTTTCTGCACTATTGGCCTTATCAGTCTACACAGTCTAATTGCAGATAGTCAGAGCCAAAGAGACACAGATGTAACAGGAAATTTTTACAGAGCAGGCTGTGGAGAGTATCTCATTAGAATGCCAGGATACAGGTCAAATCAGGGAATCCTAAAGAGGATCTGAGGAATGGAGGCAGCAATCTCCGTTTTGACAGCAAACATGAGATGTCATTAGGACAGCACCTGCCACTCTCTTCCAGCACTTCCAAAATCAAACTTGTTCTCAACAGCTGTTGTCATCTACCCCCCAAGAAACACTACTAGAAACCAACTGGAGAGCTGAAGAACAAAGACAAATCAGAGAACATACCACACCATTTGTGTGAAAACCTGCACTGTCTTCACAACAACTTTGTCCTCCCCTCTGCAGCCTGAACAGGCAGCAATTGTCACAAGTTCTAGATCTGTACATTAAGCAGGAAAGAGAACTCTAGGCAGCATGGTCAGAAAATAAAAGACAGAAGCAGTTTGTAAATTACGTCAGTACACAGTGGCCTCACAACTCCAAATGATGACAGACAAGGGGCAATGTTTTTAAATTGAAAGAGGGCAGGTTTAGGGTAGATATTAGGGAGAAATTCATTACTCAAAGGGTGATGAAGCACTGGAACAGGTTGTGCCAGAGAAGCTGTGGGTGCCCCATCCTTGGTAGTGTTCAAGGCCAGGTTGGATGGGGCCCTGAGCAACCTGATCTAGAGAATGAAATCCCTGTCCATGGCAGGATAGTTGGAATTAGATAATGCCTAGGGTCCTTTCCAGTCCAAACCATTCTGTGATTCCACAATTTCTGTAGGAAGCAATGAACTCCCAAAACTTAGTGTAAACTCATCCTGAAAAATATTATGGTAACTCCTGGAGAACCCAGAGTCAGAAGGAAAACAAATAAGCAAAAACTTTGAGACATTTCATTGGTATGCAAGCAATTTGAGGGCTCAGCAGTTCCTGCTCCACCCCTGGAAAGGAGACTTCATGGGTGTCCCTCCAGTGCCACCTTCAGGAACTACTCACTCCTGCTTTCCAAATGCTGTCTTCCAATGCTGCTGGAAAATTGTATGAACTCAGCAAAGGCATCATCACTGACAAGCAACTGAGGTGTACATTAAAAACATTTTAGTTCCAAAATAAGGGTATTACAAGGAGAATCACATCCCAAAGAGCTGAGAAGCAGAGCACAGATGTGCTTGTTGCTGCAAGATCAATACACAGAGCAGCTGCTCTGGACAGAGCAGTGGGTTTGATCCCAAATAAGAAATGTAATTCATCTCCCAGATTCTACATGAGGCAGGTGATAGATTTTCCCAAATCCTACGTTCAAAGGGATATTGATGAGGATATGCTGTTTGTGGATTGTTTATCAGACTCCCTTTGCACCACCACATCTTAAAGGCTCACTTGAAAAGCCAAAAAATGCTCTCCCTCAAAAATAATTATAAAAACCAAGCTATCAAAACTGCTTTGGTAATGAAAGCAGAAAGTTTCATAAGAATTCAGAGTCAGTAATGAAATGAAAAACATAATGCATGGGTCAAAAAAGACATTCTAATATCATTTGTTTATTTACACACACGCCTGCACAAGATGTACCTTAAGCTTCTGGACAGTGTATTGACTTAGCAGTAGATTACATGAATTTTCAAGGAGGAAACTTAGCTCCCAATCATTCTGCATCATTGCTCTTATAATAGGCAGACGACTCGACGACCTGCACAGTGAGGCTTAACCAAGCTCAACAGCAACATCTGCTGGGCAGCAAGGAGAGGAAATTAGTCTGATTACATGAAAGTTTGTTACTCCTTCTTATAAACAGGTGAAGTTTTGCTACAGTTTTAGAATGCCCAGTAAGATACATTCCTTGTACAAAAAGCAGATGTAACTACTAAACATATAAGAAAACAACAAGGTAAAATTTTTCCTAAGCTTGCATGTGCGTGTGGTCAGAAAAACCTATCATCTACCATTACCTGCTCACCAAGATATTTCACAGTAAAACAATGAAATTAAGCAGGATTAAAAATCCTCTCTGCTGGAGAAAATCTCTTCTGTCTAGCTGGTTCAATCACACCTGAAAACACCCATGGTATGCCTTGAGCTACTTTCTTTCCTAAGGGAGCAGCCTGCACTTGCAAGGCCTGAGGCAGGGAAGCATTTATCAGCCACAGAGGAGAATGGCAGCTAAGACCATTAGTGCTTCTCTCCCTCCAGGTACCTTGCCATATTCCTTATTAAGCTCAGGAAAAAAGCCTGCTATGGCAGGATGACATTGGAGCATAAGCACAGGTAATGGTCTCCACTTAATTCGGGCACAAACTGACACTCCACCCAGATTAATTACAATGAAAACTCATTTTTACACCAGATGCATAAAATCTGATGGACTACTTCTAAACTAGTCTAAAAAAAAAGCAAGTGGCTGGCAACAGCTTCAAGGCTGCATTTAAACATTCAGTACAATTTGGAACAAGGGCAGTGAGCTGAGAGGTGGCTTCTGAACAGCCATCAGATGGGAAAGATGCATCCCACTGCTGTTCCCAGGAAAGGAACAGTATCAAAATCTTACTTGACCATGGAACTACCTCTTTTTGCAGATCATTGTTTAACAGGAAATCACAGGCAAGCAGCTTTTTAACAGAACTCTATGATAACCTTCAGTAACACAAAGCTTTGAAAAATTACACTGCAAAATGCTGAGTCTTGAACAGGAAACAGCACAGCAGCTGGGGAGACAACTTTTTAAATGATAGAAAACTATAGGCTGGACTGATGTTCATTATCTTTAAAATTGTAGCTGGCTTTGCAGTTTAAAGCTCTCACGCTTTTTTGAGTTTTGTACTTAAAACAAAACTCTTTTATGCAGTAAAATTAGGAAAAAGGGTTTAAGAAACATGGAAGCTTATTTTCAGCTGATACAGTGATTGCTGTTATTGTTGTTGTTTTGAGGGGAGTTTTTCTGATTTGGGTTTTTTTTTTCAGGGTGCTGCTTTGTGTGGTTTGTTGTTTTTGAGGGTTTGGTGTTTCGGTCTGGCACTTTTTAACATATCTTTATTTCCAATCTCCCTCTTTCCACATTTAGCTGTTAAACTAGGAGAGACTATCATATGAAAATACAAAAACGAGTAATTGCTCAAGTCTTCAGCTGGTAAGGGAGCAGCTTTTGTGAGGAACCTTTTGTGTATTGGAAGTTTGGAAGCAGGGGGTGGGGGGCAGCCAGAGTCTCAGCTTGACAGTGCCAATTACAGCCACAGCAAGATGAACCAAGGAACAAATCCATTCTGCTCAGAGGATGGAGAGAAAAGAAGAGACATGAACTTGTACCTTTGAAAAAATAAAGGGGCTTGAAATCATCTAGACAGTGAACCACTTTTTTCACAGCAAAAGCATTAGGCTGAAGATGCAGTGAATGTAAATGGGAAGCTCTCAGTCCTAATTGGAAGAGCATTGGTTATTTAACAAATGTATCCTTAGTCTAATGTTCTATTCAAGTAAATATTAAACTTTTTTTAAGCTTTTTTTATTTTGGACAGTAATTATACATAGCCCTGGTCAGTCTGTTTGATCAATTTTTACTCAATTCCTACTATATCATCCTTCAAGTTTGCCCATTATCACAAAGTCTTCAAGGCTAAAACGGCTCTAAAACCCCTATATAATGCCCAGACAGGAAAAAGAAATACAGCTAACTCTAATTCCTTCCCTTCCTCACAAACTTGCAGGTGTTCTATTTTCATTGTCTAAAAATCAAAGTAATCAGCTCATTTCCTTTCCCTTAGTACAGTCCCTTTTAAGAAGCTACTTTCAGTCATGTTTTACTCAGCACTCATAAATAATACAGATAATTACAGATAGTCATAGCAAACAAGCAGAGAAAGTATACAGATACAGTACAAAGAAAACAATAAAAATTCTGATGTGCTCCAAAAGCAGAAAGAATCCCTAGCAAATAGAAGCAGCTGCATCCAGGTCATTTTTTTTTAGTTGACGTATGGCAATGAGAAAGCCAAAAATAATACAGGGACAGACTTTAGACAAAGCTACATAAGGGTACTGGCAACTCAGTTCCTTCTGCAGCAACACAATTCCTACCTCATCCTCATGTGCAAAACACAGCTATTTCTTCCCTAAAAATCTGCATTAGGAAGGAGGAATACTGGTCATAGAAAGATAAGTTTAAACCTGCTGGAACTCCAAAACAGATAAGCAGTGTTCAATTAGGAGGATATTATGCTGAATATAATAAGGAGCTCTGAGAGAGTCCACCCAGCCGCCCAAGAGTTAACATCACGCGTTCCTCATCAAAACCTCTTCCAAGAGGTTAAGCGCACAATAGACTATCTAAAGCACAGCTAGAAAGGCTGCTTGAAATTCCACACATGTGCCTCAGCAATGTATTTCTATTAATGTCCAGTGTGTGTCAGCGTGAAGATAAGGTACCAACATCATGTCCAACCAGCCAGCTAGAGAATGGGACGCCGTGTAAAACATTGTCTGATGCTTAGACTCGCGGAGAACAGCGGCGTTTGCAATCTCACCCGCTGCACGAGGGCCTGATAACACCAACAACGAGGAGAGGCAGCAGGAGCAAACCCTCCTGAAGCTTTGGGGAAGTAAAAAGATGGAGAGAAAAGGAAAGCAAGCAAGAATTAAAATCAACATCAGCAAATCGGGGCAGGTTTGAGGATGTCCAGCTGTAGCAGAGGGAATAAACAAACCGGAAAAACATCAGTGAAGCTTAGTCTTTGTATCAGCTCACTGTAACTGTTCTTCAAGGTGAGAAATAAAAAGTTACATCAATGTTTATTTTGATTACTCAGACCATACCATTTAGACTCAGTTTGATCTACTAGTATCATCCAACAAAGCCATTTGTACTAGGACTTAAGGAAGACACTGTATTTGAGGAAACATGATCTTGACCAGGACACAACTGCTCTGCTGGGCCTGGCTCTTGCAGCTTGAGAAGCCCATGTGTTACCATGAGCAGCTGGTGCATTCCCACTGGAATATCCATGACAGGTGCTATCACACAGACACATTCCAGCCCATCAGGAATCTTCCTATTAGCTGAACAGTTTGCTAGTTTAATCTGTAACTTAGCAATGCTTGAGAAAGGTAAACTGTATGTGGATGAAGGCGTGGAACGTGGTGATTCCAAGTGGGACACCACAGTGCATGGAAGAGGTAGGGATCCATGGAACAGTTAAGATACAAAATGGCCTTTGGGCCTGTCTTGTGCTGCTTATGCCCCCCTCAATGAGCTGTAAATTAGAGCAGAATTCTACTACTCCACAGTAATCTGACAGTAGAATAAGACTCAGTACTAGTTTTGCTGGACCAGTCACAGAAAAATATCCACATATTATTCCCCTATTTCTTTATGAATTGAATCTTTTGTAGTTATACACAGGGGAAAATGAAGGCTAATCTTATCTTTTACTTCTTAAATGATGAAATGGCTTTACAGTAACCCTAAGTCAGAGCAAATGGATCTTGAAGAAGTTTCTGTGGAGTTATAAAAGTTATATAAACGTGGTAGACAAAAAAAAAAAGTGTGAAATACGGGCATGGAAAATTGAAGGCAAGACAGGGGAAGAAGGCAGCACTCCAGACAACTTCAATTTGTTGCAGCTGTTGGATTTTAAAAAAGGCCAACCTTCTGATAAGGTCTCTTAGCTCAAGAGACTACAAAAACGAGAAGCTCAAACGACCATCAGCTGCTGAAATCCACAGAAACTCTCCAAACACAAATTAACCTTCAGTCAGGAGATAAAAGACTAGCTGCAGAAATTGGAAGTTATTAAAAAATGCTATAAATGTCTGACAAATCAGAGCAGCAGTAGCAGGAAAATAAGCAGTACATAGGCAGAATCTTACCCTTAGCCAGGTAACACCTTCTCCTTCTCTCAAGAGAAGAGGAGGTTCTCTTTTACATTGGCTGTGTGTTCATTTTCTGCCTTTATTGTAGTGCACATTCTCCAAAATTGCTTTAGTTAAATTTAGACCTCACCAATGCTCCAGAGAACAGAAGCTATTAGCTTGCTGGAGGTAGAAGACATGTAGACAGATCCTCACCATGCCAAGCTTAAATTTAATGCAAATCTTTCCAAAGTCCATCATTTAACACTTCAAGATTATTTTCTATAGGGATCCCTTAAATGTTTAATGTTTTAACGGTTTCACTAAGTAATTCTTCCACTGAAGAAATATACCCACTTTTATAGTAGAGGGTAGCAGACAAAGAGGAGCCCAATTGTAGGGAAAAGTAGGAATGTTCTGGCCTGAGACTATAGAATAACAGACCACTAATTTTAAAGTCTCCAATACTAATATATTTTCTTCAGGAGAAAGTCTGGAAGAGTGTCTCAAGCTCACACAGCAAGAATGAGAGGAATACAAGGCACAAGACTGAAGCTATTTAAATCCCCCTATCAATAGTTTGCAACATTTGGTAATAAATCATTAAGTCTCAAACCTAAAAATACATCTTTCCATTTGTATCAACATATTTAAAAGGCAGCTTTATTTAATTAGTGAAAGAATTAGCTGTCAATTAGTGAGAGCAATCAAAAACAACTGCATTGTAACTTCCAGCCCAAGACCCTGCCACTCTTGCTAACCTAGTTAGGACCTGGTTCTGCAGGCACTGGGGGCAGGTCTGGTGTTTGACATACAGCCTGTGAATGCTCTGCAAAGAGCCAAACCACAGCAAACCATGTTCACGTGGAGGTGCTGCCCCCACACTGTAGGCAGGAATGAAGATTCTAGTAACTAAATGCACCACTTATTTTCTAAAGAAAACATTAAAAAAAAATCTAAAAAAAAGGTATTTTCATAAACACATATAGATACCTGTTGCTAACAACTGCAACATCAATGAAAATCTAACTGAAGGGGCTTTTTCCTCGTTTTCCACTATTAGTTAAAACAAGCCTCCACACTTGCAGATTTCAATCAATGATTTCTGCCTTACCCATAAAAAACTTGAATCAAGAAGTATTTACAAAAAACAAAAAGCCAGAAAACACCAAACCTCATGTGTTAGCCACATCACCTCCCAGAACCAACCTATTTTCTACACACAGGTTTACAGCTTTAGAAAAGTATGGGTTCAGCTCAGTGTGCTGTGTTTTAGCTGTAGAGCCAGCAGGACCAAATAAACTCTCCCTGAAGTGAGCAGTTTTCAAACCATAATGCAAAGCTCACAGAAAAAATACCTTTCATTACATCAATTCAAACAAACAGGGACCAAAGAAGACAAGTTTTGACAATAGAGACCTGACCTTGA
Source organism: Irena cyanogastra (assembly GCA_013397155.1). NCBI lineage: Eukaryota > Metazoa > Chordata > Aves > Passeriformes > Irenidae > Irena > Irena cyanogastra. The sequence goes on from VWZV01000528.1 coordinate 1,071,526, forward strand.
AAGCAGCAGTGTCACTTCACTGATGGCTCCACACTGTCACAGCTCCAACAAACACCATGCTACTGCTGGGCCTCATCCGGTCACTACAGCTTGTCACAATGGTAGGAGATTACACACAACAAAACCCCAGTTAATCTAGGAATGCTTACCTATGGCTAATCAGCCAGGATGAAGCTGATCCCCAGCTTATCACAAAGTAAATTAAAGCCTTAACAAACTAAATCATGTTCAGCACAGTTTCTAAAACAATCTTCAGTACCAGCTCAGCTGCAGCCACTGCTGACACTGACCAACAACAGCGGGCGATTCACAGCAAAAAACCTCACAAGATTCACTTGAAGCTTCATCAGTTACCAGGAATATAAAGGAAACTTTCCACAAATGGGCTGATTGGATCATTCCTCCATCTGTACAAAGCAAAAAAGAAAATATCTGATCACTCCCTAACACCAAAATTCTCCTCCATTGTACCAATATATGAACTGGCTGTTCATGCTGTTTTCAGCAATTTAAAGCAGTTTTACTTCCATATTCTTTGAAATGGAGAAGAAAACATACTAGTTAAAATTTCAGCAGCCCAATATACACTAAATCAAGGGTGGAAGTGTCCAAAATATGCTACAGCAAAGCCCAAGAGTTTAGAATGCCACATTCACAAGGTGACACCACTATCAAAACCTACTACTTGATCAAAGACATTCTCAATCATACATTCTTCCTTCATCCTATCTTTCCTGAATCAAGAAGAGGAGATGAGAGGCTCTGAAAAACAAAGAGACTATATCTGGGCAAGAAATCATCTGAAAGAATTCAAGAGCCTATGACCAATTATAATCAGCTACTGGAGCAACCTGAAACAAACCCATATCCTTGTATTTCCTTTCATGCCCATTTAAGCCATGCTAGTCACAAGAGACCAGTGTTGGAACCAGCAGAAAGCAAAGGTTGCATCCAGCAAGCCAGTGAGCAGGCATGATCAGAAACACTGGGAATAGCAAGTCATCCATCATGGACATCATGGATAAACTTTCCAGCAGTTATGAATTCTCTGCCCAGTCTGTTTTCACACAGCAGCCAGTGCCCGTCAGTCTTGCCTGAAACAGCTGGTCACAGTGCAAAGTCTGTCCTACCATCATCCCATTTCTGAACTCATTCTTTCAAAGTGAGAAGGAAGACAACGACTTTTGGTCAATAACTCTGACAAAGCCATTATCCTGGGGGTATTTAACGGGGAGATAAGAACTTCAGGCTTTGCACAAATCATATTAGTTCAACGCTCAAATCCGGGTAATGCTCCTTTTCAAAGTATTAATTTCATTTATTCTATTTGCTCTCCCTCTGTCCTGATAACACAAGTGCACATGGCCTCTAAATGAGATCCTCCTATTTTATAAGTTATAATCCTCCCTTTCTGGAGTAGTAATGAGATGTCTTTGCTTAATCGCGTTTATTCCCCCCCAGCTTCTGCTTTTATCCATTCCCATTCCACATTGATTTCTCTTAAAGGTTTCAGTGAAAACCATCAGGCAGAGCATCGCTGGCTCCAAGAGGCTCCTGATGCATATGCTGCACGTGCTGCTCAACCTTCAGAGATTACAAAAGCAAAGGAGGAAAAAGAGCAGCTTTGTTTGCAAAGTTTCCTTTATTGGTAGGGAGGAGGAGGGAAAAAAGTCCCAAAAGAACTGAGAAGTTAAGAGAAGACGTTTTGATTAATTGGAAATGAAAAAGGAAAGATTTCTCACATAGGGGAATGGTGAGACTATTCACAACATAGTCAAGCAATTAAATAACTTGACTGACAACTTTGCTAGTTCCTCATGCTAGAAATAGAAAAGGATTTAAAGATAGCTGTGTTAATTCTTGGGTATTTCACATGAGATTTAAGGCATGGCACCAGCATTAGTTAAACACCCTAGGCCTTGCTCTGAAATACTGTACATATAATCCTTGTTGTGTTGTAAGTACCCACAGCATTAAATTATTCAAAGAGTCCACTCAGCACCATGATCCTGCAGTGCTGCACAAACAAATAAAACATTTTATCTCTAATACAAATTGGGGAGAGTTCTTCTACAGCAGCTTAGCAGACCACTTCCATTTGAGCCAGTCCCCAGGGTTAATCGAAAAGCCATATTCACTCAAAGAGGAAAGTGAATGCTGCACTATTACTTACAGAGCTGTTTTGCTTCTTAAACTAACGCTGTAAGGAGTTTTACTCAAAACCTAAGGTATATAGAAGCTAAGTACCTTCTTCAAAGTCATTAAAAGAAAAAGAAAGGTCACGACAAAAATGTAGAAAAGGACCTAGGTACTTAACTCTAAATCCCTTCTGAAACCAGTACACTTCAAGGAGAAGAAATTAGCTAAACAAAATATACAAACCACAATAAAATAACAATAAGTTTTAACCTGCACCCTGCCCCATAAACAATTGAGTAACTGGCCCCAGAAGCTGACAGCAAGTTCCACACCAAAGGTTAATTCTAGTCCACTCTCCTTTGTGTGCCCCATATAATAACACTGAAGTGCTTATAGCAATATTTCCAATAATAAAAGTCAGTGAGTGAAAGCCATAAAGAACAGATTAAATGACACACAACGTTCAGCACAACCACAATGAAATCACTTCAAATACAGCTATGGTACTTGGATTTATACAAGTGGTATGGTTACAGGAGAACGTTCCAGCACTGCTGCAGACAGCACTACAAAAAAGGGCTACTAATCACTGAGCTATTGATATGTCAAGAGCACAGAGCAGCTCAAGATCTTAATGCAAATACTAAAAAAATGAATAAAACTTTCTAATTATATGTGGCATGGTTTTCAATTTTTACCAAATTAAGTGCTGCTTAAGAAGCAAATTATTCATTTGTTATTTCTTTCACGGGAGTTGCCCCATTTTTAATCTCATTCCCCTAATGAACAAAAAAAAATAAAAACAATCCTGGAAGTTTCTCCCTTATAAATGCAAGCAGATCATTTCCATTGCTATCTGCACCTAGATTACCACTAGATACCTTGAGTTCCACTACTATCTTTAACCTGAAAGAGAAGACTGACACATAACATGGATGAGCAGCTCACATCCAGTATTTTCCCCATTTGCTGGGGCTAAAAAACAGAAGAGCAAGAAACACTCAAGCACTATTCACAACAAAGGAGGATAATACTAGAGGACAAAGGACTGACATGGTTTGAGTAGGACTGAGTCAATACAATAAGGTAATCATGCCCAAAAGGAAACTGTAGCTGAGATAAAGCAAGTCTGATAGGGATCCCAATCATTTAAGTCTGGCCACAACAGCTCCTTTTTAGGAAGGTATCTAGAAGCTGACAAACAATAGCTCTGCCCTCATCTTTGCAAGGACAGACTAGCCTATCCCATTTTTTAAGGATCCTAAATTTATGACTGATCAAGAGATAGTTAAAGAGCAATGAAA
>VWZV01000528.1:1104595-1311212 GCA_013397155.1 Irena cyanogastra
CCGAGCCGGGCCGGGGCAGGATCGGACCCTTTCCCTCCGCTCCGGCTGCGCTGCGCTGGGAGGATGCATTTAGCCCCCCCTTCCCCCCCATGTTTCCATTGTCGTTTGCGAGGAGGGCTAATTTTTATAACTCATGGGTGATCCATATACCCCCCTTCTGACCGCGGCCCGCATGGCAGATGATAAAAACGGGACTATTCTTAACAGCAGAGGCCCCTGGCGGCACTAGCCCGCTCTCTCCTCTAGCCCCCTGCCCCTACCCTCCCGCCTGTCCTTGCAGGACTCCTCCGAGTCGCAGGCAGCGGTGACCAGCCCTGTGCGGAGCTCCCGTCGCGGCGATGCCTTCACGTCCAGCCCCGGTCGGGACCTGCCCCCCTTCGAGGATGAGTCCGAAGGGCTCCTGGGGACCGAGGGGCTCCCCGAAGAGGAGGAAGAAGGGGAAGAGCTCATTGGGGAAGGGATGGAAAGGTAAGAAAATCGTTCCAGGGGGTCGTGTCCGGCGGTGGAGTGCTGCGATGTCAGTGCAGCCAGCAACGTGGAGGGAGCTCTCAGGCCTTGGGGGATCCCTCTGCTGTGCTGGTAGCTGGGGTGAGGGGGCTGAAGAACTGCTGGGCAATGGAGAAAGGTCAGCGTATGATGTCATTTGAATCCTGGGAGAACTGAGCAAAGTGCCATCATGGTCCCAGGTGGGTAAACCAGGATCTGCCTGGATATGGGATTTGCATTTAGCCCAGCTCTTTACTTCTGCAGGCATGAATTTTGGTGTTGGTTTACTCAGCAAGGCCTGCCCACAAGCTGAACTTGACAGCACAAAGGCTTGAAAGCTGGCATTCCTAACCATGGTACTGGAGCCCTTTGCATTCCTTACCATGGTGCTGGAGCCCTTTACTGCAGAGCATCTTCCACTGGGGAGTGCCTTCCTGCTCAGCTGCATTCTGTCCTGCTGCAGAACGGCTGTCCTAACACCTGCCCAGCAGTAGCTGGAGAGGGGCTGCAGAATTGCTTTCCTGGCCTGATTCCCTGCTCTGTGTGTGTGTGCTAGGGACTACCGGCCCATCCCAGAGCTGGATGTGTATGAAGCAGAGGGCCTGGCCCTGGATGATGAGGATGTGGAGGAGCTGACTGCCAGCCAGCGGGAAGCTGCCGAGCGAGTGATGAGGCAGCGGGACCGAGAGCTGGAGCAGGGCATGGGCCGCATGAGGAGGGGGCTGCTCTACGGTAGGTGCCATGAGCTGTACCACCCTGCGTGCTTGATAATAACCTAGCCCTCTGGGGGAAGTTGGGCTCTTTACTCTCAGGTTAGTAGGGAGGTCTCTAGCGCTCCAGTGTGTCTGGGCTGTTAATGAAATCACTGGCTGTGGGCTTGGCTGGATGGATTCTCCAGTGCAGGATCCCTTTCCTTTGGGTTTCCTAGGAATTCATTTGGTGTCCTTCTGGTTACTGCTGAAACAAATTTGGGATCCTGGGCCTGTATCAAAGGGTTGGGGTTCTACCAGGCTGTGCTGTAGAGTGTGTTGGTGCTCCTGTACAGACTTCTGTGGGCTGGATAGAAGGGCCTTTGATGCACTTTCAGGCTCGTTCTTTGGTCAGTGCATTAATGGACTTGAATGTGTGCTGTTGCATACAAGTCTTCAAATTCACACCCTTAAAGTCTTGGCTATGGTGTGGAAGATGTAGGAGCGAGTCTAGAACTGGATTTAGATTGGGCCTGGGATGTCTCTTGGTTTGTATCCCAGGCTGTGACCTCTTTATTTCCACAGCCTATGCAATCCCACTGTGAGTAATCCATAGAGTGGGAATGGGAGTCCCAGATCTCGAGCAGTTTTTCCTCCCACCCCTTAGACAGTGACGACGAAGACGAAGACCGTCCCGCGCGGAAGAGGCGGCTGGCGGAGCGGGCTGCCGAAGGCATGGAAGAGGAGGATGAAGACATGATAGAGAGCATTGAGAATCTGGAAGACATGAAAGGGCACTCAGTGAGGGAGTGGGTTTCCATGGCAGCTCCCCGGCTGGAGATCTATCACCGCTTCAAGAACTTCCTGAAGACCCATGTGGATGACCATGGGCACAATGTCTTCAAGGAGAGGATCAGTGACATGTGCAAAGGTAGGGCTGGCTCTCCCATTCTTTATGTGGGTCACGGTGCTTTGTGGTGATCCAGTACAGAGGTGATAGTTTGCTGCCTGCCTTCTTTGTTCCAGACATTGAATGAGCACTTCAAGAAAGCTGATGGAGATAAATGAATAATGGAAACATGTCTACTGTCTTCTTTGATTCTGGCTGACTAATTAGAAGGCCCCTGGCGTCTGCTCCTCATTAATATTCATTTCGTAGAAATGCTAGCAGAAGAATATGTGGGGCAGCAGACAGTGGTCTGCAAGTTTGTGATCTGAAAGAGACAACAATTGCTTGCTGTCTGCACCAGTTACTTTCTCACACTGGAAACTGCATTATCCAGCAAGGGGACACAAATAGACCTTGTGACTTTGGAAACTGTGTCAGTGTTGCAGCCTTGCATTCTGACTAGCCACTGCCAGAAAAAACGGTCATTAAGGCTGTCATTGATGAGTTTTAAAAGCAGAAATTGTCACATCTAGGAACAGCTCATGTAGCTGTACTTGTTGTATTTCTTCTTTATATTGAGCAGAAGCTTGAGCAGTGGAACAGGATCAATTTTGTAAAGCTAGGAAATAAAAGGCATTTGTCTCAGCCGTTTCCACGAACATAAGACACAGGAGTTTTTTTGCCAGCCATTCAGCACACATAGTGTCTCTCCTATTAACTTCTGTTTCCTGGAGGTCTCTGAGAGAGTGTGTATTGGGCTGAGGCTTTTGAATTTCAGGAACACTGAGCCTGGGAAGTATCTGTGCAGAAGTGGAGAGGAACAATCACAAGCTTGGTACTGATGAAGAATTTGTTAGAGAAATAAATTTAAAAGGGTTTTCCACACATTTTCAAATTGTTAATGTCTAAACTTCAGGGAAGGTGCAGAGATCCATTAACTGCAGCCTGCAGGATACAGGCCTGTCTATTCTGGCTATCCTTTGCAAGCTCCTTGAGGAGTGAACAGGCTGAAATTACAACTCATCCCATCTTTTTCTTAAGAGAACAGAGAGAGTCTGGTGGTGAACTACGAGGATCTGGCAGCCCAGGAGCATGTCCTTGCCTACTTTCTGCCTGAGGCCCCAGCAGAGATGCTGAAGATCTTTGATGAAGCAGCCAAGGAAGTGGTGCTGGCCATGTACCCCAAGTATGATCGGATTGCTCAGGAGATCCATGTCCGTATCTCCCACCTCCCTCTGGTGGAGGAGCTGCGGTCACTCAGGTAAGAGCAGAACTGCAGCAGTGGCTGTGGGGCTTGCATTAGGCTTTGGGGTGCTCAGGACTCACCTGTGAGCTAAACCTCTGGGTGAATCTAACAAGATAGCTGAGCTTAGCACAGGGAAAAATCATACTGAGGATGAACCTTCAGCATCCCCGAGGTAAACTTGTGCCTTGCAGCAAGAGTATTTCTGGAAGGTGTTTTGCCTTCTGTGCCCTGCAGGCTTCCAGCATTTCTCTGTCTTTCCTCAGGCAACTGCACTTGAATCAGTTGATCCGGACCAGTGGAGTGGTGACAAGTTGCACAGGGGTCCTGCCTCAGCTCAGTATGGTCAAGTACAACTGCAGCAAGTGCAACTTCATCCTAGGACCCTTTTTCCAGTCGCAGAACCAGGAGGTGAAACCCGGTTCCTGTCCGGAGTGTCAGTCTCTCGGCCCGTTTGAAATCAACATGGAAGAGGTAAGAGATTGTGTGCTTGCCTGGATGACAGTGGCTGCTCATCCTGCTGCACTGCCTGTTCCTCGAGCCCTGCTTTGACTCCCACCCTTTGAACAGCTTGCTGTGGGGAGAGGGGTCTTCTGCTATATCCAGGGGGCTGTGAAGATAAGTCTGCTTTAGCTCTTGACCTGAATGACTCAGTTTATCAACCGAAAGCAATTTATTGCCACGCTGTAGGTGTTAGGATTGAATCTTTTGCCACAATCATCTTTGTGGCACACAGTTACTTATTCCTATTTTAGAAATACAGACACGTGCTGTCCAGATCTCCTTCCCACGTTAGGTCAGTCTGTCCTGATCTGTCAGCTAAGGGAGCCAGAGAGCAAACTCCTTGATGTGGAGCTTCTGACTTTGGTTCTTTGCTTTGATACCTTTAACCATCCCAAGTGGAGCATTCTTCTCCCAGGAACTGGTCTGGTATTTGGGTGGATGCTGTGGGGGCTAAAACACAGTAGTGAAATGCAGCAAAGTGCTTTCCTGTCCCCACTATTGTCTATCCCACCCTGGAATTGCTCCTCACAACCTCCATGCTCCCATGTCCCTAGTTTTCTAACTGAAGGACAGTAAATCTTGGAATGGCCCTTCTCTCTGAGGTGCCTGTGGAGAGCCATGCTGGTGCCTGCTGGACTTGCTGGGTAACTGATTTTGTTGCTGCAGACAGTCTATCAGAACTACCAGCGCATCAAGATCCAGGAGAGCCCTGGGAAGGTGGCTGCAGGCAGGCTGCCCCGCTCCAAGGATGCCATTCTCCTCGCCGATCTGGTGGACAGCTGCAAGCCAGGAGATGAGATTGTGAGTACATTGTTCAAGTATCAGGAGGGCACAGGGTATTTTTAAATTCTGACAGTGACATCATGGGAACACCTGTGGGCATGTGGGGAGGGGTTGTCCTCAGATGCATTTGAGCCTTACCTTAAAATGGAGAGGGGGCTGTTTTGTACTGTGCAGGCACTGACAGCATTTCTTGCTTCCCAGGAGCTGACAGGGATCTACCACAACAACTATGATGGCTCCTTGAACACTGCCAATGGGTTCCCAGTGTTTGCAACTGTGATCCTGGCCAACCACATTGCCAAGAAGGACAACAAGCTGGCTGTTGGGGAACTGACCGATGAAGATGTGAAAGTGATTGTGGGGCTGTCCAAGGATGAGCAAATTGGGGAGAAGGTGGGTCAGCCTCAGGCATCCCTTCTTTTCCTGTTGATAGCTTGCCATCACTTGGCAGCTGGATCAGAAAGTGTTGAAATGGGTCAGCTGGCCAAACAGTGGTTAAAGGAACCCAGAAATCTCAGTTCTCTCTGAATGGTCTCCTGGAGCTTTCAGACAGCTGTTGGTGAGAGTTGGTAATAGGATGGAAGTAAATAAGGAACCTCCCTTGTACTTTTGGAGGTAAAATTTTCTGTTTCTCCCTTTCCTTCTCTGAGCCTTCTACATCACAACAGAGCCAAAAAACAGGTGAGAGACACTCAGACACTGTTTATATCCGTTCAGTTTTCTCTCTCTATGTCTTAAAAGCCAAGTGGCAGAAGTGTTCTGTGAGGCCAGTGACTGCATCTGCAGTCCCCTACAGGGGATATTATTGCTTAGCTTAAGTTTTGGTACAGATTTTAACTTTGTTTCCTCTATATGCTAAGACCTGAATCCAGTACTGGAAAGAACAAACTCTTGGATTGGTGCATGTTCAACCTCACTTGGGTCAGATTTAATTTCTGTAATGGGGGACTTTGCTCCGTTGCCTTGGCTGTGCTGTTGTTACAGTGGCTGCTGTTGCAGTGCATGCAGCAGCTTCAGTTGAGCCAGGAGTGTTTTAACATGAGTAGTCTCCAGCAGTAGTTCTTTTCAGAATACCCTTGAGCAAATAAGCCAGTTGTTTGTAATATGTGACTATGATGACAGTTCATGTGTGGCATGGCCCATTTGAGTACTCTCATGTGCAGTGAGTAAGCCTCTGATCAAGGTCCCCAACTTTACCAGAGCTGATAACAGGCACTGTGTTGTGCCTTGTGTAGAACATGGTTGTGGAGGCAGTGGCAGCAGCTTCCAGCACCAGACTAAATAATCTGCCATGCTCCAACAGCAGTGTTTTTGTGAAGCTCCTTTAGGCAACAGTGGGTGGGTCATTACCTTTGGAAAAGCCCTCACACTCTGGATAATCAAATACTCTTTGGAGATAGCAATATCTTAAGAGTAGCTTTAGATATGGCACCTTGCTGATGTTCATGCAAAATTCTGTTCAGAATGGGAACTGGTATTCCCTGGACAACTCCTCTGGTTTCCCTTTCAGATTTTTGCCAGCATTGCCCCATCTATTTATGGACATGAAGATATCAAGAGGGGCTTGGCTTTAGCTCTCTTTGGTGGAGAGCCCAAAAACCCAGGTGAGTGTCACTTGTGTCCTTTGGTCCTTCTCACTTAGGGGAGGGCAAAGGAACTAGGATTTGTCTGTGCTGTTGCAACAAGAGCAGTTAGAATTGTGTGTGTGGCTTGGTAACAGACGAGGTTTAGCAGACTGAGGGATATCTGTGAATGAACTGGCTGTTTTATCACACTGAAAACTCTGGTGTGACAGTAGAAATGCTACAACTGAAAACAGCTCCTGCTGCAAACCTGGGCAAGTTTTATCCCTCCTTTAGGAGGTCAGGTTTAATGCTCCTTCAGAGGTTTGACCTTCTGGCACCCTGAATTGTTATCTTCTCCTTAGAAGGATTTGTCAGCAAGGTTAGAAAGTCTGTTTTACAAAGGCGACTGCCTCCAAAACTGACTTTCTTTCCCCCTCAGCTTTCCTGTAAACTGGTTGCCATGCCTGCTGGTTGCCCTCTCTTCAGCTTTGTGGTGCTCAGGGCAGGGTTGCTGCCAAGCCATGCACTCAGCTGCCACATGGTTTTCCTATTGCTTTTGTAGGTGGCAAACACAAAGTTCGTGGTGACATCAATGTGCTTCTGTGTGGGGACCCTGGTACTGCAAAATCACAGTTTCTTAAATACGTAGAGAAGGTGTCAAGCAGAGCAATTTTCACCACTGGCCAGGGTGCTTCTGCTGTGGGCCTCACAGCCTATGTGCAGAGGCACCCAGTCAGCAAGGAGTGGACTTTGGAGGCTGGAGCCCTGGTGCTGGCTGACAGAGGTGTCTGCCTGATTGATGAATTTGACAAGGTGAGCCCAGCTTCATCTCTCCCTGTGAAGTGACCAGCTGTAATCTCTGTCCTCTGAGGATATACTGTAACTCATGCTGACATCTCCCAGGTGACCAAAATGCTGCAGTTTGCTTAGGCCCCTGCTGGTCCATAGTGCAGTTTGCTGCCTTTTCAGAGCTTCTGGAGCTCATTGCCTGTGATCTGTTTTGCAGTGAGGTATAGACATGGTTTCACTCTAAATCATTCTTGCTTTCCTGTAGATGAATGATCAAGACAGGACCAGCATCCACGAAGCCATGGAACAGCAGAGCATTTCCATCTCCAAAGCAGGCATTGTCACATCCTTGCAAGCTCGCTGCACCATTGTTGCTGCTGCCAATCCCATAGGTAAGTGCTGACAGACTGCAGGACCATCTCAGGCTCTCCGCATAAGTCCGCGGTCATGCGAGCTGTGGCACAGCTTCCCCTCCCTCTGCCTGGTTCCTTCAGGTCTGGAGCAGAGATCAAGCAAGCAGAAAAGTCTTCAGTAACATACTGGAGGTGTGTCCTTCCTCCAGAGCTCCAGCCTTGGAGCCTGTTTGACCTGGATTATCTCTGTGACCCAGGTGGGCGATACGACCCGTCGCTGACGTTCTCGGAGAACGTGGACCTGACAGAGCCCATCATCTCTCGATTCGATATCCTGTGCGTGGTGAGAGACACGGTGGACTCAGTGCAGGTAGGGGCTGTGCCAGCAATCTGAGCGTGTGCTGGGCTTCAGTGCTGCAGTTGTGATGCTCGGCTGCAGCTGCACGTTGAGTTTTTTGTGTCCAGTGAGTGTGCTCAGTGTCTGTTGGTGCACTGCTCTCTCGTAGGATGAAATGCTTGCCCGGTTCGTTGTTGGCAGCCATGTCAAGCACCACCCAAGCAGCAAGGAGGCAGTGAATGGGGACACTAATGAGGTCATCCTTCCCAACACCTATGGGGTTGAACCCCTTCCTCAAGAGATCCTGAGGAAATACATTGTCTATGCCAAAGAGAAGGTCCACCCCAAACTCAACCAGATGGACCAGGACAAGGTGGCCAGGATGTACAGTGACCTCAGGAAGGAGTCTATGGTGAGAATAGAGGAAAGGAGGGAAGAACTGTCTGTATCTAGATGGCAAATCAGCCTGAGATTGCTCCAGCATATGTTGGCACATTCTTGCCATTCTCGTCACAAAAGTCTGTGCCACTATTCTGTGAGAGACAGGCAGATCCTGCAGTGTCTGCTGAACAGATGATTCCTCATTTAAGTGCAGAGACTTGCCTGTTGATAAGCCATGGGCTGATGGACTGGACACATGTACAGTGCCCGCCGTGGCAAAGTCCTTTTGTTGTCACCCAGTCTGGCAGGCCCATGGGAGATATTTGCCTTCACTCAGATCCACATGCTCCTGGTACATCACAGGGAGCCATTATCTGTAGAATTGCCCTTCTCTTTTGTCTGCGAGATGTCTCAGGCTCATTTCATGCTCTCCAAGTGAAAGAGAAATTTGTTGAGGTGTGAGGGAGATCTTTGGAGCTTGGGAAAACTATGCCTTTTTTTATTGGCTTTTTGTTTCTTTAACTCCTAAAATTTGCTGCAGGAAGCTGGATTGCTAATCTTGGAAAGGCCCTAAACAGTGTCACAGAGTGACCCCACAACATCCCCTTGCACTGTGCTGAATTCAGATGAACAGGGAAGCTGTGCCAGGCTGTGTGGCTGTGCCAGCAGGTGGCAGAGCCAGCTTAGCCTGAGTCACCCTCAGAGGTGCAGAGTGAAAGGAGCCGGATCCTGGGCCAGAAGGCTCCCGTCTTGCCCGTGTCTTGTATCCTTCAGTAAGGTGTTGCCTCCTCCCCGCAGGCAACGGGCAGCATCCCCATCACGGTGCGGCACATCGAGTCCATGATCCGCATGGCCGAGGCGCACGCCCGCATGCACCTGCGCGATTACGTGGTGGAGGACGACGTCAACATGGCCATCAGGGTGATGCTGGAGAGCTTCATCGACACACAGAAGTTCAGTGTCATGCGGAGCATGCGCAAGGTGGGCACCGGCTGAGCCGGGGGCTGTGGCTGCACCCCAGGTCCCACGGGTTTAACTGCAGCTCCTTGCACTGCCCTGGCTGCGGGAAGAGATGTCGTGCTCGGCAGGGTCTGTCCTGTGGAGGCAGGCACTGAGCCTGTGTTAGTAGAGTACTGTAGGTCTGAAGTGTCAAGGAAGTTCCTTGTCTGGCCATCCTTGTCTGGCAGTCACACTAACACCACCTGAGCTGGGACCAAGGCCACTTCACAGCTACACACACCACACTCTCAGTCAGACAAGGTTGCCTTGCCAGCTTGACCCGAGGTTTTCACATAGCAAAGTCTCAAACATCTGGGTACTTAAAATAATTTAATCGTTGTGCAATAACAACAGCTCAAGCTGGGTGCCTTTGAGGAGGGACTCCAAACAAGGCACTGTTCCATGACTGCCCCTCGTTAGTCTGTGGTGGGCAGTGTCTTTGTTGGGTCTGAGAAGGAAGTGTACCTCGAACTTCTGTGTCAAAAAGCACTGCCCTGTCTATTCTTTTTTGACACCTTCCCTGCTATTTTGGCACAGGGCACCTGTTGCTGTTGCTGCCAGGTGATCAAGCCAAGCAGGCAGTTTGTTTCTTCATGTTTTTATTGAGCTCTCAGGGTACAGTTAACCATAGGGTTGCACTTACTGTGGGTTAGTGTGCAGTCTGCCCTGTTCTCTGAGTAGCTGGCTCTGAACAGTTCTTGGCTGCCCACATGCTGGCATTTATCCACTGCTGAGTGTCTGCCCTCTGTCTGGACGACTCATGGCCTCTCTCTTTGGCCTCACACAGCCAGCCAAGTATGAGCGTCTGCTGGGGAGGCACAGGGCACTCCAGGTTAAGAGAAACTGCTCTGTGCCTTGCCCAGGGCCAGCCCTGCCATGGCTGTGTCCCTGTGGGCAGCACAATTCCACAGCAGTGCATTGTTAGGCCCCAAAAGGCACCAGCACCCCTACGGAGATTACAGATGGGAATAAAAGCAGTCAGAGGAGTTGTGGCTGTCAGAGGACTGCCACTGCATGTGCAGGGGGCAGCTTGGCAAGGCCATAGTCACTTGAGATACGCTGAGGACACAAGTGACAGCAGTGTCATTTGGCTCCCTGTGTGCTCTGGAGAGGAGGGGGTTGGCTGATGCTGGGCACTGCCCTTTGTCACTGTTCTGATCCTCATGGCTCATCCTCCCTCCTAGACTTTCTCCCGCTACCTTTCGTTCAAGCGAGACAACAACGAGCTGCTGCTGTTCATCCTGAAGCAGCTGATTGCAGAGCAGGTGATGTACCAGAGAAACCGCTATGGAGCCCAGCAAGACACCATAGAAGTGCCAGAGAAGGACCTGGTGGACAAGGTATGGGCTTATAACCAGCTGCCTCTGGGGCTGGTTCATGCTCCCTCTGCAGCCTCAGAACTAGAGGCATTCTGAGACTTCTAACTTCCCTTCCTGCATTATGACACCATAAAAAATGCTGGTGTTAATCAATATAACCCAGCATCAGGACTGTCTCCTCTGCATCTGCTCCTCTTGTTTGGCAGTTCAGTATTCTTCCCTCTCTGTTCTCATACACCTCCATAAAGCTTTGGGGTTGGAATGGGAAGTCCTGCAGTATGGTGCTTATGCAGGTGAATGAGAACACAAGTTCTCTGGCATCTCCATTGAAGAAGCAAAAAGCAGAAAAATCTATGTGTATGCGCTTTTCCAATCCCTCCTTAATCTTAAACTTGCCTCCTTAATCCTGGAGGACTTGCATCTTCATCCTGGTCCAAAGGTTGCACTTCTGACTTGGCCTTTCTGTGCAAAATATTGACCTTGCTTGTCACTAAAGCAGTGTGGTTTAGTGCTTTTCTGCTCTTTGCATCAGATGTGCAGAGTAACTACTTCCACAGCTTGGTGTTGCTAGGGTGACCACCCCTAGTCAGATGTCTCCCTTGCAAAACTCTCCTGCTGGATGAGGTTTTGAGGGCTTTTGGATAGGAGTTACATTCTGTCTCCGGTGGAAGTAAAAGGACGAGCTGAGAGCAGGCAGATGCTGAGCCAGCATCCTCTCTTGGCTCAGCTCAGCACTGCCAATGCTCCTTCCTCCTGACCCGCAGTGTCCCCTGCTACTGCAGTTCTGGTTCCTGCTGAGCAGAGCAGAGATTGCTGACTGTCCAATTTATGCAGGTTCTGCTGTGGAAAACCACATGGTTCTTACTTTGATTAAATAAACATTTACCTCTCCCCTCTTTCTCCTCCCAGGCTCGGCAGATCAACATCCACAACCTCTCAGCCTTTTATGACAGTGAAGTGTTCAGGATGAACAGGTTCAGCCGGGATGTGAAGAGGAAGCTGATTGTCCAGCAGTTCTGAGGCTGGCAGCAGCAGTCTGCCACATGCTTCTGTGAGATGAGACCTCCATCTTCCAGCCCTCCAGGAATGCTACAGAGATCCTGAGCCAGAGGGACTAGGCTGCACATCCTCTTGCTTGCTTTGTGCCTTATGGATTGAGGGAGTGCTGAGCTGCTGAAGACCTTGTGAATAGAACAGAATTAAGTAGTTAAATACCCTGTCAAGTCTGTTTAGCAACTTTGTTCACTGTTTTGCCTTGTAGCTAAGCACAGCAGGGAGAGAATTGCTGGCCATATACATGACATGTTTTCTGTTTGTTTGTCACTAGTTGTTATGGGCTCCTCTGCAGGAGGGACCAAGTGGGAGCATTCGGAAAGCATTATCCATCCCCCTTGGATTGCAAGCACCCTCAGGGATTCTCTGTTCCCATCTCTGGTGACTGTACAGCCTGTTGGGTGATAATTGAAACTGCTTTCAACTCTCCATGAACCAGCCAGGCTCTGCTCCAGGCCTTTGTGCCTGACACTTGACATTTCCCCAGGTGCCCACATGGGTTGACCTTGTGTGTGGTTTCTGCAGGGGAGGAGGGGGGAGGCAGAGGACGATGAGAACTGAAACAAAACATAGCTCTTTCTGATCTTAATGATGATCTGTTTGGGCACTGAAAACTCCTTCAGTACCTGCTGGGGAATCTCCAGAATCCAGAGTGGAGAGGCGTCCCTTGCCTTAGTGGATGTTATCTCTGTGTAGCTGTCAGCAGGTGTGAATTTACAGCTGAATCCAAGTGCTGCCATTGACAGCTAAACTGAACACTCACTCTCACACCCATTTGTTGAGGGTGAAGTACCCATGGTGCTGATTTTGGGAAGGGCAGAGGAGGAAGCCTAAGCTGGATATGTTCAGGGAGGACAAGATGGGCTCAGTGTTCACATGCAATTTTCTTACTATGTGTGTTTTAAATACATTTGTTTTTCAATACTTCTGCATTTCCTGTTTTGGTAACTCCTGCCACCAGGAATGGAAGTAAGAGCTAAAGTGAGCAACCTGGATGCTGTGTGAGCTGCTCAGCAGTTTGTGGGGTTAGGTGTGGGTACAATCCCATCTCATATTTACTCTGCAGGTTAGTAGGAACAGCCAGTGCTGGCTCTCAGCTCTAGCTGAGACATCTGTGGACTGATAGCAGGACACACTTGCCCTGGACCATGCCGTGCATGCTGCCTTTCCCACCAAGGACCTGCCTGCAGTGGTTCCTTCCCTGTCTTGCCTGTTTATGTTTGTATCTCTTTGCGACTGTCCCATCACAGTATTTCCCACCTCCCTTCCTTACACACCCTTGAGTTAGACAGCCTGGATCTCATGCCTTGGCTGCCACGTGGATTCCAGTGTGGGAGCAGCAGTAACCCCTCTGCAGGACGCAGCTGAGCTCTGCAGTGGGTGTGCTTTTTCCTGGCTGGAGTTGTGGGACCTCGTGGCAGCTCCAGCCTCCCGCCCGAGCTGGGGAGAATTTGTGAGCTGGCTGCTGCAGTTGTGTGCTGGCCAAGCAGAGGTGTCCCTGGCTGTCAGCACTGGCACCGTGGGCTTTGTCAGGGTGATGTGTGTGTCTGTGTGTCCTCCCAGCCTGGAGCCAGCAGTGCTTGAGCCCTGCTGGGGGCTGAGCACATGACTCTCAGCCTGAAACTGCCTCTGTGGGTTGCCTCCTCTGTCTGCCAGCTCCCTCCTGTGTATTTGTTTAACTGTTTTGGCTGTTTTTTTCCCTTCCTACTGGGTCTCTGTCTACCAGGGCTTTCTGCAGGCAGCCCATAGAGACACTTCCTCGTATTCCTTCCCTGCCTCAGCAAGCTTTTGCCCCTGAACGTGGGCCTGGATTGGGTCTGTGTTGGGGATGATCAAGCTGCTGTGTGGCCTGCAACTGCCTGGTGAGGTCCAGTGAGGTCCCTCAGGGACACATTTCTTAGCACCTTACCTCCTAATGCCAGAGGCTACAGAGACTGTCCCTGAGGACAGCAACTGCAAGTGCTTGCACACTGCCCAGCTCTGTGGGAACCCACACACCTTGCTAGGGAAGGTCCTGGCCCTGAGAGAGCAAAACTAGAAATAACAAGGGATGAAACAAGCTTGTCAAGCAAACTGGTGTGTTTGTGTCAATTGGTATAGGAGGAGGAAGAGGCTTTGTGTCATGCTGGAGAAGTAGAAAATGCTTCCTAAGCCCTTGCAATCTTGTGAAGCCTCTGCTATGCCTGTAGTGACCCACAGTTAAATAGGTGGCCAAACGTGTCACTGTAAACCATGAGAGATACACAGGAATGGGGCAGGACTCCCAATTTTTCCCAACTCCTTGCCCTGCTGCTCTACTGGGCTGTTGATAGGCACCATTCAGTTTTCTCCTGCCTCCTGTTCTCTGGTCCCACCTCACTTGGCACATGAGGTGAGCAGTGGCAACAGAGAGATGCTATTGTTGGAGTCACTTGTTTGTCATTTTGCTCACTGCCTCCTATATCTTCGACACAAAGGCAGTTGTGCCCTCCCACCATTGTGTTGCCAGCATCCAGCAGCGCAATGAATTCCTGCAGCTGCGCCCTCACTAACGCTGGCATCAGCTGCTCATTGGAGTGTTCATGCCAGTCTGAAGGCATGTTCCTCCTCTCACGGCCACTGAGCTTTTCAGGTTCCCTGGAGCAAGCTTGGCTGTTGACAGCATCAGGTGTCTGGCCTGGACAGGGGTGCGGGCGGGTGCAAACACGCTGCTCTGAGCAGGGGCTGCCTCCCAGGAGCCGTGTTCCCGCTGAACGCAGCCAGGATTTCGCTGCAGGGCTCTGGAGCTCCGCAGGACAAGCCACACTCATGGAGCGAGGAGTTGCTCCCCTGACAACCTTGAGTTTAGCCAAGCTTGTGCACTTGGCTTCTTGCTGCTGTGATTCAAATTGCACAGTGCCCCTGGCAGCCAGGGGTAAAGGCAGGAGTCTGGGGGAGGTGAGGGCTGTTCACAGCAGGCTATGCCTGGGCTCACATGGAAGATAATAAAGGTGCACAGTAAAGGAGATAGGGCTTTATGGAGACAAGTGGTGTCCCTTCTTATGGCCATCTTCCCCTTGGGACTGTGGTTTTTGGCAAAGGCTGGGTCAGTCTGGCTTCAAAGAACATCTGGATTTGAAAAGGGCATGATGGGCCAGATCCTGATCCAGTTTAATCTGAACATGCTGCATGCAAACTCCTGAGGGAGCAGCAGGGCTCTCTGCATCTCATGATAAACTGACTTTAGCTCAGCATGGAGCAAACATACACACAAACAGTGCACCTGCTTGGGCTGTATGAGCAAGTGCCTGCAGATACCAGCTAATCAATCAGCATGTGGGAACGGGCAAAAAGGGAGAGAGAGCTTGCAGGAAAGGGCTTTTCATTCGTTCTAGCAGAGTTTAGCTTATGCCTTTATTGTGGTCATAAACCAACACACTACATCTGCAGGGCATGGCCTCATCCAGTGTGCCAGCAGTTGTCTCTGTGTTTGCCTGTCAAATGGCAGATGCCCCTTGAACAGGTGAAGTTCTACATTCAGTAATGTGTGTTTTTCCCCAAAGTGATGCCAAAGCCTCTTGGAAAAATTAGCATGTTCAGCATTTCTGGACCGGCAGTGTTTCTCCCATGCCTGACCTTGGCTGGAACCTTCTCTCTCCATCTCCACTGTGTTTACTAAAGAGCTGTCTGGAAACTGGGTGGCAAGAGCTTTCCCAGTGTAACAGCGCTGAGGATGCAGCAGTTGTGTTGGGCAGTGGCAATCCTAGTGCAGCCCAGCCAGCTGCAGTTCAGCCAGGAGGGCTGTTTCAGGAGCTTACAGCTCTGCCCTTGTTGCCCTCAACTCACCTGAGTTCCAGCATGTGAGGACAGTATGGGAATATGTTTACAGCAGATGTGTATCCACAGATACAGGGCAGTCACTGCAAACAGCTATATCTCCTACTGTGCTGCAGCAAGGATGCACTCTGAACTTCCTAGTATTTTTCCATCTCCTAAAATACTTTTCTACTTAACAAAGCAGAGCCAAAATTGGATCAGGCTTCTGCTGTATTTTGCATCTATTATGCAGTTCTTGCTGCCATTGCTGATTTAATGTCTCCATTATCATGGAGCACTGGTCTGCCAAGGATTCCAGCCATCCAGCATGCCCCTCAGCCTCTACTAAACATTTGTGAGCAGCCTTAAGGGGCTGCTGAGCTCTGCATTTCTACAGCAAAAGCACCTTGGAAGGGCTTTGTGCTCCCTTCTGCTCGTTTTGCAAGTCACTTCTCTCTAAAGGAGAGGTAAGGCTGTTGGGGGAGCCCAGAGGAAGTGCCAAGTTTCTTCTCTGGGTCGTCTAGTGCTCAGGGAGATCTGACAATAACTGTACTGTCTAAAAGATGCTGAAGAGCTTCAGTCCCACCAAATCCCATAGAAATACATATGTAGGAGTACCAACAGAGCCTATGAGTCAGTGGCTCTCCTCAGAGGCAAGAGGTACCAGCCCTCTTCAGGTACAGGCTGATCCCTCCACTCTGGAAGTACATACCCACATTCCAGCTTAGTCAGCTATTAGAATAGCAAGAGTTTGTCTGAAGATGACATTAGCCTTTTCAGTTTAGTAAGAAAAGTTATAAACCACCTCTGAGTTCTACCCAGTGGAGATACATTAAGATAGGAACTCACCTTCTTAAGTCACTGTTCAAGGAGAGAGGTTTATATCTGGGCTCTGAGGGTACTGATAAGCCTTAATTGCCCTGACCAGGCTCTCCTGGGCCTCTATCCACACCTATGGCCCTGTGCTCTATTTAAGCTCAGCCTGGGGCCTATGTGAGCTTTGAGGAGAGAAATGCTGATGTAGGTCTCCCTGTGCCTGCTCAAAGTACCTCTTGCTTTGGACTGTGATCCATTGACTGCCCTCCTGATCCTGGTTATCTTCAACTGCTCTGGAGCTGCCAAGTGACTTCTGGCTGGTGGCTGCCATCAGCAGGCCTTGACTCTGGGGGCTGACTGGTTTGGTGTTGGTCTGGCTTCATCACTGTGAGCTTCTCTGGGGATCTGGGCTTCTGCTTCAATCTGGGTGTCATCTCTGAGCTGCTCATCTGTCTTGGGCACTGGGGGGCCTGTCCTGCTGGCTGCTGTGCTCAGCTGCCTGATGTGTGCTCCTCAAACCTGGTCCAATGAGGGTTTGACAGTAACTTCTTCAGCCTCTGGTCATATCTCTAGAACAGGCAGAGCTAAGACTAAACCTGCTGTGCCTTGGCATCAACCCCTTGGCTTTACTGGGCTTTATCATGCTTGTCCTTCCACCCCAGTCAAAAGCTTTAGAAGATCTGAGGCTTGCTGCCCTCATGACATCTTCACTTCTGCAGATTTTTCATCCTTTCCAGAAAGTAAGTTTACTGTCTGGGTTGATAAGCTCAATACAGAGATAAAGGAGCTCTCTAAGCTGTGTAGAGGCCCAGATTAAATTATGTGAATGGCCCCAAACAGATGTACTCCTTTCTCCTTCCTGCTCAGAAGTCACCACTTGTGTAAATGGAGGGCTGCGACAGAGCAACGTGACCTGGCTGCCATTCCCCTCAAGTGAGGAGCCCTGGGCTGTGAGGAAACCTGTGTGAGATTGCAGCTGGAGAGCTGCCTGCCTCCTTGCCCCAGGTGACTCTGTTAAAGTTATTCTGGCCCCTTAATCAAATTCACTATAGCTCTGCTGTGCTCTGCCCTCCAAGAATCCGCTGAGGTTTGCTGTCAGAGTGGCTGTTAATGCAGCAATCGGCTCCACTTGGGTGAGGAGAGAAACACGAACCTGTAGGGGTGGGAGGGAGCAGGGGCATGTGGAAACAGGGAAGTAAAGCACAATCTGTGCTCGTTCTTCCCCTGCACTTCGCACCAGGGGATGGAAAGAAACAGGGCTGGTAGGAGCACTGTGTCCCAGGTGGGCAGTGTGCTGCCCCTTAAAGGGAACAATCTGATATAGAAAATCTTGCTGGGGTTCTAAACAGAGCGAAATCTCTTCTAATTGCAGCCTATTCTGGAAGGCATTAGTTGCTCCAGGTCACTCCTCTTGGAGTGTTTATTATAGATCTTCCCCAGCAGGATTTTGGATGAGAGCAGGACCTGTGTGTTTTGTCCAGAGAATGGCTGCGTGCCTGGGCTATGCAGGAATAAAGCAGGTACCCGCCCCTGCTTGGTACAGTCAAAAAATGTTTCATGGTGTCCCAGAATTAAAAAGGCTAAGTCAGCAAATGAGCTTATATAAAGCTTTTCGGAGGCTCTGAAGTGAATTCACAAATTCTGGAAAAAGGGAGAGGTTAAATCTTTCCTCGTGCCTAAGGAAGGAGAGGCTGGACAGGGCAGGGAATTTTCCTCTTCTGGAGGGATGAGATGACAAAAGGCTGTGTAGCTTGATAGAAGATTGTATTAAGTTGCATGGTGTGCCACAAGCCTGCTGTGTCACCCAGCCTCTGTCCCAAAGAGCAGGCAGCCAAGGGAATGGGAACGGCCCATTTTTTCCTTCTGATCTAAGAATGGGTACAGATCACCTTTTCTTGCCTGACAAGTGTGAGTGGGCAAAGAAAGAAAGGTTAAACCCTTTTCCTGGTACTAGTGACATCTTGCATTTTGTAACACTGCCAGAATTTAACAAACTGGGTGTTTATTTGTTTTGCTTATTGTTTACTTTCTTGCTCTGCTGAGCACAGGCAATAGATCACTTTCACCTTTGTAGGTGAACTCAGTTTTGCTGTATTTAGGAGAATAAAACATCTCACCAGCATATTTCAAGTTAATGAGTTGCTGGTTTTTTTTTTTTAATGCGGAGTTTTTGTGGTTAGTTTCTTTTTAATTGACAAGTCTTAGGCACCAAATTCTTTCCCTTAGCTATCACCTCATTCCTCTACCTCAGTAGTATTTGTTTGCAGGCATCTTGGAACAAAATGTGACCCTTACACTGAAATGGGAAAGCTGGCTGAATTTCCTGAAGGCAAAAGCCATTATAGTAACTCACAGAGGGAGACAGCAGAAGGATTTTCAGTTTTGCCAGCCTAAAATACACACTTGCTTTCTGATTCTGCCTAACAGACGTAACTGTGAAATTGAACAATTTTGGGGAAGAACAGAAAAGCACAGATAATGGTAATATCAAGAAAAATTTCTGAACAGCTTTGAAGCAGCTATAAAAAAAGCATTTAGTGCAATTGTAAAGCCTCTTTTACCAGTGCTCTGAACATGGTATGAGAATACACACTAGGTAGAGAGGCTGGAGGGGGATCAAACGAGAAATGACAAGGCTTTGACTATAAAGCTGTCAATGCCTCAGAAGAGAGCCAGGCCAGCTGCATCTGTTCCAGGGAGTGTGAAATGGAGATGCAGGGGCTGTGCTGGGTTGTTGTTGGTGCTGCTTTTTGAAGAGAACTGGTGCTGCCCATCTCTGCTGGCTGTTTTCTGCTCCACTGGCAGCGCTGACCTGGCTGATCGATGTTGCCACTAATTTTATTTAATTTTCTTGCCTAAGATGTATCTTCTCCTTTTATACTCCCCCTTTGTTGCTCAGTCTGAGATTGATGCATGATGTCAAAATAAATCCAGGGAGCGCCATGAGCTTCTGAGATTTGGGAGCTGGATGTGGCAGGGTCAGGAGATCTGAAAGGCTTTTAGTTACCCACTTGTAGTAAGCCACCTGCATGCAAAGACAGCCAAATTACCAGCAACAAAGTGAAAAATGACAAGAGCATTCATTAAATGCCATGCCTGGGCTAGAATCTCAGTGCACTAAAGTGTTTTTATCTCGTCTAATGGGTAAGCGACAGCTTGGCAGTTCCTGCTGCATTTCCTGCTTGGTGGGGGCTGGGGGCTGCATTGATTCTGGGATAAAAAGGACTTTCAGAGCCCTGCATGCATGTGGCCTGAAAGAAGCCAAAAGCAAGTACTTTGGTCCAAGCCTGTCAGCTTTGCCTTGCCACGCTGGGGAAGGGGTGCAGCCCGTCTGTTACCTGCCCTGGCCGTGCTGCGGGAAGTTGCAGCACTGGAGCAGATGCTGGAAAGAAAGAGCTGGCAAAAAGAGGCTGGAAACTGCACAAATGGCTGATGTGCGCCAGGGCCTGCCTGCTAGGAGCTGTTAAGGTCAGTATCAATAATACCAAGTACCCTCAGGTGGCTGTTTTATTCATTACAGAGTTCAGCAGCTTATGGCACATTGACACCTTTCTCTAGTTGTTGAAAACCAGCAAGTTCATGACAGAAAAAAAATACCATCAATTTTTCCTTCAGGATATTCACTCTCCAAACAACAACAACAAAAATCAATTTATTACAGGGAAATAAAGACTCTGGGGTGTTTTTAATGAAGACTTACTTGAGGAATAAGAATGCTTGAATTTAAAATCCTGATCACCCTCAGACCTATGTCGTGCTGTCTCAGTGACATGCTGTGTGGGAGAAGTACTGGGCACACAGTACAAGCACTGCAAGCACAAAGACATTTGGTGAGGCTGTGACAGCACAGCTGTTTCCTCAGTCAGAACTTGCAATGTTGGATTTCAGCATCCCCTGCCCTCCTAGAATGTGTGACGAGAAAGTTGTTTTGAAACCAAAGAGAAAGGTTCCTAGCCAGTGCTGAGGGAAACTTGAAAACATGAGCTGAGTGCCTAGTGAGAAGGGACCAGGATGCTTTTGGGTCCTTTGGTTTGGAGTCATATCATGTTTGTGGCCTTGAACCAAGAGCTGCACAGCTTTCCTGAGGGGCCACACGCTGTAGGCCTGCAGGAGGAGAGTGTGGTGGCTGTAGTCCATCCAGCTGGCAGGAGGGGTTGAAGTGCAGGGAGCTGGCACATGTTCCCTCACAACTGCTGTGGTATTACAGGACCTCTTGAGCCTTATTTCTTGGACACCTGTCTGACAAAGTCCTTGCTTGAGTCATTTACTGTAATGTTGTGCCCTGAGGCCACTAAAGATGTGTTTAATTTGAAATTCAGTGTAATTGGAGCAGTTGTAGTAATGTAATAAGCTGTTGTAATAACGTTGCTGTAATAATGATTTTCGGCAGGATATTTTGTGCTATCCACCAGAACTGCTCCAAGAGCTACAAACCCAAGAACTGCTGCAACACAGATTTTTTTTTTTTTTTATAGAGCACACAGCAGTTTGCACAGAAGGGCATGAAAAGGGGACATCAGCTGAATTAGTATCAACGTGACAGTCTTGGATATGGTGGTGACACATCATGGAATGGTTTTCCCAGCAGGTGTCAAAGCAGCTGTCCCTGCTAGGGTAGAGACTCCAACATGGACCTGGCTTCAGAAAACAGATCCAACACCCCAAGCTCAGGATGCAGTGAGTGATAAAGGAACCAACCAGAAGAGATGCTCTGCTGGATCTCACACAGCAGCAATGAGAGGCTTGTTGGGGCTGTGAAGGTCAAAGGCAGCCTTGGCTGCAGTGACCATGAGATGGTGGAGTTCAGGATCCCAACACAAAACTGGGAAAAGCTGCATGTCTTTATCTGGCTGATAAACCAGAGGGACCTCGACAGGCTGGAGAAGTGGGCTGACAGGAACCTCCTGCAGTTCAGCAAGGCTTTCAAAGGGCTGCACCTGGGGAGGATCAATCTCATGCACCAGAATATGCTGGGGCCACCCAGCTGGGAACCAGCTTGGCAGGAAAGGACCGGGACGTTATGGCAACACCAAATAAAATATGAGCCAGTGATGTGCCTTTACCACGAAGGTACTGATGGTATCCAGGGCTGCATTTCCTTCCAGTGGCGCCCACTGACAGGGCCAGAGGCAATGGGCACAAACCGAAATGCTGGAGGTTCCTTCCAAGCATCAGGAAACACATTTTACTGTGAGGGTGAGCAGTGGCACACGTTGCCCAGAGAAGGTGTGGGGTCTCCAACCTCGGGATACTCAAAAGCCGTTTGGTCATGGTCCTGGGNCCCCGCTCCCCGTGAAGAGGCGGTGCGGCAGGGCAGCGGCCGCCGCCATGCAGCCCTTGCACCGGGCCCCGGCGTTGCTGCTGCTTCTGGCCGCCGGTGAGTGAGGCTGGCGCGGCGGGAGTCGCTGCCATCCCTACGGGCTGGGCGGCGGGTNGCAGTGGCACACGTTGCCCAGAGAAGGTGTGGGGTCTCCAACCTCGGGATACTCAAAAGCCGTTTGGTCATGGTCCTGGGAAACTGGTGTAGGTGACCCACCTGACCAGGGGCTTGGACCGGATAGCCTCCAGAGGTGGGGAAATAAACTTGCCCAGCGGGAGACGTTTTTTCCAGGTGATGAAGTGAGGTGGGAGCTGAGGGGTGAGGGAGAAGCGGTGGCTCCGTTAGCCGTGGCCAGCTAAAGGAAGGTCAGCAGGCGGACGCGGCGGGTCTCTGGTTTGGGGGCCATCGCTGCCGGCCCCGCTGCTGCGGCTGACAGGGAGCTGCCCTCCCGGGGGCTCTGCCCATCCCCGCTGCCCGCGGCGGGGGCCGATCACCCGCGCTCCGGCGCAAGCAGCCGCGCCGCCGGCACTCGTTGTGGGCACCGGGGCCGGCGTGCGGGGACCTGCGGCCGGGGGGCGCCGGCCCGGGTGGGCGGTGGCTCCGCAGCCAGAAATTAGGAGCAAACCGAGGGCTGCGCTCCGCCCCTGCCCNGATCCCCTCCGCGGGCACCGGGACCCCCGGCGGGAGGCGGGTCTGCTCACCCCCCACCCGGGGAACAGCGGTGCACCGTGGCTCCGATGCCCCGGGGCGCCCGGACTTCTGCCGCAGGCAGGTCTCCATCACCCCACTGTTCCCCGCAGGCACCACTGACCCCCGGTACCGGGACTTGCGCCGGCTCCCGGTCTCCCACCGCGGAGCTCTCTCTGTGTGCCTGGCAGTGCCCCCCGCCCGGGCATCAGAGCCCTGTGGGGCAGCCGGTGTCTGCCCGGGACCCCCGGGGCTGGCAGGGGCCCCGCGTTCCCGGCATGGCGGGCTGGATGCACGTGGGTTGCTGTGTCCGCTCTCCTGCCCCGGGGATGGGGCACCCGGCACGGGACCCGCGGGGACCCCGCACGCCCCCGTGGGACACCGGCAGCGGGGGGCGGTGGTCGCGGCCCGGCCGGGGCAGCCTCGGCTGCGGCAGCGCTGCCCCGCACCGCCCGTTTGGGTATCGATGGCTTCGTCTGGCGTCGTGGTGATTTTGCGAACTACCGCGAAACTGATACAAAGAACGGGCCACCACAAATTGCTCCACGATTCCCCAAAAGCCCTCTCTTGAAATTTGGAGCAGAGGTAGGGTGCCAGGGAAAGGCAGTTAAGTGCAGGAATCATTATACTAGGAATAGTTATGAAGGCTCTGCTTCTATTTTTAAATAGTCTGGGGAAATTTCCCAACAAAAGGATCCTCCAAAGACCTGTGAGGCTGAGATTGTCTTCTTCCTCCCTAATCCATCCCTTTGTACAGAAATCTGGTTAGTGTGGAACAGGAGTTCTGAACGGGGACATTTGAAGTGTGGGGGAGTCTTTGTCTTGAGTCATTCTGACAGGGAGGGAAGGGCTGACTTACCAACCAGTCACTGTCTTCCAGCACGACCAAGCTGTGATACAGTGACATCCAGTCCCCTGGCACATTTCTCTTATTGCCCCCATCTCCTGAAAATGTTCATGGGGGAATGTGTCATCTGTAGAGCCGCTCTGTCCATGGGCTGTGAGTCTCTGTTGTCTGTGGCTCCTGAAAGAGAAGAGATAAAGCCTTTTAGGTTTGCAAACAATAGTGAGCTTAAAGAGCAAAATGGATCTGAAAACCTGTTGGGGTTTTGTGCCAATACTCTGTGGCACAGAAGCAATAAGTCTTTCCAGAGCTGAGGAGGGAGCCAATTCTGTGGCTTCCTCCAGGCAGGTTGTCCATACTAAGGGAATACCTCAGGCACAGCTGGCACAGCTGAGCCGTGTCTCAGCAGGAAAGGGGACTCCCTGTCCCCAAATTCAGCCAAACCTCTGTCTCTTCCAGAGAAGAATGTAAGATGTGAGGTGGGGGGAAGCTGCCACAATCCCACCCTGCCAATCTGCCAGCAAGAGTTGACCCCATCCCCATAGCTGGAAAGCTGTTTTTGCTCTGCACAGGAAGGAGATTGACCTCTTGGTGGTTTTAAAATGTGGCAGCCAAAAGGACCACCACTGGTACTGCTGTGCTGAGGGGAGGATATGCTTCCTATTCTGCTGAGGCTGCTAGAAACTTTCTGGTAGTGTTGTCCAGCTGATGGTGATATGGAGGATTTGGGTCCTTGGCTTTCCCTGTGATCCTCTCTGCTGTCCTAGCAGGGAGAGGCATAAGGGTGGGAGGTGAGGAGCAGCTCCCAGGGACAGCTCAGTTCCTAATCTAGTGAAATGTGTAATCCTAGTGGGCTGTGGCAGTACTGTGGGGCTGGACTTGGTTGGCCAGGTGTCCCCAGACAACTGGGCTCCTACCTAGGTGTGTGGTCAGAAGTGGAGATGCAGACTGCTGGGAATTTGTACATCAAGCTCTGTTCTGGGCAGTAGCTTTGCTCAGTGGTTCAGTATCAGTTCCAGTCTGAAATTATTCAGTGCACTCTGGTCTCACTTCTCCAGTCGCACAGGACAGGAACAGTTAATACCTGAGGGAGAGCTGGATTGACTGTGTGCAGTTCCCCACGTGTTTCCCTGGGCTGGGAGCCTCCACAGACCTGCAGGATGTGCTGAAATGGGACATGTGCCTCATCAGGGTCCCATCAGACTGCTGGGCAGTACAAGTCTGTTGGCAGAGTTTGGAAACATCTCTCCAGGC
Organism: Irena cyanogastra; assembly: GCA_013397155.1. Classification (NCBI taxonomy): domain Eukaryota; kingdom Metazoa; phylum Chordata; class Aves; order Passeriformes; family Irenidae; genus Irena; species Irena cyanogastra. The sequence goes on from VWZV01000528.1 coordinate 1,128,681, forward strand.
TCTAAGGTATCTGAGTCCCTGTGGTTTTGGAAGTAGAAAAATGATGCAGGGAGAAAAGGAGGGAATTGGTCTCCTTCCTCTTTTTGTCTCCCCAGGTGGTTGTCTGCATGTGGGCTGTTTAAGGGCTTTTTTTTTCTTTCTGCCTGCTTAGAAGATGTCTTGTTAGCATTGTGTGAACAAGCCAGAGATGAGGGAGTATAGATCAGGATGAATGAAAATTCCCTGTAGTCAGTTTTTCCTTGGCCGCCTCACTGCCATAAGGAAATGTTCATTTAATTACAGGCATCAGGGGTAGAAATAACCACATTAAGCCCTCAAGGGGAAGCTGCCGGCGACGAGCTGCAAATCAGAGTGCACAGAAGTTTTTCTACTCACTCTGCATGGGAAGAAGCTGTGTTATTTTACAGGCACCTGGGAGAGCAGCAGCACTGAGAGCCCTGCTGCAGGGCTGGGGCAGAGGGGCTGGAGGAAGGTGCATCACGGCTCCAGCTGGTGCTTGGGTGAACTGGCTCCTCATTCTTGCTGGCCGTTTGTTGAAACCAGGGCACTATTGGAACACGTAATCCCAAAAGAATGGAGAGAGGCTATTTGTCAGCCCCACGAGCACAGCCTGCACCGAGGCCAAGAAAACACGTGTGTTGGTTAGTTCAGAGGGCCAGGGATGCTGGCAAGGAAGCTGCACCCTGCTGGGGCTCAGATCAGTCCCTGACTGTCCCTGTGCCTGGTGAAGCTGTGTTGTGGTTGCCAGGCTTTGGATGTACATTCCTGGTTGGGGTCAGTTTGTTAGTGCTGGGAAACCAGCTTTGCAGCCCTCCCTCTATATGCCGACTGCAACCATGGCTCTTCTTGTCCTGCCTTGTGTTGTGAAGGCAGTCAGAACTCATATATGTGCCCTGGGACCACCAAACCTTTGCATGAGCTTTTATTTTTGCCTAGGATGCATGAGGGTGTTTGGAGAGTGGAGCCTTTTGGGAATGCAGTGTGTGGCAGGGTGGTTGTCATTGTTCTGCTGCAGGGGCTGGAGTGGAGCCGTAACCATTTTGTGCTCAGTGTTATGCCAGGGAATTTAAGGACCTTTTGGGGTGTAAAAGGTTTCAGTTACATTTTGACAGGTGACCGTGTCTCAAGGGAAGTCCCTCAGGCACCTGAGGTACTGCTTGCTCTGCCTGGGCAGGAAGGCTTTGCAGAAGAAGCAGACAAGTGCCTTTATTTGGTGTGCTGGAAATCAGAGTGAGCACTCTGGGGTACAGGCTGGGACAGAGTGAGAAGAGGAAGCACGGGCCTGGTGAAACAGATGAAATGCTTTAGGCCTGCAAGAGGGCATATAAGTCTGTGGGCTATGGTTTTCTCTTACATCAGTGGTTTTCATCCCCTGATCTGTTAACCCTTGGGGGCCTGTGGGCTGTCTGAAGAGGCCTATGAAAGATAACCGGGGAACGAAAATTCACTTCTGCTGTGTAGAACTGTCTGCCCGATGCTGTTTTCCCAGGGGCTGCATCTCCCCTGGCCCGGAGCTGAGAGCTGCCATTGTCGATAGCAAGAATCGTGGAGGAGAGCAGACGTTGTGGCAGCAGAGGAGGGAGGTGTGAAGGCTACGAGACAATCTAGGGAGGGGGTGATGGCAAACAGTCTGGGAGACTGAAACCAAGTGGGATTGTGACTCCTGGCATGAATGGTTGGGGACAGGCAGGCATGTCGAAGTGTCTGTGACCTGCTGGCATGGAGTCTCTTGGGTGGAAGTGGGTGGAGGTGTTTAGGGCTGTCCAGATGTTACAGATCCTAAGGACAGGAGACCTGACACATCTTGGCATTGGGATGAGGATGCCCAGCACCCCTGGACAGCAGGCCCCTGTGCTGACAAGGGCATATCTGCAATTATCTGCAAAAGCAGTGCACCCCTGGCAGTGCCTTGCTGTTTCCTGAGGATATACCTGGACCTGCGTGCCGTGGATGCTCTCTGCTGAAATGCCAAGGGAACAGATGTTGGCAGCTCTTTGTGAGGTAGTGCCCACCCAGTACGTGCCGACATGCACTCCCTGCAGCTGGGTGGAGCTGGAGCTCTCATTATGCTTGCTGTAAGGAGCTGTAAAAGCTTAAAGATGCTGGCACAACACCCCTCTAAAGAGCTGTACCATTGCAAGGGCTTCTTCCGTTGTGCCTTGTTGCTCTTCTTGGTGTAGGTAAGTAAGTATGTGCTCCCTGCAGAGCGAGTGCTTTCTGTAGTATCCTGGAGACACAGGAAGGTGGATGGTTTTAGAGGGACACTCAGTAAGGGACCTCGCTGCTGGCAGTACCAGAGGAGGATGGCAGTCTCAGCTTGTTTTCTGAAGCCCTAATTGGAAATGATCTCTGAGATTAGGGCCATGGCTGGATGGGTAAGCAGTCTAGTGCAGTGTGGGAGAGCAGCAACAAGGCTGTGTGGGAGCTGGAGTGGGAGAATTCTCTGAGGTGATGTGTCCCAGAACAGCTACGGTCTGTAACTCTAAATGAGCACCAAAAGACCGTGGTTTGATACACAGTCATCCCATATGCTTCCCTGTGCAAGCTGTTGAGGGTTTGGAGTGCAGGGACTCCAGGTGACTGCGTGGGAATCAGCTTGGACATCCCTCAGTCAAACAGCATTTCTGTCTCTTCCTCCACTGGCCATGGTTGGGATCCCTTTTTGTTATTTAAATTACCCTGCGTTTTGTTATGTTCTGGAAGTGGTTTGTGCCTTGACCGTTCTGCCCTGGGGCCTCTCTCCTCTCTGCCCTTGGGCCTTGCTCCCGGCAGTGGTCTGGGGGAGGGAATATCCCTGGCAGATGCTTCCCTCATCTGGTCATTGTGTTTCTGTCCTAACTGATTATCAGTAAATGACCCATTCCTGACCCAGCTCTCCTAGGAAATAACATTGTTGGGTAGCTCCTGGCTGTGGGGTGGGCTTGAAAGGAAGGTCAGCGGTAGCAGGGGCAGATGGACATTCTCGTGGCTGCTTTGCTGGCAATACCACCATGCTCTGCTCCCTCCCTGGCACCCGCTGTGCGAGTGTGCTTGGGTGGGGTGTGTGGGCTCTGCTAGCTGGTGGTGACAGACAGGTAAGTCAGAGTGTGCCCCAGGCAAATGTTCTCCTCAGCAGGCTGATCCTGCCTCCATGGCACTGTGGTGTAGCCGCAACACTCAGAAAGGAGAGGTAAAACCAACCTTCTGTTGGGTAAACTGAAGAGCTCTCCAGCCCCTCTACAGATCAAGCTGATGTGGTGACGTCTTAAGGGATGATTGTGTGTTTCCTTGGAGAGAAATTGAGGTTTGCTTGTTACTAATTAAAAAGCAAAAAAAAATTAAAGGCTTTTTGACACAGTCACAGCTTCAACAGCTAGATTCCATTTCATCTCCCCAAATCCCTCTTCTCATTTCAGCTGGACACAAAAATGACTTATTTCCTCTTTAATTTCTAGTCCTGTTCAATAGGCCACTTGGGAACTTTTAAATAGCTGCCCTGTCCCATAGAGAGGTGACTTGCTTTGTGGCAAAGGGATGAAGTGATTCTTGGTCAGCCAATGTAGAAAACACTTTGGGGTTCTTTTAGAATTATTTAGAATTGTGAAACTGCTTTTGTTCACAGCACTTTGTGAGAAAGATGGCAGATAGTTTTTCTTCAGCTTTTTTTTCTATTGTGGAGTGAAACTCCCTCATCTCCTTGTCTGGGGCTGTTGTGTTGAATCCTCTGCTGAGCTGAACAGAGCAAGCTTTGCCACTTTGACTTACAACTGTTTTCTGAGGGGTCAGTGGAGTCAGCCCTAGCAACTCATTTCATCTGTATCCTCCTGGCTGGCTTTTTTCAGTGGCCTCAGAAAGGTAACACTGCACCATTATTGCCTGCTGTTGGAATCGCCCCGTTCTGCTCCTTGCAGAGGTGAAACATCTTTGGCAGTGCCTGCACACGTCACCTCTGTGGATGCTGGCAGCAGGACAGCGCGCGGCCAGCGCAGGAGCTCCCGTCCCGGTTTTGGTGCTCTCCGCCTTTGTTCCCTCTCCTCTCTCAATCTACCTCTCCCACTTTCTCTGCTTTCTGGCCCCTCCTCTGTCTGCTCTGGGAGGGTTTTTCCTCCCGTGCTCTAAGCCCTGCTGTTTCCCCGAAGGCTGGCTGCCCTTTTTAGCATGCAGAGCCTCATCCCCTCCAGGTTACGCAGAGGTGCCGCAAAAATAGAAATGAGAGACAAACGCCCCATTGAAGCAGCTGGTGAGCCCTGGCTCTGTTCCCTGCTCCCTCCCATCTACAGTTGCAGGTCTTTATTCATTTGTTTCTTTATTCCTATCACTTGATCTGCGTTTTAGAATACAAAATCAGGAGACTGATGGCTGGTAGAAGTTGTCTTAATTCCTGTTGCCCATCCCAGGAGGAAAATGGCCTGCAGCTGAGGTCTTGGGCACTAGATTTCCTTTCTCGGCTGTGCTCCCCTGCCTCCCAGCTCAGCTCGTGCTTGGATTCTTTCTTTGCCTTGGAGTTGACAGCTGCGTGGAGCTCCTTTATGAGAGGCTTGAAAGAGACGGGGAAGATGGCAAATCTTCAGGCTGTTTTTTGGCACCCCAAGCCTTGGGGATTTTGCTGCTGGTGCAGAAGGCATGGATGAAGTGGTGTCAGGAGGGTGTCTGGAGAGGTACTGATTTGTACCCTGGTGTGGTGGCTCTTTAAGTCCTGGGGCATTCAGGCTGGTGCTGGCACAGAGGGTTCCCCTAGACCAGTCTCTGCATCCTGTGCCTGTAGATCAGATCCCAAAGTGTTACTCACATCCCCCAGGAGACACCTGTCTTGCTCAGGCTGTGCATGACTCATTCTTAGGGATGAGGTGGTGTAGTTTTATCTTGGGCTGAGGAAAGCACAGCATCCCAGTAAACCAGATAATGCAGCTTAGGGGGTTTTAACTGGGTAAACACTTCAGAGTTAAAGGAGGGTAAACAAATTCCCAGCATCTGAGCTTCCCACATGGATGGAAATAGCTCTCTGGATTACTAGGTTCACCTGCCATGAGATGTGTGTTGTAGAAGGGGTGGGATGGGCCCTGGCTGAGCTCTGTAGGCAGCCCTAACAGAGTGTAGCTGATGGAAAAGAGGTTTGAGGCAGTGTAGATGGTGGCACAGAGGTACATTTTGAGCCTTTGCCTTGCTGCTGGGGTAGTACTGCTGCTTTGTAGTGTGGCTGGAAAGCTGAGGTGCCACATCAGCCATGTCTCTGTGAATGGGAGTCAGGGGAAACTGAGACATTGGGGTGGATAAAGAGCTTGCTCAGGATCCAGGCAGTCAGTTGCAGTCACATATAAACCAAATATTCCATGTGGCCTTGGACCTGCCATGGTGTCTTCCTATCCTTCTGCTCTCCTTTGCTGGATCACTTTGACAATAATGTTTCTTTTCTCCTCCTTGCTGCTCTCTGTCATGTTTGCTTAAGCTGTAAGCTCCTCCAGACAAGTGCTCTCTCTGGTGGGCAGCTCCGTGATGCAGGTGTTGTCTGTCAGCTGGGGAAGCTCACACTGGAGCCTGCTGAGCACCCCTGAACCAGCACAGGGCTGTCCTGGCCAGATCTTCCCTGGTCCATGCTCACACACATAGGGTGTGTGAGCTCTTAATTCCAGCTGTGAACTTCACTGTTCGTGCATGCCTCAGGAGCTGGCACGTCCCTGGAGATGCCCTGAGGTGTTTTGGTTGGCTCTGTGATGCTGCAGTAGCTTCCTTCCCCTTTGATACACTGCCTCTTTTGCCATTCCCTTTTTGTTGCTGCTCAGGCCTCAGCTGATCTTGCCTTGGATCAGTAGAGCAAAATAAACAAGACTGAGAAGTGCTGAAGCCTGGCCCAAGTGTGTATGTGAAAGGGTAACCAGTATTGGATTTTGATGAGTTCAGAGAATAGTGGAGGAAGGTGGAGAGGGTCAGAACAGGCAGAAGACTTAAGAAAGGCATTTCTGGCTTCTAGTACTCCGAGGACAGGTTTAGTAATCAGTCTGTCAGGTGAGCAGCGAACTCCCAAACTTTCTGTGCCAACTTGCCAATGTTTCCAATGATTGCACCAGGGCCAGCCCATCTGCCATTGCCCCATAGCTCATCATAGCACTTGCCCTGATTTGGATTTGTGCTTCTGAGGTGTAGAGTTGTGGGGCACAGTGGTGGGCAGCAGCATTGGGAGGTTGCCTCGTCTGTGCCCTTGCCTGAAGGCAGTTCAGCTCTGCTTAAATCATTTCAGGCCTTGGGTATCCAGATCTGTGTGCAGCACCCAGGTGATGTCTCAGCAGTGCTTTGTAAAATCTCTGTTTCTCATACTTCACTCCTCTGCAAGGATTTTCACATCTGCATTCCAGTGATATCTCAGAGCTGTTCCTAATACAGGAGTTTCTCATCTTAAGACATTTCTGATGGATGTTTTCCCATCTTGTATCAGAAATGTTTTGTGCTAGTTCTCAAGGGGTTTATCACTTTATGCTATTTCTTTTCATAATATTTCTGTTATTCCCATTGTCAAGATCACCTAGCTGTACCTACGGTTTTTCTGTGCAGCAAGGATGTCTCCTTGCTTTGTGTCCTTGGCTAATTTCATTATCATGTTCCTACTTTTTGTTCCAAGGTCACTTAGGAAAATGTGATAGAACAGCACGTCCAAAGACAAACCTTGAGGAATTTCAGTAGCCTCCCTCCAGCACAAACCTCTGTCATTTTTTTGTATAGCCAATGCCTTACAGTTTTCCTGCTAATAGGTGTCTTTTCTTGTGTCTCTTGCCTCATTCTGCGTGAGGCACTGTATCAGATGTTTGACTGAAGTCCAGATGGATTAGAGCTGCTGCATTTCTGTTGTCTAGAAAATCAGAGAAAAATACCAAATTAGTCTTCATTTCAGCTTATTCAATTAGTGCAGTTCAGTGACTACTTCATTAACAATTGAGAAACTGACTCTGAGCTGAGAAAGCAAGAAACATGTCCTTTTTCTTTCTAATCTATGAATAAAAATCAGCTGTGAGAGGATGAGATCTTCTAGTTTTGATGTGCTGAATGATAGAGGGCTGCAAAGCAAATGGTTCAGTTCACCCGGATTAGTTACTTCACTTGCTTAACAAAACTGTTTTAAATATAAAACAGCTTTTGGTAATTTTATTTTGTCCTTATGCCTCCATATTTATAATGGTATTTAGTAGCTGAATAAAGCCAAGTCCCAGGTGCCGTTTTCTTGCATTTTGATTGAAGTTCAATATGCATGTGAATGTACCTTGACACAAATCACAATTAAAATCTCATCTAGGAATCAAGAGGTGTCAGCCAATCCTTGTAATAGTTAAAATGGAAATAATAAGAGTATAATGTTGATAGAAAAGTGCAAAATGCAGCTTGCTTCCCTGCTTAGTGTTAGGTGGATGTTTGCTGTTGTCACAATATAATTGTTATCTGTAACAGTCAGCCCTTCCTTGTGAAAAGCAGCAATGTGAGTGCATTGAAGTTCAAACTAAAAACCAGATTTTCACCCTACAGATTTAAAACATGATTAATACTGGTTGTAAATAATATTGGTTTGAATCAGTCTCCCTGCATATAATATAGCTGTAGATCAGGGCAGTCTGATAGAGACTGTCATTGTTTTCACAAGGCCAGAGTTTCATGGCTGAAGTATATGACATTCACCCATTCTCCAGGATGGGTGATTAACAAGGCACCTCATCCTTTAACAGAGGCAAAAACACCTCAGAGAGGGTGAATCATCACCCCAGAAAGGAGCACCCCAGGCTGGCTGATGGCTTGGCACTGACTCCTCCTGGATGTGAATGCTGCTCTGCATGCTCGTGGATGTTTCCCAAAATACCCTAATTTTCCTCATCAGCTGAGAGCACAGCCCATCTTCAGGGCAAGTTGTTTTGGCAGGAATAGGCTTCAGGGGGAAGACAAGCCCAGTGGGTGTCATTCCTCTCTCTGATATGTATTTACTGTCATTTTACAGGGACCTTGTGCCTCTGCCTTGCCTCCTCGGAGGACCCGACTGCCGATGGGCTCACATCAACTTCCCTGCTGGAATTTGCTGTGATGTCCCACCTGGAGCCCATGAATTCCCACGAGCAAACCAGACCAGAGGCTGCAGAGCCGGATCTTGCCCCTGGCTCCCTGCATGCTGCTCCAGGGTCAGGCTTTGCCAGTGAGGAGAATGAGGAGTCCAAGATCTTGCAGCCCCCACAGTACTTCTGGGAAGATGGGGGAGAGCTCAATGACTCCAGCCTGGACTTGGGACCAGCAACAGGTATGTTCTTTTTACCCCATTCTTCTTCCATCTGCAAGGACTCTGGGGAAGTGGAAGGCTGCAGGGATCTATCTTCCTGCTTTGACACAACTCTTGCTAAGAGGGCCTGAGATTAAATGTCAGCTCTATTTTCTCACCTCAGTGCCTGATGTGTCCCCAATGAACCCTGAGCAAGCACAGGCTTTAGAAACCAAGCTACAGCTGAGCTTTTATTCCTGAGCTGCTACGAGCTGGGAAAAGCATTGCCTCCATCTAGTTTCCCATTGCCTCGTGCCCTCCTTTCACTTTCTCCCCTTTATGCTCTCTTCTCTCTTGTATTTTTCTGTTGCTGTCTGTTAAGCACAACTTTAGGGTCTCAAGAGCCTGACTGACATCAAGGCCATCTTAGCATTTGAGTCAGAGCTGAGTTCCCTGGATCAAATTCTGGATTCCTCACTCTGTGACTTCAGTGGGGATTTGGCCCAAGAGAAAATAGCAAGTTTTGTCCCTTGGGCAGCTGTCCTGTTGCCTACACTGTCCTGCTACTTCCTGAGAGGTTTTCATGACCAAAATGGGTTTCGTGGGCATTTGAGTTTGCTTTCCTCTGTGGAGTGTTGTTTCTGACACCACTGAGTCCCCTCAGTAGTCTCTCCCCAAGCCCCTCATTGGCTTTGAGATGCTGTCAGGGAGAGGGGTGGGAGGAAGGAGGAGGTGCATTGCAGGGTTTCCAGTAGCTTAGGAGATTATTTCACATGCTCCTGCTCTTAAGTGTCATGTGGGGCATGTATTAAGTGTTACCCAAGGGCCAGGCTTCAGCCTTATCCCTCCTCCCTTATGCAGTATCGCTCTCAGCAGATCTGACTGAGATCTGCAATTAGAAAGTCTTGTTTTATCTCCACTCCTATTTCTGTGACCTTAAAAAACACCTGTGCTCACGCAGGACTGAGAGCTGCCGCAGAGCTGTGGCTTGGGTTGCCCACTGGGGCACAGTGCACGCTGTGTGGGGCAAGGGCCATCCCAGCCTAGGTCTCCAAAGCCCTTTGCTCACTGACAGTGCTGCTTAAGCTGTCTGGCTGTGCTCTGGCTGTCCTGGGGCACTTGCAGGCCTGGCCGTGGGGCAGCTGTGCCGTGCAGAGGTGCTGGGGGCGGACAGTGCCATTGGGATTGCTCCACAGGGATGGTGCTGTTGGGATGGTGCTGCTGGGAGGGTGCTGCTGGGAGGGTGCTGTTGGGATGGCTCCACAGGGGCGGTGCTGTTGGGAGGGTGCTGTTGGGATGGTGCTGTTGGGATGGCTGGCAGGGACAGCACTGCAGGGGTGGTGCCGCTGGGATGGTGCCGCTGGGATGGTGCTGTTGGGATGGCTGGCAGGGACAGCACTGCAGGGAGGGTGCTGTTGGGATGGTGCTGTTGGGATGGTGCTGTTGGGATGGCTCCGCAGGGACGGTGCTGCTCCTGCTGCGCATCCCCGGGACACGCTCTGGCTCAGCTGCTGTCCCACGCTGGCAGCGCTCAGCGACGCTTTTCTTGGTGTGCCAGCAGGCACCTGCATGTCCTCACAGATCGGGACGTGACTTGGAGAACAGCGTGTGCTTGTGCATTGAGGGTGAGATGACTGGGTACTGAACCCAGCCTTGCCTCCTGCACGTGCCTCGCCCCATTTGCATGCGGAACACGCTGCTCTCTCCTTCCGTTCTCGCCTGCAGTTCTTTCCTCCAGGAGCAGATGTGCTCTTTCAGCTGTCCTTTATGCATACCCTGCCCTATCCGCTGCCCAGCTAACCACTGCTCTGCTTCCGAGTGCTGTTTCTTCCCCTGACAGTTGCTGTGTCCAGAGCTCGTGTCTCAATGGCATTTCAGAACCTTGGTTAATAGAACAGTTTGAATTATTCAAGAGCTGGGAGCACATTTCTACTTAAAATTTAATTAGAAACCTGCTGTGTGTCATTTTCCAATATAGGATATTGTAATAGCATCCCTAAATTGGGCAGTCTTCTCCTGACATGCAAAGCCTCTGCATGAGAGATGCACCCGACCGATGGAACTTGCATGCTGCATGTGTGACAGATGCCATGTGATATGTTGTGGAATTGTGTGATGACATCTGTTAGGTTATTTTCAATGTATAAACCCATTGAACAGTTTTAAATAGCTGCTGTTTAAGGAAGAGAAGTTTATAGTGTAAGTTTTCCTTATGTGAGATTTCATTCAGTGAAGTGTAGGCCAGCATAGTTGTCCCAGGCATGCACTGGAAACACTGCATCAGTCAGGGCACAGAACAGGATTGTTGTACTCCTAAAGAGAGACAATTACCTGCTATGAAAGGAGACCTGTTCTGGCTTCTTTTTGTCTTTGTATGAAGATACTGGGCCTGAACTGGTGGGGATCTTGCAGATAGATCAGATCTCCTGGTATTCAAAAGCTGTATTAGTTATCTCCATATCTCCTTTTTTTATGCTCATCTGAGCCCTGTGTGCAGAGACTGCCCTGCCTTTGTGTGACTTCAAGGCTGCAAGAGCTAAAAAGTAACAACAATCTGCAGCTGCTGCTGCTGCTTGCTTTTTTTTTTCTTGTTATGTGCAAAAAAAATCCTTTAAAAAATATCTATAAAAAACATTTATAGGGCCACCTGTTGGTCCATTAGAAAGTGAGAACAAATTCCCAGAGCACAGCTCAGCCTGGGGCTCTGGTTCTCCTGAATAATGTGCTTTTGCTGATTTATGCTATGGAACAGTGATTCTGTATTGACATCAGTGAGCACCAGCCTTTGGAAGGGCCCTGACATTTGTCTCATTCTGTCTGAGGGTGCACAGAAGTGTACTTGCATGTGTGTCACCCCATGCACAGCTGCTGCCCAGTGGAGTCACATGTGGGGGAGATGGATTAGGTAGGAATTTGGATACTATAACCTTACAGAAAGAAGCAGTGTGTGATTTGTACTGCAGCCAAAAGGCAAGTCAGTGGAGCTGTGAACCTGTTACTTCTGCATCCCTTCAGGCTTCCAGAGAACCCAAAAGCTTCTGCTTGTAGTTTGGGTTTGGCTACTTTGGTAGCAAATTGGCCTGAGCCACAGATCAGCTCTGAAGAGAGAGTGGACCTGCAGGGTCGTGCATCTGGGCCTTCCTATCCTCCTTTCCTTTCTTCCCATTTCTCCATCTTATTTTGCCTGCAGGCTTCCAGTCCCTTTTGTTTCCTGCTGTTACACAGATATCCTTGGCAACAGATAACACATCTCATCCAGCTTTAGGGCTAGAAGATGGGAGTCAGTAGGGTTGTAGGTCTCTTTGCATCCCTTGTTTTTGGTGAAGGAGTTACATGGTGGTGTATCCACCCTGTTTGCAGCTCTCAGTGTTCTCCTTTGGCTCGGTCAGGATGCACTGCCCCACGTGCTCCTCTCTTCCAGTGAAGCCTTGAGCCTAATCATTAATTGCTGGCAAGTGTGGGCTCCTGAAAATGGACACAAGACTTGTGAATGTCTTGTGCATGAGGGCACTTAGTCTCTCTCCTCCCCTGCCCAACAACTGAGTACTCAATGACTGGAGTGCATAATTCCATTTTCCAGTGCTACAGTGGGCTGGCATGAAGCTCACTTCATTACAGCCAGGGACTGCTCTTTTAGCTCCAGGGTGGTTGAAGACCAAGGGATGACTGTACTGGGAGCTATCCAATCTAGTCTTATAGATTGGTGATTTCCTAGGACAGCATGTGGTGCTTTGTGGGATGGGGGAGGAAATTGTAATCTTTTAATTATTCATGGTAATTAGCAGAAGGGATTCCCAGGAGAGTTAGGATGAGGGACAGTGGGACAGACAAGTTAGAAAGACTATATTCAAGAAAAAGTAAGTTTTCTGACCAGCTAATGGAATAAAATACCTTCCATCTTTTCTGATAGTGAGATTCACTTCTTTCCATGATGAATTACTTGCCTCTGGCAAGAGAGATCCTGGTATCTCTCAGTCTTACTGAAATCTACTGCCTCTTCATCCAGACTGACAGCAGATCTGCAGTTCTTAATACCATCTTCAAGCCAATCATTAATGAAATGCAGCACCTGGTAAAGACTGTCTCCATAAGCAGCTTAGTGCTGAGCAGCCTCCTGCCCTAGCTCAGCTCCTGGGATGCCTCTTGTTTATGCCCTGGTTTAGTGTACAGCGACATGGGTGATCTATCTTGGGACAAGCCAGCTCTGTCAAGACATTGCTGCCGAGGGCTGACCCGTGACAGAGGGTTTCTCTGGGCAGGGTGTTACTCTGGTGCAGCTATCCCTGACTGACTGTGTTTGGCTGAGGATGGCTCGTTCTGCCTTTATTGCAGTCTGTGTGCTGAGCTGGAATAAGGCATGAGGCTCTTTGGGAACAGCTGCAGTCCTTGGTGCCTGGTCTGTACATCAAGCAAATTCAGCCATAATGAGGCCTAATCACTTTGCTACTTTGGGTCTCTCTTTTGACCATGATCTCTTTTGTGTGTGTGGACTTGGCTTGGAGTCGTAGATAATAACCTCTCCTAGCTCTTCTGGAAGATTAGTATATTAGCCCCAACTGGCTTAATTCCAGCACCAGTAATTGTATTTTGCCTCTTCGAAATCCCCCTGTGGTTTCCATCAGCTGGAGTGTGACTTTTTTGCAGTAAGCCTTACTGTTCTGTACTGGAAAAAAGAGATCAGATACAGTTTCAGACCTGGCTGCATTTTCAGTAGAGTGCACTGTGTGATTCCCAAAGTTGGCAGATGTTTTAGTGTGAGCGATGCTAATATTGTGATTGGAACCCAGGAATGGTCTTGTCTTTAATACAGTACCTTCTAGTTATCAGTAATTCAATCACTGGTTAACATGATCTTCCAGTTTAATCCAATAAACACCTTATGGTCAGGTTATGTGTACTAAAAACAATGAGGATCACCCTCTTCCTGAGTTGTCACAGCTTTAAACAGTTAATAGCAAATACAGGGTAGAGGTGAGATTTTTGCAGTAACTGAGACCAGCTCTTCTGTATGACAGAGAAGCAGAAATGTAATGAATTAAATGTCTGGCTGGGGAATCGTGCTTTGGCACAGTGCCATGTCTTGGCCCATCTGGTGTCAGGGAAGTCTTGGTATTGATTTTGGAGAAAGCAGGACATTGCCTGAATGGTGGCTTTTGCAGAGGTTTGAAGCTCATGTTCACCTCTCCCAGGGAAAATCATCTCCCCAGGGAAAGAAAATGGATCTGTGTGACCCAGACCTGGGTCTGCTTGGAGATGCAAAGGGCAAGACTTGGAAAGGCTGTGAAAGACGGTTTATTTAAAAAACACTGCCTGAGGGTTTTTGTAAGAGAGCTTGGAAGGGAAAAGCTGGGTGATTGTGGGAGGTAGCTGCATGCTGCAATATGCATAATATCACCACTGATGGAAAGCATTAAGGGATGAAGCTAAGGATGTGGTGGTAAAGAGGTGAGGTAGAGGTGTGTAATTTCATATTGGTGAGCCAGACTTCCAAGGGGATGGTGTGGCTGAGAAGCCCTGGAGGGTACGTGACCCAGAGCTGTGTCTGCCTGCTACACTCCTCTGGTCCATCCCTGCTGGACTGTTTGCCAGAGGTGCTGGGACAGTTTCATCTTTTCAGTGGTTAGCTCTCCTGAGCTGTTCCCTCCTTTGATCAGGCTAGCTCCATTGTGGCTTGGCTGCTCTTGTTTGTGGCAGGAAAGGGGCGTGTGCCGTGTCTGTGTGTGGCCACAAACTCCTCTTTTGCTCCAGCCTGCTGCTGATCTTGGTGGGAGACGAGGCCCTGTCAGGGAAGGAGCTGGTGGTGTGTGCAGTTACTGCCTCCTCCCTACTCAGGCATCCTTGGCTTTGGCAGAGCTCTGCTTCCTCCCTGAAGTTAGATGAGCTGATAAACGAGCCAGGCAAATCTGGCATTGCAGCCAGCTCCATCATACCTGTCCCCTTTAGCAGAAGGCTCTGTCCCATTCCTGCAGCAGGAGCACAGGCTGCTGTGTCTCTCTGCCTCTCTGTTCTGTGATTGCTGTTTCTCCCCCCAAAAGTGGTGGGAAGGGAGGTGGGTGGCCCTGGCACTGGAAAGTGGGAAGGTCTGTGGGTGCACTGCCCTATGCCTGGAGCATGGGAACCAGGTGTATGGGGTCTGCTGAAGGAAGAGGACAACAGGTGGGCCATGGGGGATTGTAAACCACTTGCTGAAGGGGAACTGCTACCTGAATGCTGGAAGAGATGCTAAAAATGGGAGATGCCCTTTGAGCTCCCTTAGCGTTGGAGGGAAGAGGAATCAAAGGAAATGCTGAGAAGATTCTTCAAATGTGCAAGCTGTTAGGTCTGCATTGCACAGATGAGTTACAGGCCAGCTTGTCTGGATGGAGGCTTGGGAAGAATATGCTGGGACCAGCTTAGGGGCTGAGATCATACCAGAGAGATGGACAGGGTGCAAAAATTCCTTCAAATCATAGAAGAGGGATGTAAATGCAAAGAAATATGAGTGCCTTGCAGGGCCTTAAATATGATCTTGGGAAGTTGGCAGGTGCCCTTGTTAGTGAGACAGGAGGCATTCCCGATTCCAGACGGGAACTGTCTAGCTGAAGAGTCTGGAAGGAAGGATTGACTCATCGTAGTTGGTATCTGGATGTGGCACTTAGGGATATGGTTTAGGGATGATAATAGTGCTGCTAGGTTGAAGGTTGGACTAGATCTTGAAGGTCTCTTCCAGCCTTGATGATTTTGTGATCCTTCCTGAACCTGGAAGGGGATTCAACCCCTTTGGTAACTGGGTTATGTGGAGAGATCCTTGTTTTAAGGGGCACAGTCCAGCACCCCTCTGCCTCAAGTTTCGCTGTTCCCTACTTGACTCTTAGTAACAACCTTCTCAGGATTTGAGAAGAGTTGAGTTTCTAATCAGTGGGGTCTTATGCACCAGACAGAAAGATGTTCCCAGCTTAACATGCAGGCTAGTGGGGAAACTGATGACAAGCGGGAATGTTAACCCAGTTAGCAGCAAGTGTGAGGATTCCTGTGTCTGCTTCTACCCTGTTGATTTGTGGGCCTAGAGAACCAGCTCAGGTTTCAAGCTTTGGCTGCCTTGTAGGATAGAAGTCTGGTGGGAGGGAGTGGGATGGGTCCTAAACTTTCTTTGCCCAGAAGAGATGGCAGAGGTGGCAGTTTCTCTGAGATCTTTAGATCTCGTTGGTGGAAAGGCAGCACAGCTGCACCATGCGGGGCTTTCCCCCACGGGAGCCAACTGATCTGTGGCAGAGCACTCTAAGGAAAGGTTGAGTGTGTGACTTCAAAGGAAAGCTGACAGGCTGGGAGCATTTCTGTTCCCGTGGGACAAACCTCATGCTGCTTTTTCATGCTTTGTTTTTTTGCTGTGCCCATCTGCCTGCCAGTTCGTGCTCTGCTCCAGGTGGAAAGAAGAACACGGAAGAGAGGAAGGTGTAAAGGAGTTGAGAATATCTTAGAATGTCTTTAGGCAAAGGAGATGGCAGATTGGATCACTGATCCTTGGAAATAACATCTTATCTGACAGGGCCTTGTTTTAAAGGGTGAAACCCTCACTTTTCACCCACAGCATGTCAGGGCAGAGGGGGTTCTTGGTGCAAACCCTGAGTTATCCTTGCAACAGGAGCAGTAGCAGAGCCCTGAGAGATGCACTAAGCTTTACTATCTGTCTGAAGACAGTCCCACCCAAACCTCCTCAATCCCATGGCCTGTGGCTGTTCCTGCCATCCATCCAGCAAGGCAGTGACCATGTCTGCAGACACTGGGATGTTACCTGTTGGTATGGGCCTTCGGGAAGACCAGTGCCAAGTAGTGGAGGAGAGATGGGGTTTTTTTGGTCTGTGCTGCTGCTGGTTGCTCTTACCAGCCTCCTTGGCCTGTGAGGAAGCATCACCAGCTGGCTCTTGGGAAGGAAAAGTCTTTTAATCCTCAGGGTCTTTGGGTGGGGTGTCAGTTGGGGGGTGCTCTCTAGTGAGACACAGCAGCAAAGCAACATGACTTCTGCCTGCCCTGGGCAGTGAATCCCAGTGGCCTCTTTGCAGACAGAACTGGGAGCCAGTCTCCACACCATGGCTCTGAAGGTCAGCAGCTGGGTAACACTCATCTTTGGGCAACATCTGGGAGGAGCTGCTGACACCATAAAGAGAATGAGCTGTGGGCTAGGAAAGGCACTCGCCAGCCGAACAGGAGGATCTTTACACCTCCTGCTTGGGGTGGATGAAGCAGTGTGTTTTCTGCTCAGGAGGGTTGGGCTGGAGTAGCAGGGCAGTCCTGATTGCCAGGGAATACCCTGGCAGTGGGCGTGTGTGCTGACATGGCCTCTTTGCCTGAGAGCTTGCACCCACTCTGGCAGCAGCGAGTGAGGGATTGGAGTCAGGGACACGCGGAGTTTTTTTTGTGCAGATCTCTGTAAGGCTTCCAGACAGCTGCTGCCCACTGTGCTCAGTGGAGCATCTGCTTTGGCAGGCAGGAGAGGAGACAGGAGCCTTGGGAATTTCAGACAGTCATTTACTTAATAACCATAGACAGAGCAGGGGGTTGATTTCTG
This sequence comes from Irena cyanogastra, assembly GCA_013397155.1. Classification (NCBI taxonomy): domain Eukaryota; kingdom Metazoa; phylum Chordata; class Aves; order Passeriformes; family Irenidae; genus Irena; species Irena cyanogastra. Next base: position 1,145,429 of record VWZV01000528.1, read on the forward strand.
GCTGTGAAGGGATCGTCTTCCTTCCCTTCTCAGTGAGAATGTGCTGTGCTTTGCTTGGGGAGAAAGGGAGTTAATTGGGATGCAGACTCCTGAAACAGAACTCCGTGGGTATGAGCAGTTTCTCAAGAAAGATGAAGGTTGATTTATGCTTGCTGGATTTGTGCCTGCCACCCTGAGCTAAACATATCTGAAATTACAGAGACTTTCCTTTTTGTGGGTCTCCAGCTCCTTGTTAGCTTCCAGAAGAAACCCCAGCCTGTTCTGACCTCACATTTGTGAGCTGCCATCTCCTTCAGCATCTATGTTTGTCTAGCAACAACACTTCCATTTGTAGTCAGAGCCACAGAATAACAGGGGCTGTAGTTGGAGAGAGGGGAGTTAGATTCAGCTGCTGTAGCAAAGCAAAACTAATGCAGATGTTTGTGGGATAACTTTTCTGCTCTGAAGTGCTGTACAAACTAAAATTCTGCATTTCAAATATGCCCAGGTCAGTTTAGGGTTTGGTGGTATTACTTGGCTGTGCCAGGAAGGAGTATTTGTTTTTCTGTGCTTTAGTTTCTCTTCTGTAGTATTTCTCATTTAGCTTGTGGCTGACTGCTGCTGCCACCCCATATCTTTCTCAATCCCATCTGAAATGAATCTCCAGGTTCTAGCTGATTTCTAACACTCATAACCTCAACTTAAAAATGCCAGGTGTCAAAACTGTCATTTATTATTGTCTGTGAAAGTGCCTATGGACAGACAGATGAGGAGAGAACAAACATGGAAATTATCCCTTGGGAATATGTGTTTACTGGGATGAGATGGGTAGATGGAGAAGTGCAGACCTTGGATGAGATGGTTCTTTGTTGTGGCAGGCTACCTGCCCTTGGATGGTCTCTGCTATTTGACCCCCACTTGTGGCTGGACACATATAATGGGATATTCTCTGCCTCTCAGAGTTCTTAGTTCAGATGTAACATGAAGCCTTTTGGATCTCTTTTCAGATTATACCTTTCCTGCTTCATCTCAGAAGGCACTGCTGAAACGAAATGGGACACAAGGAGACAACTGGGAAATGGCCACTGTCCAGCCACCAGCAGAATTTGTGGAGCCTGACTTACACACGCCTTTCTCCACACTAGAGGAAGAGGAGGGATTGCTCCCTATAGACCACTCAAGAGGAGGAATGGAGAGTCTCCAGACCTCTGGACCAGAGGTTACATCTTCTGAACCAGTGGACCAAGAAGATTCCTTCTCCCTTCTGTTTTCCACAGCCTCTGCTAGGCCAGGTGTTGTGACTGAGGCAGCCATAGGAGAGCAAGAAGAGGACTCTGTTTCTCCAGGCTTAGACCTTGGAAGCAGCATGGGACCAGGTCTTCTACCTGTGCCCTCTACATTTTCTACTACTGTTGCTGCAAGATCTCCCGTTGATTCGGAAGAATTCTTTGAGGTGACAACTGGAGACATTTGGGCTGTTGGGGGAGCAGATTCAGAGCTGACTGTGGCTACAACAGGAGCAGAGCTTGCAGAGACCACGGTGCAGGCTGGTGGGGAAGAGCATTCAGCCAGGGAGGAGGTCTCAGAGCCCACGGTGGGGTGGGAGATGCTGGAGCCCACGATGCTGACTGAAATGGAGCAGACAGTGGAAGCACCTGAGGGGACACCCTCTCCTGCAAGCAGCTCCCCAGGCACCCAGACCCTTCCTGGTAGTGAGCAGCACCCCCCTTCTGTGCCTCTGTGGGACAGAGCTGAGGAGCCTGCGCTGGATCCCGTTTGGAATGACAGCGAGTCAGCCACTGAGGCGGTGGCAGCAGAGAGCAGCTCGTCACCACGGGCCGGGGATGCCCGCATGGCCGTGCTGCCAACGGAGCTGCCCTGGGACTCGGCACAGGTTGCACTGGGAGCAGGGGCTGGGCTGGGAGGTTGCGGTGGGGATATTTGGGTACTTCACTCCTGGAGAGTGCTTAAGTCTGACTGCTGAAAGTATGTTTTTCTGTTCACCCAGTCAAAACTAAATTTTTAGGGAGAGTTATTCACAGCAGTTCTTAAGGGTATCCATCATCCTTGGTGAAGGCCCTGGCCCCTCACATTTTCCTAGATGCACAAAATCCTTCTTCTGATAAACAGAAGCTGAACACCTTTCTTCTGGAGCATGCACAGCAGAGAAAACTCCTTGTTTCTTCAATCTGCATTATTGGAAGTGTCAGGACAAACATGACCCCAAGGATTTCTGGAAGGGGAGTGAGAAGAAAGTGCTGTTTTTGCTACTGCTGCCTGCAGGGATGCAGAGCAGGTGGAGCAGAGTACAGTTCTGTGTGAGCATGTTGGTCTAAGAGGGCCTTAGGGAGAGGTGGGGTGAAGTGCAGTTCCTGAATCCAGCAAACTGGCAGCTGGTTAAGAGAAGATACATAGCAGAAACTGACTGGTGAGAAAGTACCAAGCAAAGCTTTTAATTTTGCTTTCTGCCCCATGGTACTCAGGAGCCTGAGCAAGTGACTTAGTCCCTCTGTGCATCCTATCCTGCCTGCAAAGTGCTGCCCCGTCTCACCAGTTTGCTAAAGGATCACAGAGGCTCCTGGTTAGGTTTTGTGTTAAGTGCTGATTAGGCTGAGGCTAGAGAGTTTTCCTCTGAGAACCTGTGTCCTCTTTGAGTCTAGGTAGAGTCAAGCTGAGCTGTGGCAAACTGGCAGAGTAACTTTGTCCCTGTTCTATATTAGCACTGCAGTGGTGATTGCTCCTTAGAACAGACAGTTAAAGGACAGTCACATCCTTTGAGAAGTGCTTCTGGGAGTATGGCACAGTGCCTTGCTCCTGTCCCTTGTGTAGCCTGTGCTTTCAGCAGCAGAGTTACATTCACACCTGAACCCAGCTGCCTTTGTCTTGTCTCTCCAGGTGATCTGTAAAGACTGGAGCAACCTTGCGGGAAAGAACTATATCATCCTGAATATGTCGGACAACATTGACTGTGTAAGTCAGTCCAAAGAGATTTGATGGCACCGGGGCAATGGTGTTTAGGGAAGTGAAGGCAGGCACAGCTCTTGCTGTCTGCTTTCACCACAAAACATTTTAAAAGCACTAAGTCTCAACATATAGAGGCTGTGAAGAGAAGGGGAGGAGGACAGAAATATTCCTGTTCTCCAAAAGGGAAGAAGAGTGGGTGGAGATACTTTGCTCCAAGTCTAGCACATGTCAGTTCCATATTGGATTTTTTACTAACTTCTGGCTGCTAATCTGTGCCAGTCAGTACCTGGATTGTCATGAGACATGAGAGCTTTCAACATTGCACCTCTTACAGGACTGAATGCAGTTCTCCTTCCTTCTCTTCCTTTTCCTTCCATTCCTTCCGGCATATAGTAACAATCCTCTGATGGCTCAGAGGAATAGGGACTCCCATTTGCACTGTGCATGGATGAGTATCAAGCAGCTATCACTAAATCTTCCTTAAGGGTCTCTTCTCCCAACCCTATTATCTTGTGTGTTATCTGTGTCTGTTAACCAGCCATGCTCTGCTAATCCAATGCCTGTCCATCCATCCTCATAAAGCTGCAGTTAATTCATGAGCCCATAGTCCGTTGTGGATCCCTGATAAAAGGGCTTGTTCACTTGTGCTGGGCCTTTTATCAGGCACTTAAAAACCTGTTGTGAAAGGCCTGGGGTCAAGGTGCCTTTCATAAATCTAAGAAATTATTATGAGCCTGACAACCTGAGACCAGAATGTTTCATTGAGGAATTGTGTTCTGGCCTGGTGCATCTGCACTCCTGATTTGTGGGGCTCCTGCTGTGGGCAGAGCCAGCTGGCTCAGTTACTGCAGGGTTGCTCTGTGGCACTGACCTCTTGCCACTGCTGGTAAGAGTGGTTTGTTTTGCTTTTTTTTTGAGGTGAGATTTTTGGGGACAGCGAAAATGGGGAAATTCCCATACACAGTAAGGCATGCCAACTGCTCTAAGAATAGATGAGAAGTCAGTCTTTTTCCTCCTAATTTAGGCAAACCAGAGTGGAGGGTTTTAGGTATCTCTGCTACAGTTCACAATTGTAATGCAGAAAAGGAGTCCTTGAAAACCAGAATCCTTCTGCCCTGTTTCCTTCATGTCCCCATCACTCTCTCTCCCTTCTCTGTGGACTTTAAATACTAGTTAATTTTGCAATATGTAGTAAGTTCCTTTCTGTGGTCACTTGTACTTGTGTTGTTTAAACTCTGTAAGGGGAAGAACTGAAAAGCAGATGTGCAGATGTCTCTTGATCAAATTATGTCTTTGCTGTTGAATCCTCCTGCCTTGCTGGAGGAAGATGGTGCCCTGGGATAGGCAGGACTGAGCTGTTTTTCTACTTGATTTCATGTTTCAAAACATATTTCCCAGTGAATGATTTGTGCTCTACTACCCCTTATTCAAAGGGACATTTGTCAACATACATATTTAACATGAGCATCTCATCATTCCCTGCCTCCCATTACCACTTTGCATGAGTGAATCTGGAATCAAGCTCTTCATCTTTCCACTGATGTCGATGCAGTTTGTTTCCTACCCTTGGTAATTTGCTCAGTTTGGGCATCTCACCTACTGTCTGCCTGTCCCTTTTGTTTTTTTGGTTTCTGTATCAGAACTTTGTGGTGTTTGGGTTTCCTGGGTTTTGAGGGAGAACCTGTATTGCAAGTGCTGTAGTTTAAATTAGTGTGAGTGGGTATTCCTTACATACTTCAATGTTTTGGTGCCATGATCTGATGAGTATTGAGTCTCACTGAAAAGCTGAGGGACAAGGAGGGTGCTTAGCTCCTTCCAGAAGGCTGCACTTTGAGCTTCAATACACTTCATGGCACCAGGCTTTTACCTGCTGCAGGGATCATGTCTGTATTTCTGGATAACGTCTGTATTTCTGGGTTAAGCTGGAAGCCCTTTTGTCTTCCCAGTGGGCTCCAGGCAAGGGAATCCCTCCAGTCTCTCTCTGGGCAAATCTCCCACTCACTATACCTGGAAAGTTTGCCCAAGTGAGGACTGCAGGATCTCACCCAGCAGTGGTCCCTGGTTATGCATCAGGAGGTGACCTCCACCTTGGCACAGGTGCATTCAGGCTCCTTCACTGCTCCCTCCTCTCTACCATGGAGAATTATCAGTGCTCTGCAACATCTGCTTTCCCCATCACCAGAAACATCTCGCTCTGTCCTCCTGCTCCTGGCTCAGCTGCTCCCCTTTCCTCTGCATCCCTCAAAGGAGAGCCTCAGACTGGCAGTGGGACCATGAGCTGGAGCTGCAGCTGAGCATTGTGGTGCTGCATCACACTGCTGCTTCCTCACGCAGCTCCTCCTGCCTCCCCATACCAAAACCCATAATTTGATGAGAGGAGGCACTGCCAGGCTCTTGTGATTCAGGCTCCAGTCATCGATGTCTTCTCCAATTAGGCCACTTTTGGCACAGGCCTGTGCCTGCCCTGAGTGCTTCAAATTGCCATGGCAACAAGAACTCTCCATTTTATTAATCATCTGTGTGGCCTTCAGGTTGGCATGGCAACTGGAGATGAGAATAGAAACACAGGAGTGAGAAAGCAGCAAGGGTGCCTGCTGAGGGATGGCTGGAGCACGTCGGGCTAAGCAGCACCTGCTGACCTAGTGCTGGCTGTGGGGAACAGCCTGGCTGCTTCCTTCTCACCTTACACCATAATGGTGCTTCAGATCCCTGTGTGCCAGGAGAGCTGGGCTTGGTGTGGGGCATATGGCAGCCACAAGAGCTGAGGAGGGAGGTTGGTGCATCAGGAGGCGTTTGTGGGTCCAGCCTGGGGCACTGTGCAGCAGAGTGTTGCACCAGGTTTAACACTGCTGGCTTTTGGGCATGTGTGAGGTCTCAGCTGTACCAGCTCTGCAGTGCTACAGCTGCCTTGTCCCTACCATGCACTCACCAAGGTTCCTTTCCTGTGGCAGGAGGAATTTCGGTTGGAAAGGGGTCCCCAGCTGTTGGCACTGGTGGAGGATGCCTTCTCCAGGCAGGCAGAGGGGCTGCAGGACCGCTGGCTCATCTCTCTGAGCAAACCCAATGAGAATGACAAGCACTTGCTAATGACACTGGCAGGGGAACAGGGTAAGTGCTGGCAGAAGGAGCCTTCCTGTGATGGGGAGTGTATTTGTGGGGCTCCCAAATGGCGGTACACAGCCGTGTTGGAAAGAGCTTTTGCTTTCCAATCCATTTCAATCCCACCAGTTCCCAGGGTTCGCTGGACTTGAGGGATTGAGAGGGACTGAAGACATCTTTCTTCACATCTGCCTTCTGGATTGTCCCTCACTGCTTGCACAAAGCTCCATCTTCTGCACTTTGCCTTAGTTTTGCTGCCTTCCTGGATTGCCTTTCCCTGAGCATCTGTCAGGTTTCTCCTGATGCTTATGTACTCCCCTCAATGGTAGGATATGACAGCCTGCTCTTGGTTCACTTCCTAACCTATGAATTCTTAAGTCCTGTCCAAACTAGGATGGTCCTCATTGTGCCCTCCCTCATCCCCAAAAAACAAAGGCTGACAGTGAACATGGGCTGGACTGGAACATTTTACCATCTCTTTATTCCTGTTTTGGTACAGAGGCCCTTTTCCTCTACTGCTTCTGCTGCCTGCTTAGTGACAGAGGTTTCTAATGTTGACATTATGGCCTCTATGACCTTTGTGAACCTGTCTCCATTACTTTGAGTGCTGCTGCTTGCTCCCAAAGCAGACATCGATGCTGAGAGCTTCTGTGGTGGTAGGGAGGGTACCTAGGTTGCTCTGGTATCAGTTCATCCCTGGATTTTTTTACTCTTAAAGAGTATTTGGAGGTACCCTTGTCTGTGATCCTGTGTTCTTTCAGCCTCCTGACACAAAACACCGATGATCAAAAATGTGTTTCCCTGCCTCCATCCTGTGGGGGATTTTATACTGATGAATACATCTGACTGAGTAACCTGAGCTGAGAGCAGCACTGATCTCTTCCTCTACTTTACAGGCGTTATCCCTACAAAAGATGTTCTCATGGCACTGGGGGACGTTAAGAGGAGCTTAGCTGAGGTAAGAGCCTGTCTGCCTGCATCCATTTGTCAAGACCGGTTATACAATTAAAATAAGCAACTTGAAAACTGGGAGCAATATCTCACTCTAACCAAGTGCTGAACCCACAGCAGGCAAACAGATGAGTCAGATGCTTGGCAAACTCCCTTCCCCCCTCACTGGTAGTATCCAGGCCATCAAATGTCTGCTCCTTTTAGGAGAGTAAATATGGGTTATTCCCTCCCTGCTTTTCTGGCTTCTTGTGAGACTGCTTTTCACACATTCATTTTGTTGGGATTCTCAGTGTCACCCCTTCCATACTATTGTCCAAAGCAGTGTGGGTGCTGCAGACCCCCACATTTGGCCGTTCTCACCATCCAGCTGTTCTACATACATTGGCTTCTCTTGACACGTTCACACACCTTCTACAATTCCAGGGTCTGCATTTCACTCCTTAAGCGACTGCCTCCACAAGGGCAGGCCGAGGACCTGGGTCAGTGGATGCCAGACTCCTCTCCCAGCTGCCTCTATGCCTCACATACTCCCTTCTAACCCTGGGCAGCTTGGAAGAGGATAGAGATGAGGACAAATCAGTCCCATGATCTCTGGCTTTGTCCCTTTGTCCTACAGGATATGTAGGCACTGAGGACCTGATTCTGCTTGAGTTTTTTGTGCCAACCACTGGATTAATTTTGCTGATTTTAGCAGCAGGGTTGAGCCGCTGCCTTGCTGGCTGTCTGCTCTCAGGTTTTTCCCTGACCTAACAAACTGGTGCAGTTAGACAAAGCAAATTAACTGCTCAGTGGTGTATTGATTGGCTTACACCAGAGAAAGTGCAAAAAGCCAACCTTGTAGAAATTGTGTGACTGAAGTATCAGCACCTAGAACTGCCCAGAAAGAAGGATTTGTGTGGATGCCAGGTTTAACTTCACAACTGTGGCCCTGTGTTAGAGTCAGTTCTACCAGAGCCTCCTTGCCCCATGCCTCTGGCTCTCTGGCTGGGTCAGTAATGAAACTCTGCTCACAGTGCTGCCCTTGCACAAGTATGAGATTGGAAGGAGGAGGGAGGATATTCTCTTACACCTGTCACACTTACTCCTGAATTGATACATAACCTGTTTCAAATCTGCCAAGTCACTGGGACCAACGCTGCGCTGTTTGCTGACAGCCACAGGGGGACAGTTTCTAGGGAAGCTATTCCTAAGCTTTTAGGCTTAACGGGCAGCTGTCCACTTCCAAGACCTTATAAAGACCACTATGCCCTCTTAGGACCTGAGCTTTAATGGAAACCTATTTATTAGGGTTACATTCTCTGCCAAGTAGTTACCAAAAGCTCAGCACCTGTCACTGGTCCATAGTTTGTCTTGGGGACTCTCAATCTTGGGCAGTTTCTTCCATGAAAGCTTCCTTGTTGTAAACAAAGGTTTACGACATATCCTTGTTGTAAGGATATCCTTGTGCAGGTGAGCAAAATAAAATTGTGCCTACTGTTATTTGCTGCTGCATCAACTTTCATGGGAAATGGTGTTATGTATAATTATGAGCTTTTTAGTAATGTAAAATGGTGTACAACCTGAGTCTCCAACCCTGGCTTTTAGTTCCTCTGCTCACATTTGTGGTCCTGGACTTGGGCCCTGGAAAGTCTGAACAGGATTCTATCTGCCTGCAGGTCAGGACTTTTGTGTACTGTTTCCTTCCTTCCAGATTGGTATCCAGAACTACTCGACCACCACAAGCTGCCAGTCGCACCCTAACCAGACACGCAGTGATTATGGGAAGCTCTTTGTGGTGCTGGTGATCATCGGCTCCATCTGCGCCATCATCATCGTGTTGGGGCTCATCTACAACTGCTGGCAGAGGCGCCTGCCCAAGATGAAGAACATGGTGAGCACTGGATGGGTAGAGAAGGGGGCCAGACTCTTAGCCCTTGGGATGGAGGAGATTTGAAGGTTAAGAGGGCAACTGTTTTCCCCTGTCCAATTATGGGACATAGCTGGATACACTGCTGGAGCAGCAGTGGAGTTCATTCAGGTGTAAGAGAGATGCAAATGTGCTTAGGACAGCTCATTTCCACTGTGAGGGTTGGGCTGGGAGTAAATCTAGCTCTTCCCACTGACTCTGTGAAGGTGTCTGTGACCCTCACAGCCCACTCTCATTGTGCTTCTCAGCAGCACTAAAACCTGTCCCCCTTTGTCTCCGTTTGTGTCCTCTCGTCCCTGGCAGTCACACGGCGAGGAGCTGCGCTTTGTTGAGAACGGCTGCCATGACAACCCCACTTTGGACGTGGCCAGTGACAGCCAGTCAGAAATGCAGGAGAAGAAGCCGAGCGTGAACGGTGGGAACACCATCAATGGCCCCGACAGCTGGGATGTCCTGATCAATAAGCAGGCGAGCGAGGATGTGGATGTGTTTGAGGAAGACACACATCTTTAGAAAAAGAAAGGAGGGAACTACCCTCTTAAACACACTTGTTTCTCTCCTGTCTTGACTAATGGACCACGGGACCAGGTGGCTTCTCAGGAACTTCTTAAAACCTTTGAACAGGTCTTTGGGCAAGTTTTCCCTGTGGAAGTCCTGAGCCTGCATCTGAGGCTTGGAGCCAGAAGGATCACAGAACAGAGGGAAGCGGGAGGGGTGGGTTTATAGATCTCTGTGTGTGTGTTCCTATCAGTAGCACCAATGCTTTCATCACCTTTAAATGCACTTATTGTAGCTCTGTGGTAGTGGCTGAGGGTGTCTGGACTGGAGAAACAAGATGGTGGGGCTGCCTGCCACCGAGAGTCCAGATTTGGGAAGTAAATTCACTTTCCAGATGCTGACCTTGAGATCACATTCAGTCTATGCAGATGCAGTAAAACCTGTGCATTCTGGATGGAGGGGAGCCAAGATTCCGTCGATGTCCTGGACAGAGTTTGCATTCCCCATGTAAAAACAGGTTTTTTAGTGCTCTAGCATTCAGCTACTAATTATATGAGAGCTGATGTTTACATTTGGGGAAAATACCCCTCCCACCACTCCGTGCTGTCATCTCATTTCACCCCTGGTACCACAAACAGTCCCACTCCTTTTTTCAGCTCCACAACTCCAAGCTGAGCTTGCAAAGTTTGAGCACTTTACCCTTGCTTGACTGATTGCAGAGAATTCAGTGCCATGGTGCAGCATTTTAGATGGACATGTGCTTTAGGTTGGAGTGTTGCTCAAAAATCGTGTTTACATGCCTCTTTCACAATAGCTTGAGAAATCAGCAGGAAAACATCCCTTGTCTAAGTGTAAGTTTTAAACTGGCTTTTCCACTCCCATTCTATTTTTCAGGTTAGTTTGGTTTCAGTTGGTCATTTTGCAGTAAATATAAAGACTATGTGAAACTTTTTAAATAGGGGAACAAGTGATGTTCTCATCCTTTTGTTTCAATTTCAGCATCTTGCCCAGAGGGAAGGGTGGAAGTATTTAATATCTCACAGGTATAAATTGGGGTAACATCTTTAAAATTACTGCATTTAAACAATGTAAAAGCCAGTTCTGATGGGATGAGAATCTGATGTAAGAGCTCCCCAATGAATGTTTCTCAGGCATGCCTCAGGCTACTTTGAGGCTCCAGCTCCCTGAAGATGTGTGTTAAAGGCATGTGAATATGCATAATTGTTCTCTGAGCCCTGCCTAAACTACTGTCAAGCCTGAAATCCCAGAACATTTGTTTCTTCTGTCATTGAGGGATTGAGGGACTTGCTTCGCTCAGAGGCACCAGTACTTCTCTCCCTAGTGGTGGTGATCTGCATGCTTGCTTCCTGCGAGATGCAGCTTCACACTTGGTCTTGAAGGGAACCTTTGTACACAGAGGCTCCAGATGTGCAGCCTGTAAATCTGTCACTGTATGTATAGAGACCTCTAGCATGTTCCTCCCTGGTGCGTGAGCCTAAAGTCAAGGTGCAGGAGTCTGTTGTTGCAGTTGGTGTAGCGCTTTGCACACAAACTGAATCACAGATCACCTCGATGTAGGGCCACTCTGATACCAGTTTGTTAGGGATTCAAGAAAGGTCATAACCTTTGGTTTCCTATCCAGATTCCAGTTTTCAGTGATTTTAGCCTGCCCCTGTATCTTTCCTGGTGTTATGTAGGACACAGTGATCATCAGCTCTGTTTGTACCTTGGTAGGGTTGCAGAGATGTTCAGCGTTCCTTCTTCAGCCCTAGCAGTTGGCAGTGGGGGACAGTCCATGCATGTGGACAGCCATACATGGCCTTCTCTGACCATCCCTCACTGGTGGCTCCTGCTGAGTTTGATGGCTCTGTGCAGTGAAACTGCACAGGTCCATTGGCTGTGTTGAAGGCACTTTGGGGCTCATGGGATTAAATGCAAATTGTTGTTATGTTGAGTAAATTAAAGCATGGAATTAAAATTTGAGGTTTTATAGCACTTAGCATAATGGGACCTGGCATGTCTGTGGCCTTTAGGCAGCTGCACCATGTAAATCTTTCCAAGTCCAATAATCCTCATCAAATATGTTTTTAATGCCAGTGGCTGTTAAAAGGATAATGCCACCAATCGGAAGTAAATAATTTCACCCACAAATCGCTTCCTTGGTGCATATCCCTGCTAAGAGCTACTTTGCTGCCCTGTTTTCTCTCCACTATCCTAATTCAGAGAAATAACAAGGCACTGATAAAGCAATGCTTCTGGCTGGGCTCAGCACCTCTCAATCTTGTGTAAAGTCTTCAAACTTTAAAGAAACCAAGGGGGCTATGTGGGTTCGATAATCAGCTAGCAAGTTCTCCTAATTTGCTCTTTTGGCCTCTCGTGGCCTGGAGGACTTTCCAGAGATGCTCTTCTCTGTCTGGAGTATCCAGGTAATCTTAGAGACACTTTAAGGGTGGCTGTTGTGAGGCTGAGGACACATTTCTGCTGTTTATTAGGGTTACATTCTCTGCACAGTACACTCTGACAGGGTGCACCTGGCTGTATGATCCCAGTTTAGCTTCAGAAATCTACTGGTTGATAGAATTTCACTTTAGTCTGGTGATACTTTTTATCCTTTTACAGTTTGTTTTTTCTCTGTATCATTTTTTTGCACTAGGCTGATCTTGTCAAGTCGATTGCACTGTTGTCCCTCTCCTGCCAGCCCCGCAGAGATGGGTTATCTCTGGGGACCTGCAGGCTGGGAAGCACTGAAGAGAGGCTGTTGGTAGCCCACTTTACTCTGTCCAGTGCTTGCGTTTCCAGCTCTGCACAGGGAGGATGTAAAGAGGAAGAAAATCTTTGTCTTAGCATTTGTAACAGGAAGCTTTTCTATCACCCTAATGTAGTTAAACTTCTTTTTAATAAAAACTGTGAAAGCTGGACTTCTCAGAACAGTGTGCCAGGCGACAGAGCAGTTGCAGGAGACAAAACAATTCCTGGAAGACTTTGCCACCTACTTGGACATAACCATAATTCCATCTGCCGAATGTTTGGTCGCACTGACACCTGGTGGCGGTTGGGAGTTGGAAACGAAAAATTGAAAAAAAAAAAGAATTTTTCTCTTAGCATTGGGTATTTGTTTCCTGTGACTTGCCTAGGATAACCTGCTTTATTCACGAGGGGCTGCAGGACTCGACTGTGAGCAGAGGGGCATGTACCAGGCATGTCAAGGATAGTTTGTGTGGAGACGTCCTTGTCTGCAATGTAGTGAGATGGGACATTCCCTGGAGTCACCAGTACAGAGGCCCTGGGTAGAAGCAGAGGGTCTCAGCTCCATCTTCCTGCTTTGTCTGCCACTTGCTCCCTCTGCTCCTTGGGACCACAACTAGAATGCAGGGACTCTGCCTTGAAATGAAGGTGGTTCTTCAGAGAGAGCATCAGGTGCTGTCATGAGGAGTGCAGTGCCTTGGGGAACAGCGGCGATAGCATCGTCTGGATGCACGGCCAGGATCAGAGTGGCTCTCCATCTCTGTGGTATCGTGGCCAGATGTGATCTGGGATGGCCAAGCTGCAGATTACTCCAAGGTGTCACCAGATATCTGGAACTGTGCCTGTAACATGGAGTCTAATATGTCCTAGGACTCCTCATCCTGCACGCCGCTTTGGGTTATGTAGGGTGGAAAGAAACAATGAGGAGTGGCCCAGTAATTGTGCTGTGAAGGAAGTAATGCAGCTTGGAATACAGTTCAAGAGACACTTTAAGGCTCCCTCTGGCAGAGGATGTGGTGTGAAATGAAGGTACATTCTCCTAAGGACTATTGCAGCATTAGAGCATTGCAGCAGGGTCCCACTGCAACAACTGCCATCAGCAACTTGTCTGTTCCCATCTGCCTTTGCAGCCATGCAGGAGCACATCTATCCTTCACAGCAGGTTTGGGACAGCTCGAACAGTCAGACACAGCAAGCATCTTCATCTGTGCTGGCTCATGAGAGCCTCATGCGCTCATCTAAGCTGACAGCCAGGCTTTGAGCCTTTCTCAACACCTTCATTCCTGCTGGACACAAACTGCAAGCCCTGGCCACTGCTCAGGACTGCTGCCAGAGAACACTTAGAAACACTTGTGTCTGGCCCTGGAAATAGCAGGGTTGTGGTTTTGTTTTCTTTGCAATAAAACACACCTCCTGGGTGTCTGAACACTGACCTGAGCACAGTGCTTTGCTTGGTTAGATCTGCCTGAATTCATGTCTGCTGCATCTCATAATGCAGTGCTGGCCAGAGTTTCTCTGCCAGGATGGGGGTCGTCAGTCTGGCTCCTCTTCCCCACAGTACGCTCTTTAATTCTCCCATCACAGGTTTCTGTGGAAGCCCTGAGCTGTGCCAGGTGCCCAGGCTGTGGAAACAGGCTTCCCCCCTGGAGTACTCTCCCCCTCCAGTACCCACAGGACCAGCCCAGGACACCTTTCCTGCTAGAGTGGCTTAGCACAAACCCCTGTTCCACAGCAGAGTCCCTGCCTGTGCGCCCTGTGCCACGTGTGTCCCACACAGCTCTCCGCCATCCCACACCTGCTCCAGACCTGGACCCCTACAGAATCACAGAATTATTAGGGTTGGAAGGGACCTCTGGAGATCATCTAGCCCAGCCCCTGCCAAGGCAGGGTCACCCAGAGCAGGTGACACAGGAACACATCCAGGTGGGGTTTGAATGTCTCCCGAGACTCCACTCCCTCCCTGGGCAGCTGTTCCAGTGCTCTGCCACCCTTAACCTAAATGAATTCTTTCTCATGTTGAGGCGGAACTTTTTGTGTTTTGGTTTATGGCCTTTGCTCCTTGTCTTGCTGCTGGGCACCACCAAAAAGTCTGGCACCAACCTTTTTGGCACCTGCCTTTGCATGGATTAATGAGACCCCCCCCTCATCGCAACTGCACATATCCAAAGAGAGCCCTGCCACATCTTCCAAACCCCATCCCAGCCACGTTCTGGGCCAGCTCCCCTCCTCAGGTGTGTTCCAGCCCGGTTCCCCCGGTTTGTTCAGGGCAGGTTCCCTTTTCCCGAGCCCCGGTTCCAGCCCGGTTCCCCTGGTTTGTTGAGGGCAGGTTCCCTTTTCCCGAGCCCCGGTTCCAGCCCGGTTTGTTCAGGGCGGGCCCCTGAGCCCCAGGCCCGTGTCCGCATGCAGCGCGGCTGGCAGTTGTTCCTCCGGGCCGCAGGGGNTGAATTCTTTCTCATGTTGAGGCGGAACTTTTTGTGTTTTGGTTTATGGCCTTTGCTCCTTGTCTTGTTGCTGGGCACCACCAAAAAGTCTGGCACCAACCTCTTTGGCACCTGCCTTTGCATGGATTAATGAGACCCCCCCCTCATCGCAACTGCACATATCCAAAGAGAGCCCTGCCACATCTTCCAAACCCCATCCCAGCCACGTTCTGGGCCAGCTCCCCTCCTCAGGTGTGTTCCAGCCCGGTTCCCCCGGTTTGTTCAGGGCAGGTTCCCTTTTCCCGAGCNGTTTACAGCGCCCGCCGTGCCCGCCCCACCGCCGCTGCCCCTCGGCCCGGCCCGGCTCCGCGGCCTCTCCTCCGCTCTCCGCGTCAATGCGGCGCCGCCGCCCCGCGGCCTGGCCCGGCCATGGACACCAGCGACCTGTTCACCAGCTGCAAGAAGGGCGACGTGAGCCGCGTGCGGTGAGCCGGGCTGGGGCGGGTCGGGGAGCGGGTCCTTCGCACCCGCTGCTGCCTTTAACCGCCTTGGTCACCGGGACGAGCGTGTCGGGGCGGCCCGGCCTCGCCGGGACGTGTTCACCTGAAGCTCGTCCCGGGCCTCCCCAGGGCGGCCGCGGTGCCGGGCTGCGGAAAGGGCAGTTTGTTTGCCGTACATAAATGCCGCTTGTTTGCGCCCCGAGGAGCTGGGTGTGCACTGGGTCCTTGCTGGGGTGCTTAGGTTCGGGTGAGGTGTGCCCGGTTCCGGCAGGTGTCTGAGTGTCAGACGGTCACTGCCTGCTTGTGGTGTGTGTGGCAAATGTCCTTGCACAAGGCTCCTCTCCAGCTGCTCTTTTTTTACCGTTGGAAATGGTATTTGTGTTGGTAGGAAGCTGGATCCATGGGACGCAATCGTCATGGAAATGGTCAGACACTTTGTGCTGTAGACTGTGGGAGTATGTCTGAGAAGTACGAGGATACTAAAATTTCAGGTCAAGTTTCCTTGCTCGTCCCAAAGCAGCACAACTTAACTGCAATGGTTTTGGATCAGGAGGCAGATGGGCCTGTTGTCTGCAGGGTGAATACAAGGTTCAAGGTTTACAACCATCTCATGGTTTGAATCTAAAACTGTTCTTCAGCCTTTTTTCCTGCTTGATTCTTCCATCTCTTAATGTGTGATATGCCAGATAATCAAAGCAACCTCTGTTTCAAGGTGCTTACTGGTGAAGGGTGAGTGTGCAGATAGATAAGGTCTGGAGAACATTGTTATCTCTTGTGATTGTGTTAGATGAAATCATTGCAAGCAGGAAATTGCAGGTTTACTGCAGAAGGAGGGGTCTGAGGGATGGTCTTAGGTTTAAGATGACCCATATAGAAGTAATGGTGGAGAAATGAGAGTCTGAGAATATTGTCAGAGCAGAGGGGACAAAATGACCACATGGGACTGAGTAGAAAGGAGCTGAGTTTCTTGATGTGTTGAATGTGGTCAGAGGAACCTGAAGTTCGAGACAACAAAGGTAAAGGGAGCAAAAGAGAGGACTCATGTGGTGGGTGATAAAAAAACAAAACTCAAGAATCTTTGTGAAGGCTGAGAGTGGTTTTCCATGTGGTTGTTGCAGTACAGGCTCTAGCCAGAGCCAGGCTGTGCAGGAGGTTTGTCTGCAAGGCAAAGCCCGGCTTCTGGAGGTGTCAGAGAGGGAGTGTTGGCAGCATTGGATCCAGCCTAGACGTGCAGGACAAAGAAGTGGCAGGATTTAAGAGCAGTCTGGAGTGACACTGATGTTGTTGCTTTTGTCAGGAAAAGCCACGAGCAGGAGAGGAGGCTTGGCCTCATAAAATTGGCCACTTGTTTGTAAGCATCCAGGCTGGGAGCACTGCTGGGGAATGTGAAGGTACTGCAGAAGTACTCAGGTGTCTTTTGAGATTGCTGCTCTGTTAGAGATGCATTCAATTGCCCTCTTTCCCCATGTGTGCCACTTAAAATTGAAGGGAGCTACCAGGCCATGCTGTAGAACACCATTCTTTGGGTTGAATATTTGGTTGATGCCCCTTCAGCCACAGCTGACAGTTCCCCAAGTCCAGTGCAAGGTCCTGTCATACCTTTGGAAGTTAGTCTATGAACCTGAAGTTACGTCTTCTGAAAGAGGAGAATGTGAGTGAGTAGCTGCATGAAGTTATAACTTTGCTCTCTCTCTTTTCTTCCAGATACCTTCTTGAACAGCGAGATGTGGAAATTAATGTCCGTGATAAGTGGGACAGTACACCCCTGTGAGTGCTGCGGCCTGGAGCGCTGGCTGGGTGGGGGGTAGGGCCTTCAGAGCTCCTTTGCTCTCTCCGCATCAGCAGCCATGAGCACTGTTACAAAATGTCTCAGGTTCTGCTTTTTTGGACCTTTGGCTACATAGTTCTGCTTCTCTTCCCTGTGGGTGCTGTGGTAAATGTGTCTTTGTCTCCTCATTTGACTGGGGCTTGCTATAATGATGCTGAGAAGAGGGGTTTTGTGACCGAATTACCTGGATTAAGCACTCTGCTCTTGGCTAGATTAAGTTTTTCCCCCACCAAAGTCTATGGCATTCTAGCATGTCTTTTCATATGAAAGCTTGGCCTGGTAAAATGCCAAGTGACTGTGGGATCACAGTCTGTCTGGCAGCAGGTCGTGAGGAATCCCCCTGGAGGTGTGAGCTTATTACCTCCCCACAATTCCAAAGGACATTCAGCCATCTGCAATATATTTAGAGTACAGAATAACTTCCCAGAGTGAAGGTAGACTAACATTTGGCTCCTGCAATGCATGTTACAGGATTCTTCTAATTTGTAGGACAATTTGAGGTCCTTGTGAAAGAGAATCATGAAAGGCTTAGGCTGTGAAAGAGAAAACAAAACTCATTGTAGTAGAATTTTGTGGGGTGGATTTGCTGTACACCCAGTGTGGGTGCTGTTCCCTCCTTGGCATAGCGTGTGGCAGTCAGACTGACAACAGAAGGAGCAAGGAGTGTTTTTGAGAATTCAGTGGACTGCTGAGTGCCCATGAAATGATCTCCATTAAAATGAGGATGGATTTGGCAGCTGGTGGTGCAGCAGAAGATGCTGAAGCCAAACTGGGACCTTGAGATCTCCTTGCAGTGCCTAGGATTGCTGGGAACAGATCCTGCCTAGTCTGTTTGCTAGGATCAGGCTTCTGTGCTATTTGGTAGCAATTCCTCACTCCTATGAGGAGTTGTCTCCCAGGCTTCTCCGGGATGCTCAGTGCTGTGATCTGTGTGTGCTGATATGCCAAAACACTGAATTCTGCTTCCTCCTGCATCTCTAATTTTCTTTCTCTTGTTATTGTCAGGTATTACGCCTGTCTGTGTGGCCATGAGGAGCTTGTCCGTTACCTTCTAGCCAATGGTGAGCAGAAGTGTCCTCCTGATGTGGGTGCAGGGTCTTTCTCTGGTCCGTTGGGATTGTGTGTCCTTCTAGCTGTCCCTTGTGGAAACGTCTTCTGTTACAGCCAACCATCTGATCAGTGATCTCGGGCTACACAGGGAGCCCTGCACACACCTTTGTGGTCTCTTTTGCAGGCCATTTGCTCTTGAATTTCCTTCTTGAAATTGCTTAAAATTTCTTCATTTGCTTGAAATCTTGAAAATGCACAGGAAGGGGAGTGGTCTGTGATGGCTCAAGGCAGCATGACTTCCTGAAATCACAGCTGATGTTTTGTGAGGGTGCAATGGTGTTGGGAATATGCTAATCTGAGAGTTGTACTTCATAGGAAGAATTATCTGTGTAAAACTTTGTTGTACTCTACTGATAGCCTGGCTTTGTAAGTAGGACTTAAATGTGAAATGCAAGGGATTTTGCTAATCTCAAATAAAGTGAGACCAATTCTTCAGGCCAAGTGCCTGCCCATTTGGTTCTCAGCACCCAAATTCTCCTAGGTACTGGTAGTGTTTTGCCAGAAAACCAGAGTGCAGAGTCACATCTCAAAAGGTTTGATTTTCTACTACATTCCCAGCATCTTAATCAACCACTTTTGTAATCCTAAATAAGAAAATGCAAATGCCCTCCAAATTTCTAGCAGGTTCTAACCTAAAGAGGTTATACAAAGCAGGAATATTTTCTAGGAGGAGTTCTTAACAGTCCAAGAAACAATTGCACTCTTTGTACAGTGAGATTTGTCTTCCCAGAGCACTGCTGGAGCCATGCTGGGAGGCTTTTTCCACAGGTCAGTTTAAACAAGTCATGACTTCCTCAGAAAGGGGTTTGTCTGTGGGAGAGCAGCTTTAGATTGTACACATGTGAGGGAAGCTCAGTTTTTGTCAATATGCTCATCAGCAGAGGGGACCACAGTGAAACATATCAGCAGACAGAAGTCATGCTTGTTTAGTGACCATCTTGGGACACTGGAGAAGGATCTATCTCTGCCTGCTGGCCTGTGCCTCTGGCTGTTTTACAGGAGCAAAGTGTGAGGCAAACACTTTTGATGGAGAACGTTGTTTGTACGGAGCTCTGAGTGATGCCATCCGCAGGCTGCTGAAGGAGTACAAGCAGATCACAGCCAAGTGCATGAAGAGGGACTACTACGATGTCTTCCTGCAGCGGTAAGGACATGAGGATGTGCAGAGCACCCCATCATCCTTCCTGAGCTCTTCTGAATATTTGAGCTCTCTGTTCAGGGCAGCTTTGAAAGGCAGCTGATCAGTACCCTCTCTCATTTCTGGGCATGTAGAGCTTCCTAAGCAGTGTTCCTCTGTGCCCTAGGGGATGATCTCCAGGTGTGTGTGTGCACAGCCTCCAGTGAATTGGGTACAGACTCCAGAGTCAACAGAAAGCTGGTCTTTATAATGCAGAAGAGCTAAGCTGTCATCCTTGACTGTCACACCAAAATCAGATCACTAAAACCACATCAACAGTTGTGGTTAGTTATAACAGTTTAGGATAGTATGTCAACTGAAGCTAAGTTTCAGGCCTGAAGGTACTATAGCTTGCAAGCTGAAATTTTCAACACTGATAAAATGTTTCTCATTTGTGAAACAGAGCACTTTAAGAAGCCTCAAACTGATTCACAGTGACATTGTCTAGTTCTTTCTTTTTGGTTATTAAAATTTGTTGAGATACTTCTGGAAGTTGCCTGTCCCACATTGTGCTAGAGCTTGAGTGTCAGCTTAAATTGCTCAGGAGTAGAGGAATAATTTGAAGGTTTTCTTCTTGCTATTTCTCTACCTTGGTAACTCTGATGCTATTACAGACTTGCTGGTTGTTTTCTTTTCTTTTTATTTCCCATTGGACTGACTTACAAATGTTAAAACCTTGTTGTGTTTTTTTTTTTTGTCTTTGAAACTGGAGTACTACAGTGTCCTGGTTTCTGAAGCTGTAGGAAAAGAGAGGAGGAAGGAAACTCATTTATCTGAGTAAAATCAGATTCTGTGTTCCAGGGAAGTAGAATTTTGCAGGGCGATTTATTACTGCTCTGGGGACTGTGACTCACGTGGTGCAGGGTCGAGCATACATGAAAGCTAAAATGTGCTAGTTTCTGCTTCTCATTCAAGTAGACCTTGTGTTAAAATTGAAACAAAGGGCAACAGTTGGGGGGAAAAAAGTAAAAACCTAATGCTTCTGTTTGGTTTGGGGCAGGACACTTAGAAGGAAGGGTGTGCTAGTGGCAGGAGATTGAGATTAGCATTTAAGACTCTGACAACATCTCCGTGTGTGATTCCACACCTTGCTATGCACCAGTCCAGTTCTCTAGAAGGAGTATGATGCTTGATGTCCACCTGATTTGACCTCTTGAGGATCTTTGTGAGGATATATATGCAAGGAGTAATGACCATTAGAAAATGGTTGCTGTAAACTCTAGAAGTAGCAGTTTTGTTTTTTTCCTTTTGAAGAGTGAAGATATGGGTATGCAGGCAAAAACGAGGCTTCGGCTCTGATGTGGTAATTGCCTGCATTTCACGCCTGTCACATCCTTCCTTTGTCTGAGGGTGGGTGACATCGAGTCTTCTCCTATTTGTTACATGGTTAAAGAGTGCACACTGACAGTGCCCAGAGAGCAGGAAAGTTGCATCTTACTTTGTAGCAGAGTAGTTCTTTTTTTGAAAATGTGTCATTTTGCAGGGGTCTTTTTTTTGACATCTAACAATTTAAAAGCAATATTAACTTTTGAAGATGTGCTTGGCAGCAACTAGTTCCACTTTAAAATATGTTCCTGGTGTTCAGGTGTTCACCTAAGACAGGAAGATTTAATTCTCCAGCCTCCCTGTTGCACTAACAAAACTTCTTTGAGTTATGAAAGGGAGTGAGACATCCCACTCCAGTCTGTGAAGTACCAGCCCCCATCCTGGCCTTCCTGCTGGGAGGGAGAGACTGCAATGCCCATGGGTATTTGTTCATTTAGACCTAATTGTACCATGTTCCCCACTAGCATGACTCCATTCTTTCCTTTTTCATCCTGCAACGAGTTTCCCTTCTCTCTGTTCCTCACAGATTGCTGGAGCAGGGTTACCAGAGTGACATTGTTTTCATTGTCCATGGCAAATCCTTCTGTGCCCACCGCTGCATCCTCAGCGCTCGCAGTGCCTACTTTGCGGAGATGTTTGAGACCAAATGGAAGGGGAAAAACATGATAGTGTTGAAGCACCCACTGGTGAGCAAGGCTCTGCTTCCAGTTCTTTCCTTTCTTTTGCTGTTCCAGATGAGTGAGGAAAGTGAGTTTGAGGGTTAACTTCCACAGTGAATAGGTCTTGGGGCTCAGAATGACCCTAGTTGAGGAGAAGGGCTTGTTAGAGGCACATTATGCAGTAAAATTGCATCTTTTTCAAGATGCAATAGTTATGCAGATAACAAAAGGCTGCAGATTGCATACCTTTCCTTTGTTCCCTCTGTCATGGACTCAAACATATCTTAATTAATTGAAGTAGTAGATAGCTGTTACCATCTTCCAGCTGCATCACAACCCCTCTCTGGGATGAGTTGAGTCTGTCTAATTCCTGGTGGACAGGTGGTCTGTGGTGAAGACATCACCTCCATAATTGGCACTAATTGCATTCCTTTTGTTGCCTTTCCAGTAAGAACTAAATAGGCCTTAAGTGCATTCCATCCATTAACCACCAATACTCTGGCACACATTTCTGTAACTTGACTCTGGCAGTGCAAATCCTCTTGTGACAAACATAATTCCAGTTTCCCAGAACACTGCTTTCCTCCCTCTTTTTACAAGATCGACTTTCCTCTGGAATTAGGAAGATGTGGAAATGTTTATGATCAGTAAAAACCTGGATTTTGAAGAGCCTGTATTACAACCATGTCTCTTGAGTTCCTCCATTAGTCAGGTCCTGTCCCCTGAGGTGCCTGAGGAAGATTAGTATCAGTAGAAACAGTGAGGAGCTGTGTAAGGCAGGTGGAGTGGCAGCATTAGTTATGTGAGGAGCAAGGAAATCACATGCAGTGTGTGAGTTCTTACTTAAAGGGATTTTTTTTTTATACTTGTTGAGGATCATGTTTCTAACTTACTGTTAAATTCATGGTGATTCCAAATGTAATTTTTTCTTGTTTTATTTTAGATTAACCCAGCAGCCTTTGGTGCTCTTCTGCAGTATCTATACACAGGTAAATTACCTTACCCTCTGGTGCTTGTTTACGTGGCTGATGGGCAGCTGTCTGTGCCTCTGCACTGAGTGGCACAGGCTTGCACTCAGCAGTGTTTGGGTGCTTGAGTTTCCAACAGATCCTCTCTGCTGGCAGAAAGGGAGAATGTGAGCAATCGCCAGCTCTTCCAAGATGTTTGTACCTTTTGCCAGTTGTTGTCCTGTCAGTAATTATACAGTAAATTAAAACCAAAATCAGCTTAGGTTGATTGGTTGGATGGATTTGGAGACTGTATCTTTAACTTAAGGAAGGAAAATCTGTCATCTGGTGTAAGAGCCTCATAAGGTGCTGAAAAGCCAGCTTCCCATGTAGGACATTTTCAGTTTGGCAGACCTGAGCAGTGTGTGCTGAATGCTTTGACTACTTTCTAGTATTTTTTCTGAACAGAAGTTGATCCTAAACTTTCTATGAAAATACTCAGTGTTTTATTGTAGGCATGCTGAATGCTGAACTGTCTCAGGCCAGGAGGTGGTGCCAGAAATTAACATTGTCTTCAAGGCTCTTCTCTTCCAATACAGTGTGTTCAGAAATGTCCCTTGCCACATTTTCAGTGATTTTAAAAGATCCTGGGGAGAACTTGTGAGCCTAAGGTCTATTCTTATACAAAGACACATAGTCAATAGTGGCAGTCATGCCTGCTGCTGTTGTGTTGCTGGTTTTTGGTTTTCTGAGGGAATTAGACATGTTTTGTATAGCCTGTTTGGTCTTTGGACTCTTGAATGTAGGGTAAACCCTGGAAAGTGGAAATGTGAATTAAATGCCAAACTGTTACTGATTTAAGTGGTGGGTGGTGGTGGAGTACCAAATCTTAGCTTCTGGGATTGAGTTGTAAGTGGATGCAGAAAAGTGAGGCAGTGTATCTAATTACTAAATTGCTGTGCTATCGAGTCTTCAAACCTTATTTTTTGCCATTTTTATACCTAAATCCTGTGGATTAAGTGAGCTGACTGCTTTTCTTCTTGACAGGTCGTCTGGATATCGATGTAGAATATGTCAGTGATTGCAAGAGGTTGGCCAAGCAGTGTCGGCTGCAGGACCTCATCGATGATTTGGAGACCAAATGTAAAAAAGTCTATGAATTTGGTAAGCATTTGACTTGCTGTTGTCTCTATTGTGCCTGTGTGCCCTTCCAGGGAAAAACAGGAAAGTGTGATGGTGAATGTTTCATGGTGCCCTTGGGGCTTCTGGAAAATGATTCTGTTGTGAAATTTCGTGTTTGCATGATAGTTTTCAATCATGGCCTTTCTGTTGGGCAGCTGTAGTAGTTTCTGACACATGCATGTTTATAATTTATATTGAATGCTTTCTTTATAGTAGAGCAGCCATGGCAGCAGGACTTTGCTGTGGTTGCCAGACATTCAATTGAGCATGGCGGAGTATATGTTGGGAAGTGCCTTCCAACATGGATCTTGTTTAAATCCCCAGGAAGATAAAATATATTCAGTTAGAGGTAATTTTCTGCATTTATCTGGCCATAACCAAAGCAAAATGTTTGATAATTGGCCCAAAATGGATGCAGAAGGAGATAGAACTCTTTTTTTAAAAGCAGAGATGAATTTCTGAAAGCATGTGTGTATTAGTAACACATGGATGTGCCAAACCTTAAATGAAACAATCCTCTATTTAAGGACTTTTTGTTATCCAAAGCTTATTGCATGAAGACCAGCAGTTGGAGTTTATCATTCATCTCCTTAGCTCAAGCTAATGCACACGTGAAGAACAATCAGAACAGCACAAGTGGTGTTAGTCACGAAGCGGAAAAAATTATCGGGTAACAAAACCTTCAGGCTGAAAGCTTCTGATTCTCATTCTGTGCTCTGAGTTAACTTCTTTGCTTTAATCAAGTTGATTTTGATTTGAGAAGACACTCCAGTCTGTAGTTTAAAGTCAATAGCATCTTCTTCCCTGATCTAAGAGGCTGGAGGGTAGCTGTTCCACCTTTTCTTTTTGAATACGAATTGTGATTATTCACCCTTCTGAAGTTGCAGGACATAATTGATAGAATACTTCTGGCTCAAGAAATTCCTCATCTGCAAATCACATGCAAGATATTACCATGTAGAGGTCTCCCTTTACATATGTGCAGTTGTTTGGTTGTGGTGGGGGTACAAGATTACCATACTACAGCTGTTCCCTTGTAGACCAGGATGGAAGCTGTGTCACAGGTTTTACTTCTGCAATGTAAACACAAATGTAAACATCGACCTGAAGAGATTAGAAATACGTTTCTTGCATGTAAGGTATCAGTTTGTATTAAATAAGTGGCAGAAAAGGGGAGTGGTGAATGAATATAAAGTAAAAGCTACTCAGAAATCAGGTAACAAAATTTTGTCATCTTTTGATATCAGAGTAATTTAGTGAGATGCCCGAGATCGATTTTTTTACTTTTTATCTTTTTCTCCCAGGGTCTAGCTGAGACATTCCACTTTAATTTAGTTAAAATCTCGTATTATGTTGTGGAAGGAAAAGAAGGTGTTTAAATCTGAGAACTGCAAAAAAGCTGACTTCTTGGTGGGTTTTCAGATGGAAAATAATGAAGTAAAGTTTCAGGTTAGTTGGAAGTTTTAATTTGGAAATACAATGGTACTGGACAAATCATTTAACTTCTCTGTTCTTTGGGGAGGGAACAGTTTTCCAGTTTTGAGGACTGACGGAAGATTATCAAGGGATGGTTAAAGCACCAATGGAGGTACTAGTCTTGATTTTTATTTATGACAGGTTGGATTCAAACAAATAGAACAACAGTTAAAAGTTTGTTTCTTAAATCTCATGTGGAAGCCAGGAAAACTTGATTCTGCAGAAAGGCATATATGTAAGAGTTATAGGAGTTAAAAAATTGGAAAGATCTTAGATTGCATCATATCTGGCACTTGACAAACCATATCTATTTCTTTGAGTGTTTTAGGAACCTCTGCCTGTTCCAAGTGCATGCTGTGGAACAGACATCTGATTCAGGTCTGCAGAGCAGGGTCATGTATTGCATCTATATTATGAAGTTGAAGCAAGAAAACAAGATGAAGTCGAGCCTCTGCAGCTCCAGTGGATAATTGCAGTGTCTGCAATCTCATTATCTAGAGTTAATCAGTATTTCAAAAGCACTTACTATCTTGGCATGCACAGACAGTAGTACAGGAAGAGGATGACCCAGTGCCCTCTGTTGCACCTGAGATATATTTGGGTGTGAATGCTTGCCTGTTTTCCTTTCCCCTGTCTGTATATTGTTCCTATAAAAGAAAAAATTATTGCAGTGTTTGGAAGAGCTCAAACAATTTGTCCAGATTAAGCCATAATCCTTCCTGTAGAAGTGCATGCATTAGAAAATAAATATTCTGTAGTTATTTCAGCAAGTTTTAGGCCAAAAAGGGTGAGAACAAGGTTTGAGATGGTTACTGTTGTAGCAAAGACATTGGATATTCAGAATCTGTGGTTATAGCTAATTATGCCATTGGGAAGAAGATGCATCTAGGTGTAAATATTTTGAAGATTTTGGGAGTTTAGTGTGGTTTATTTGTGGCTATTATGTTTTGTGGTACATAGGCTCAATTTAACCAGAAGACTACAAAGAAGTATTGAGCACTAAAACCAAGGCAGCTGATAGATTGGTAGGTGGTGTTCAGTGCTGTACAGCTGTACTAGACTGGGAAGAAACGCAGTCACAACCTCAACCACAGTTTGGTTATTACCTTCCACTCCTTGCATTGTTTATGTTGCTTTTTTCAGAAACCCCTCCATTCTTCTTTCTTGCATTCCTCTTTCATGGTCCCTGCTGCTTGCTGGCAGCCAGCAGCTTATTCCTATTTCACGACTTTGATTTTTGTTGTCTCTGTTAAGAAAGATTTTTTGAGCGATACCAAATGGCATGCCCTTGGATTTGAGAGATGCAGTGTCTGAATAGATTTGCTTCTCAGAAAAATCACTGTTCTTTTGTGTCACTGGGAAAGTGCAGAGATGCTCTGTGGATCCCAAGAGAAGAGCTCTTTGCCTTGACTACTACTTAAAACTTGCTGAGTCCATTAGCACTTAGAGAGCCTGACCTAGTGACTTTTACAGTAAGTACTACAGAAATACGAATGTTTCTCTCTGCCATGAAGAATTTCTAATTACAAAGTAAGAAATTTCCTTCTCTCATGCTGGTGTGTAAATGATCAGGGCTTTTTGAGAAAATGCACTCAGTCTGGTTTGTGTTGGTGCTGGGCCTCCTCTTAGCTTATTTACCCTGGAAGTCATCTACCTGAGGGTAGCATTTCGTGCTAATGGGGCAGCCTGTCTCCTTGCTGGTGAGCTTTGTGTGTAGCAATCATGGTACCTGACTATTTTGTACTGGTAGATTATCCTTCACTTTCCAGAAATCTTTTTGGGGTATGTGGCCTATGGAGTGGTACAGTGGTGGCATGTTTGAAGGGTGCAGCAGTGATGTGGAGGAGGGGGTGGAGATCTCGTTTTGTGGCACATCGTGGCCTTGTTTCGCCCACGACCCAGTGGAGTCATCTGATGGAGCTCATGTAATGCTGTGCAAAATGTCAGGAGAAATGAGATCTCAAGGTGGCGTGATTCACCTGTGAGGGGTTTTAATGTGGTGAATCATACTGTCAGAAATTCCTCTGAATGCTGTGGAGTTAACTCTGTGTCTCTCTGGCTCCCAACAGTATCTTTAGGCTTCCTCACCGCAACTTTGCATTTTCCAGTGGTGCTCTGTCTTTTTTCACATGCTTCCTTGTATGCCAGGGACTCTTGAATATCTTATTCCAGTTCTTCCCCCAAACCATGCTGACCTGGGAACAAACCTCAGGTGATGGAGCAAGGTAACCAGAAACAAGAAAGGCTGTGCTGACAGTGGCCTCGTATCATAGTGGGTCTGCTTTGGGCTGCCACTCATTTGAAGTTAGGGTTCTATGAGCTCCACAACAACTTTGGTCATACCAAGACCACTGAAGTATGATCATGTATTTTGCTTTCCCTTTAATGGGCTGTTTTATTGTGTAGGCTGATAAGTCAAGATGGGAAGACACATTAGATCTGAAAAAGGCAAATGAAATTGCTGTCTCTGAATGGTCTATTTGAACACTTCGATGGTTGTGGTGCTTAGTTCAGGCACATGTAGGAGTCTGGGCACTTTGGAGCCTTTCTGCTTTAGGGATCTATAGATGGAGAGTGGAGGACAGACTCATACCTGTTGAACTTACTGGGTAAACAAGAATAAATCCTTTTGTTCCTTGCAGTGAAATCAGGATGACACAGCTGAAGTGGGAGCCAGTGAAAGCACATTACAGAGCAGAAAGGCATGGAAGCAGATTAATTGTAAAAACTCCCTGGCATGGGCTTTACCTTAGGTGACACTGTCAGCTCTAGGGGTAGTTGGGGAAGGCAGTGTGTGAGTGGCTTCTACAGGGATCAGGGCAGCCTGATCCATGGTCCTTAACTGTAATTGATAACATGGATTCCAAAGATCTAATTGGGCTTGAAATATGCTTGTGACGACTTTGTTTCTCACAGTTGATATTCCAGCATAAGGAATTAAGTGGAGGCTTGAGGAGAGACAAGAGTACATCCATCCCCTTCTAGCCCTGCTCACTGGCTGCACTGAGGAGTGCTGAATGTGTGTGTACATAGAAGAATTGCGTGTGTTTTGCAGTAAAAGCTGAGCAACAATAATACTGGTTTTCCTGGCATGTCTTTTATCTAAATGGGAGAGAATGTTTGTAGAGGAATTCAGGAATCTCTGCTCTTTTGTTTTTTTGCTTCTTCCAGTCTCTTCCAAGCCAGGGACCTGTGTGAAAGTGCTGACGATTGAGCCCACAGGTAACTGCCGGCTGCAGGAGGATCTGGCTCTCCTGGCAGACTGCGCCCTGCCGGCTGAACTGCGGGTAGGGAGCACTTCTACTCCTTGTGGGCTCTGGGGCTGGGATATCTGCTCATTTGTGTCCACTCACATCATTGCTATATAGACTTCAGTGCTTGCTTGTTTCCTGGTGCTCCAAATGCTGAAAGGCTTTTATTGCTTGGAAGTGCTGTAAAACTGTGTAAGGAGGCTGTCAGTGCTGTTCTTTCCTCTTGGATATTCCCCTCAGCAAGGATCTTGGTAAATAAAACCCTTTCGATTAGGTTGGTGGAGATTTCCCCATTGAATACAATGGGACAAGGCCCCCAGCTCTTCTGTTTGCCATCCTTCTTGAGAATTAGAAATGTTGTAGCAGCAGGCATCAGTTTCCAAAGAGATATGTAGGTGAAAGATGCCTTACTGGACTTGCTTGGTAGGAACTGACACACTGCAATGGAGACATGCTTCCAAACACTGAAAATATTTCCAGCAGAAACGTGAGTCTGTCTGAAGAGAATTTGACTTGACTGGCAATAGATCTGCTGTTCCCAGCTATGTCTTGTCACTCAGAAATAGCCTTCAGGTTTGATGATGACTACATTAAAGTACCATCATATTATTAGTTAACATCACATATGAGGATCTTCTCTCCCATTTGCAGAGCAGGATAACTATTAATTGTCTTCATTCTTTCTACATCTGGTGTTTTCTGTAATATCAGCAGATTCATTTTGGTCTTATATATGTCTTTTTTTATACCAACCACCGTATTTAATAATGTGCACTCATTTAGGTCACTGCTGTGCCCAGAGGTTGTATGACTGAGTGATATAGCAGAGTTTTATTGCCTTTCTCTTTCTGTCCCCTGCCAAATAGACCTGCCTGGTGCAGTGTGTGTGTGTACGTGGATAAGGTTTCTTACCTTCATAAGCCAATATGTTTTGTGCTGGCTTTTTTTAGATGTATTTCACTATAGAGGGAGTTTTTTTCTCCATCAAGTTTACAACTACCATTTTCAGAAATCTTTCCTCTGTAACCTGCCTCCTCCAAATAACTGTACAGGTTTTTGTGGCTTTTAATATGCCTTTCTATATGTTTGCAGGCTTTAAAGGGAGGTGGTACTATAAGTAAGCTTCAGATTACCTCCCCAGGAATTAAAAAATGGATCATGGACCCCAAAGTAGTGATATTTACGTATATTTTAAGTCATTTCACAAATAAAAAGAATACTTCCTGTTTGATTGCTTGTTTCCAGACCTTGATGGCATACTCCTGTTAAGCTGTTCTTCTAGAGTTCGAAACATTTTCTTCTAAGTTCTTTCATGTAGAATAGGAGCTGGAAGGAAAGGAGAAAATTGGCATAGTGTAATCATCTGACAGTGCTGTGAATTGTGAGCTGTGGTGTTCTTGCTGTGTTCATAGATTGGAATGAAGGCAGCATCAGAGTTATTACAGCTGTACAAGTGTAGAGGGCATGGGCACACACCTGCTCACTAGGGAATTTGTGTGCCATGCACGTGTGTGGGTGCTTTGTTTAAGCCCGATAAATTCTAGAAGATTCCCATTTTTCTCTCTCTAGGTACTTTTCGTTTGTTCCTTTTTATTTGTTTGCCATTTATCTCTTTCTCTAATGTTTTCAAATTGTTAAGTTCTGTGAATTGAGCATCTTTTTTCTAGGACAGAGGCATTACACATCCTCATTCTTTCAGGGTTTGCTGCCGTACAAGGAATAGGATACAAACTATGTAACCTAAAATGTCAGGAATAAGTGAATAGTCACACACAGACATCTGTGTTTTGAAGAGAAGCATTTTTTTTTCCAGCTTATGCAGAACAGAATAGGTATTTGTCTTCTGGATAAAAGCCAGCATTTCCAAAATTTGGCAAGAACCTTTTGAGCTGCTACGTGTCGTATAATGCCATATTATATAAAATCGGGATGTATTTAGCTTTCTGTTTTAGTATAAACAAATAATTTGCATGTAATGTCTCTGATACTTGGATGATGTATGAAACTTTGTGCATTCCAATTCATGGTTAGTGCTGTCTTACACAACTAAAAAAAATAATGGATGTTTGATATCCAATTACAGCTTGTTGTTATTTTCTAGACCGAGAACTGTCTAGTCTTTGAAATCTCAAACACATTTATAATTCTGGTACCTTGTTTCTTTTTCCTGTTTGTGCTTGAAAGCCTTTTTTTTTTTTTTTTCAATGTTTCCTTTTGCAAGTGTGGTTGTTGTTTCTGTTTTGTTTTAAAGTACGAATGGCCAGGATTTTTATGTCCACAACAGCTGCTTCCTCAGTTTGTTGCAATAAAATTTAGCAGTGGCAGATTTAAGTAAAATACCATGAAAAGCCAGACAACTGTGAAGAACCATGTGGCTTCCCACTATCTGCCTGATTCTTCATTTCACTGGTCTGCCAGGTGACCTCTGAGTTACAGACTCCAGGGCTTCCAGTATATGACACTGTAGGCATATGGTTTCCTTGTAACTGTTTTTCAGTTACCTTTTAATTGAGATCTTATGTTCCAAACCAGGATGAAATCAGATTTTAAAGGATCAGAGTTTGCCATGAAATAAATACTGTTCTTTCCATCCATATTGACAAGTGGTGTGGCTGCAAAAAAGAGACCATTTGCCACTTTGAGGGTAAAACTAGATCTTGTAATGCATAGGAAAAACAGTTTGAAACAAGTAGATGGGTTCATCTTGTCTGTCTGCACTCGTGCACTGTGCTTGTCCGAGGCAGTGACTCTTGTGCTTTGCTTTGCCTGTTTGACAGAGGCAGATTAACTGCAATATTTACAACATGTTCCAATTTGGGTTTTTTTTTTTGTATCCAATCCACTTGCATCTGGTTATGAGCTGCTAATCTTCTCTTAGATCACCAGCCCCTGTATTTTGTGTTGCAATTTATTTACCATTTTCTTGCTGAGATAATCTGGCCAAGGTACAAATTGCTGCCACTGATTTGTTTTGTATGTTTTTGCCTCCAGCAACATTTCTATTTAAGCTCTAATAGGAAATTTGTAGCAGCAAAGACTTGGTCTTCCACGTGTGATGGTGAAGAGTGAGAGTACTCAGAGTATTTCTATGTGGTGATTGAGTTATTGTGAGTGTGTTTGCACTTTGTAGGCTGGGCTATGTTGTGCTCCTTGGGCAGAATACTTGACTCTGGCAGCTGTGCTTTGCCTGGACAGAGGCCTGTGAAGGAGGTTGTATGAATAGGGGTGATGGGAGGAATAAGCCAATTTTCTGCAGGAAGATCCTGAAAAGGAGATTAGATTCCTCAAGCATGACAAGGGAGGAGAGTAGAAGCAGTAGAGACTTGAAAGGGGAGTAAAAGAGAAAATTCTGCAAAGCCACTTCATGCTGAATAGGAGAAACAAAGAGATGAACTGCTTTTGTAGTAGGAATTGAAAATAACCTTGTAAACCTGAGCAGCAGAGTGGGGACCAGGCAAGGCTAGAAGCAGGAAGTTGAGCCCAAAGGAATTTAGGAGGCAAACTCTGAGACAAATAAAACTGCCATATCCATTCCAGAAGGATGGACTAATTTTAGAGATTTACCTTTGGACAATGAAAAGAGAGTAAAGAAAGAATGCACATAGGAGATGCAGCATTTATCTCAATGAAAATTCCTGTGCCACAGGGTGGCATCTTGTCAAAGTTTGTTTCTAGGTTTGTTTTACCTGTGATGTGCCTGCAAATCTGTAGCCTTCAGATTTATGTCAGAATTTGTAGGAGAGGACATGGAAGCTGTGGGCATAGGGTGGAGAGAACAGCAAGGCAAACAGAGTGGGCAGTTGCATCATGGTGTTGGTGATTGTAACACCTTGCCACAGAGTAAGGCTGTGGATCCCCAGATCATGGACAAGGGACCAAAGCCTTGAAATATGAGACATGTAAAATAGCAGCCTGGGGAATCTACAAATGGGACAATTTCATCTCATTTTGATGAGGTGGTGCCCTTTGTGTTGCAGCTGTTGCCTTTTGTGTTGCAGCTATATGAAAAACAGATGATAGATCAGGTGGGCAACATTCCTTGAATTGCTGCACCTCTTCTGGAACAAGTGTTGCCCAGTGGAGCAGGACTGCAGGAGAGAGGTGCTATGGAGAGCCAGTGTTACTGTAACAGCCGTGTGCACGATTTGCATCACTGGGTTTCTCCTGTGATTAGGAATCAGAAGCTGCCAAGTGTTGCTGTGGACAGACAGCGTGGTAGATGGGTCCAGATTGCCATGGTCAGTGGTGGTGTGAGCTTTTGCCAGCTTGGTGCCTTGCCACATCCGAGAACGTGTTTTGTGAGAAACCTCACTGAGCCTAGCTGAGAGCTCCCACCCAGTGTGTTCCAGTCTGTGCCTTTGTTTAGCTCAGTAGGGAGGAGTCAGCTGGCTCCTCAGTAGAGCTGGAAGTCCAGTGAGAGGCAGGTGGGTTGGAAATGGATAGTCTGCTATTGTGAGTCTGATCTTTATTGTCAGCCCAGAGTTTTCCTGGGTGCAAACTTGGGCTGTAATTTTCCTAGATGAAAGACAGCAGGAATAAACTGCTTGTCCTCGATACCTCAGGGACATGTTTATGGAAAACAAGAACCAGGGGAATCTTTTGTTTCCAGTGAAATAATTTTTTTTTTTCAATTGAATTACACTGTATATAGAATAAGATGAAAGGGAAAGTGTCACTTTAAAATAGCATAAGGCAAACAGGCTTTTCTTTTTGGTGTGTGCTGTCATTGCTGGCACGTAGGATTGGGTGGAGGTGTGTTGTTAAAATAATTCACTTGAGTATTAATACTGCAACAACACTATCTTTGGCTGCAAATCAAATAAAAAATCTAAAATGTGCTCTAGCAATGTTGGATTATGCAAGTGAGGCAATAATTGCAGCCGAACCATTTCCACCTGGTGTATAATGGATGTGATCTATGTTATTACATGTACTCAGTAAAAGGCTGGTCCTAAGCTCCACTATGCTTACAATACCTACTGCATGAGGTAAACTTCACCTCCACCTGGTTATCTGTCTTGTTAGATGGCAGAGAAACACTTTCCAAACTGTATGGAGAGTCAGGAAATTACCATGGATAAAGGAGGCAGCTGTAACTTGTACCAGGAATATCTCTTATAAGCAGTGCAAGTTCTTAATTTCCTGACATTGGAATCTGTGTTCAGAGCATCTCTGGTGCTCTGCATTGTGCTGAGGGAATAGAGGGATGGCATTTTCTGGGAAAACGTAAGAGTCTGAACTTGGTACCCTGAGCATGTTTAAAGCAGGGATGTTAAAGGAAGGGTTTTCTGGTGTCTCTTCCTAGGTTGGTTTTGGGGAGTTGCCGTTTGACAGCACTGACAACTTCAACAGCTGTCCCGACGTGTGTTTCCGTGTGGCAGATTACAACTTCTTGTGCCATAAGGTATGTGCTTGTGCTGTACTTCCTTCTCCCTTTTTGCCATGATCTAGTCTACTTGTGTCCCCCACTCCTTCTATACTGGATACACTCTGCAGAAGCAGCATTGATTCAGCTGGAAAACTGCATTTAAAGCATTTAACAAAGCAGCAAAGCCTGCCTTTCTTGCAGAGGTGTGGAGATAAATTTATAAATTCAGCCACGGCATTCACAGCTGCAAAATCTGCTGCTGCTGGCTTATGAGTTCAGTGTCTGAGAGAGGAATGTTTGATCTGCAGATGAACAGCAGTAAGAATGAATTTTGAGATCCAACCTCAACTCAAGGTCCTGCCCTAGTGCCATGCTAATTTCAGATCTCTTGAGTTTACCATTTGTGTTTGTGGTTCTGAGGGTAGACATGGATAGAATAAGGCCTGGAGAAATATTGGAGATAGAGCTTCAAAATGTAGGGAAAATCAAAGTTAGAGTCTGAACTTCTGAAATATCTTTGAGCTGCTCTGAGAGCTGCTTGGTAGTGCCCTTTGATTTGGTGCAGTGAGCAAGATGTCAGTGTTTTGATTTTTCATTCCTCTCTAGGCATTTTTCTGTGGTCGCAGTGATTATTTCAAAGCCCTGCTTGAGGATCATTTCAGTGAGAGTGAGGAGCTACAGACACAGCCCAGCATTCCTGTGGTGACTCTGCACAACATCTCAGAAGACATCTTCATCCGGGTCCTCTACTACATCTACAGTGATGATACAGAGGTGAGGCCAGCCATTGGTCCTTCCTTCAGTGCTGGTGAGCTCTGAGATGTTTTCAGCAGTATTTTTCTGAGTCTGGAGCAGAGTGTGTGTGTATATTCTTAAATTTTACTGACCTACTCTCCTATTTCACTTTTGTCTCAGGAATTCACATACTGGGATATGCTGTTAACCAGGCAGGGTTGTAGTTTGTGTGCATTATGTTCAGGAAGCAAATCAGTGGTCTTTTATCCCACAATAAAAATCTGGAAATTAGGTTGTGTGCTGTTTATTGACAGGATAAATACAGGGCTTTGCAGCTTTCCCTTTTGGGCTCTGTGGAAAGATAAGGGAAGCATCTGCCAGTAGATGGCAGATTGAACACATTTGGAGATCTGGATAGGTTGAGAGATTCCGCTTATTTACTCTTGGAAAATAACCTTACTTATAGCCTACTTTTCTATTTGTAGCAAGTCATTATTTCCACTATTATTTTTTACTGGGGTGGGCAAAGGTTCCACTGTGAGACCAGTGCCTTGCTGTGCTCAGTACTGCAGACAGTAACAAAGTAGCCCTAATCCACTTAGTTTTCATCCTAATGGAATATGCAGCAAATCCCAGCGTTTAATTGGCTTCCTGCTTTGGTTTTGTGGCAAATGCTTTCTGCAGGTCTCACTGCAAGATCCCAGAACAAATTCTGGCATCAGGGCAGTGACTGGAGATGCTGCTGCACCTGCCAGTGTCACTTCCCCCAAGCAGTGTTTGTGCTCTGGGTTAGGTGCCACATCCAGAGCGTGCACACAGCTGTGACCTTGTTTCTGCTGATCTGTTCACCTGTGGGTAGCAGTGAGGAGAGATGTGTTTGGCAGACAGCAAGGATAGGATTGCTACTGGTATGCCAGAGAGCTGATCCTTCACTTGCCTGCACTCTTCTCTGAGCCACATGCTGAAAGGGCAGGCAGAGAGGGAAAGAAGCTGCTTGAAGATCCTCGTGACCTTGTTCCTTTGCACTTCTCCAGTCTGCTTGCCCTCCTCGTGATGACTCACAGGAAGGATGTTTCCCAAGCAGCTATTCCTTTCCAAGGGGTGCCTCAGCTGCTGTGTCTGGTCTTGGGTCAGGAGGACAGACCAACAATAATGTATAGGAGTTAAAAGGCTCTTACTCACATCTTTCATGTGCAGAATGTTGCACAGCTTGGGTTTCAAACCGAGCAGCCAAGATGTGAGCTTCTGCAGAGAGTTCACCTGTCATGAGAAACTACCAGAAGAAATGGTCAGGAAGACAGGAATGTAGCTCAAGTTCCACATTTACATGTGGAGTGTTCTCCCTGTCCTGTGTTTCTCCAGCCAAGTATCAGCACACTCAGTTCCATGTTTTTCTTTGCAGAGGATTTGTGGTGTCTCTGCCATGCAGTAGTGACAGTGTTTGCAGTTATGGGGAAGAATGTGTACAGAGGACATAAAGGGTTCCAGGCACAAAGACAAGCTGCTGATCAGAGTAGTTGTGTACGCTCAAGGACAGTTCTTGGAGGAACATTTGCCAGGTTTGTCCTTGATGAAGCAGTTGGGAGCTGCAGCCATCAATACTACTGGTTCAAACACCTCCGGCTCCTGAGCTTTCCAAAGCTTATGAAGGGACAAAGCAGCATTTGATTAATAACCCCAAGGGTTTCCTTATCCCTTGTGCATCCATAGCCATCGTGGCATGGCTCTCCTACATCTTGCATTCTTCTGCCCAGCTGCTGCAGGGTGTTACACAGCTGGGTCACTTGCTGGGAGCTGTTTCTCCAAACACAGGTGCAGACAGCTGTGAGGGAAGAAAAAAAATCAGCCGTTTGCAGTTGTCAAAGTGAACAACCACATGTATAGATGTGCACAGCAGTGTTTTTGCTGCTCACTGGTTATCAGGAGAGTGGACCAGGCTGCACCAGTTATCATTCTTCCATCCAGACCAGTGTGGCTTTGTCCCTAAATTCAAGGGCCCTTGCTTCCTCCACAGCCAGGGCATGCAGTGTCCTGCAGATCCACAGTTACAATGGATAGGGTAACTGAGCTCCTTGCAATTCACAGAGAGAGACTCTAGTTCCAGGTTAGTGACGCAGATGGCTGACAAAAATAGGATTTACCCGGCCAAGGGGAAGTGGCTGAGTGAAGCTGGAGGTGGTGTCTCTTACTTTATCTACAGGATTTTTTTATCCTCAGATCACTTCCAAGTACCCAAGAGGGAAATGGGAAAGTGGTTCTCTTGCTCAAGAGCCTTAAAATGTTAAAGGCCATTCACAACAGTTTAAGTTTGGGCATCTGGTCCATTAATTTAGTCCATTCTGAATGCATGTTAGAGCTCCACTAATATTTGGTGTGCAAAATATGTTCTTACCCAGTTGGGCCTCACCTACAGTTTATTTTGTGTTCAATTTTCTGTACTTGACTGTACCCCTCATGCCGGGGAGGTTGTGCTGGCTCTTAAGAGAATTTTGCGTGTTTTTCGTAAAATACGAGTCCAGCAGTATAAAACGGGAGCAAAAATGTGGGGACAAGGTTCTCTGTCCTGACAGGCTCTTCTGTTTGTCTCTTGGAAGTATGTTTGGTGAAAGCAGCCCACCACTGTCACACTGAACATTTTTTAGCAGCCAGGTGCACTTGGGTGTTTCAGCACTGCCCTGTGCTTAGCTAGAGGGGTTACCTGCAGCGTGAGAAACTCTCTGCTGCACTTTAAGTTTCTCTGTGGGAACTGAGTGGGAGATGCAGCCTGAAAGACAGAGTTCCTGTCTCTCCATAGCCAGCACTTGTCCAGTAATGGGCCGAGCAGCACATTAGTTTGCCAGTGACAGGCAGCATGCTTGGGACTGGCAGTAACTCCCCTCTGCACCGCAGCTGTCTCCAGAGAACGCCTATGACGTGCTGTGTGTGGCAGACATGTACCTGCTGCCCGGGCTCAAGCGCCTCTGTGGCAGGACCCTGGCGCAGATCCTCGATGAGGACAACATCATCAGCATCTGGAGGATTGCAAAGCTGTTCCAGCTGACACGACTGGAGGACCAGTGCACTGAGTACATGGCCAAGATCATCGAGAAGGTACTGAGACATTGCCCAAGGCAGTGACCACGTGTGCCCATATATCTGAGCCACAGAGACAACAGATTGAATGGTTGTACTCTGGTCTGTAGTTAATGGTTGTCCTCTCTGCATTAATGTGCTTTCTGAAAATGAGCAGCAGTTAAGTAGCAAAGCACACAGTGAGTTAGGACAGAGGAGGCGGAATGTGGCAGTACCTGATGTCACCACAATAAGCCAGGTTTTGGTCCCTGGCTGGCACATCCCTGTGGAATGTGGGGTGAAAAAGTTGTCCAAAAAGCTTTGCAAGTACTAGGGGCAGGTGATTTTCACTGAACTTTCAGCCACTGTGCCCAAGTAGCCATGATGTTGCCTGAATGCACCAGCTGCAGCCTGGAGAAGCCAAAGGGGTGAGTAGGGGAGCTCTGCGCAGGAAATGTTTTTCAGTGTTTGCTGGGGGAAATTCTTCCTGGCACAATGCTCTAGATAGGAGAATTCAATGCGACCTCTAATCTTCTCCAGGATGACAAATCAAATAGTAGGGGTTTGCTCAGTGGATAATTTTCGATTGAACAGCAAGAAGTAGTGAATTTAACACTGAAGCTTTCTTTACGGGGCTCAATTTAAGTGTTATCCTGAGTGATTATTGCTTAGTCTCAGGACTCTTGGAGAAAGTTGCCATATGGAAGGATAAACTAGAAGAACCTATGAAGGATTTTATGCTGAGATAAATCTTTATAAATGGCTTGTTCAGTTCACATGGGAATGTAACATTTTCACCTGCAGCTTGAAAGGTGTGAAATTATTTTTGGCGTGAGAAAACAACGAAGGAAATGGTTCTGGGGCTGTTACTTTGCTCAGTGTATAGCTTGAGAATGACAGACACATCAGCATGTACCCAGATTCTGGATTCTGAAAAGAAATTTAAAAGATGCTGAATATCCCAAGTAATGATCAGGATAGGGCTTTGCTTGTGTGGTTCCCCATTCTCTAGCTTGAGTGGGAGTCCTTGAACCCAGCATTGGCAGTGTTTCTTCTTGAGAGTGTTGGCACAGACAGAGCCACCCCAGCTGATGTTCAGACATCAATGGTTGCCAGCATCCTGTGGAGATGCACTGATGGCAGCAGGGAGAGATTTTGGCAGTGTGGTAGCAGATCAGAGCTCAGCAACCTGCTGTGCCCAGGCACAGTTCAGGAGTGTAGACAGATGGAAGCTGCCTATCGCCCCTCAGCTCACCACACATTCCTGGGGAGCCTGATGCAGAATCATTCATGGGTGACCCAATTCTGTCAGGTCGAGTGCAGAGCAGAGCAGCTGCCTTGCTGGTGGTGATGGGGCTGAGTCAAGGGAGAATTGTCATTTGTGGCTCCCAGTTCTGAAATGGGCACAAGCACCCACTGTGTTCCGTGCTAGAAGACATTGCCCAAGAGTGTCTGGCAACATCTCCTGGTTCCTGCTGAGGAGCCTTTCTGAGGGGAGTGTCGTGTATGTACATGTGCCCCAATACCAGAACCAGGGATGCTTAGTTACAGGATGTTAGGATGCTTAGTTAGAGGGTGTTAGAAGGCAATGTTGGAGGTGCAGATTGCCTTCAGTTGAGACTGTTTATTGTTGGAGTATTGCTGTCTCCTTTGGATGGATGGCAGGATGCATCTGCAAGCGGTGTCTGTAGGAGGATTTGGTCTCCATGTATCCTAGCTTTCCTTTCTTTGCTGTGAGATCCTTTAACAGTGTCTGAGACTGTTTGTTTTCCCAACCCTTTTAATCTCTACCTGTCCTCTGGTCTTCCTAATGATTCTCTTGTCCTTCTGGTCCAGCTGGTGGAGTTGGAGGAGTTTGCGGCTGCTGTGAAGGAGAACGCAGAGGCCGTGGAGGAGCGGCAAGAGACTGACTCCATCCCTCTGGTCGATGACATCCGCTTCCACATCACCAGCAACGTGCAGACTTACAGTGCCATTGAGGAAGCCAACCAGAAACTTGAAGCTCTAGAAAACCTCCTGGCCAGTATAGGGCTCGAGTGCTGATGTGTGCAAACCCTGCCTGTATATGCAGCCTGCACAGCCCTCACTGCGTTGGCTCGGAGTGCAAGAACATCTGAGTCTGAATGTCCTGCTTCCCATTCTTTGTCCTCCTTCCCATCCACTTCAGGCATGGTTTCTTTTTAATTTATTTGTGTCTGGACATTTGCATTTCTGGTTTGTGTTTGGTTTTACTTTGTTTTTTTTTGTTTCTCCTTTCAGAAGTAGCTCCCAAAGCTCAGCCTAAATCAGTAGCTGCTCCTTTGTACGATGTACTGTGGAGAGGAGACTGTGAGCTGTTGGGAGTGGTGAGGGAGCTGTTCTGGGGACTTCCTACTGCCTGGGGTTAGAACCCATCCCATTCTGTGGTTCAATAACACACTTCCAAAATTGGCTTATGCCAGAATATTTGTTGAATTACCAGCAGCAGAGGAAGAAAACTGGATTAAAGTCTTAATAAGTATATGGGAAAGGAGGTCAGCACTGTCACTGTCAGCATTATAAGACTGGCAGAACTGGACAGTGCTTCCCTAACAGGGACAGAGAGGTACTTGGCTATGTGGGAGGCACTGTCTTCACCTGCTATTTTAGTACTTAGATAGACAAAACCAAAAAAAAAGTGATTTCCAGGTTTTCCCTAGCTTTTCATTGCTTTGAAGTGCTCAGAATTTAAAGGCTTTGCTTTCTGAACAAGCATCTTTGGGAATACAGTAGAGACCAGAATCCTTCCATTCTTAGAAAGCAGTAGCTTTCAATGCACAAAAGAAGGAAGAGCAGCCCTTTTTGGAAGGGGATCGAAATACCTTCTTCTTGGAAACAGCACTTTTCCCTTTATTTTTGTGCATTGTGGTAGGGCAAGGCTGACTTGCTGGTGGGTCTGGGAAGAGAGGTCACTGGAAATCCTTTCTAAAAGGAAAGAGGCCTTTTGGGTCTCTCAGGGGGCTGCTGTCCCACTCTACAACCTTCTGGCTTTGCTCAGCCTTGAGCCTTGTAGCTTCATTGTTCTCCAGGAAATTCACTGTCTGTACTAATGAATGTTTTTGAATCTGTGTTTTGCAGTAGGTCATGTTATCTCGTGTTGTCTGCCTGGATCCTTAATGAGGGTAATGGTGTTCCTTCTCCTTGGCACTAATCAGCAGGTGATAACCCTGCATGAAGCTTGCCTTGCCAAATAGGCTGCCCTTGGAGCTGTCCATCTCTGGAATGGTGTGTTGGGAGGGTCTCCAGGGTGCAGGCTGGGTATACTTCCCCATGCTGTGCTTTGGGAGGGAGAAGAAATGTGCCAGGTGTGCTTTTATTATGTGATGTGGGAACTGCCAAGGATCCCCTGCAGCTTCAGGGTGTTGTTTTCTGTAATGGTGGCAGTGCCTCTCATGGCTAAAGGGTTTGGAGATCTGGGGTTTGGCAGGGACTTGCTTCAGGTGTGGATATATTGGGAGGATGGGTTTTTCTTCTTTGCTAATCTCACCAGGTGAGAGACTGATGCCCCACAGCAAGTGAGAGCTGCAGCCTCACTGCCTGTACCTCTCCTGCACTGAAGCTCCTGGCAGGTATGTGGGCAGGCTCTGGGCACTACCTGCACTGGGCAGGCTGCACTCAGTTGTGAGGAGGGGACTCTGGCTCTGGCCACTGTGCTTGGGGAAGGCCAGACTTTGGCAAAATCATATGTCAGGATTGAGTTGCACTTAACAGAAGCTGCGGATAGAGCTGGAGTGGGGGGAGCAGGGATGAGGTTCATTGATATAATTGAACCCCAGATGCTTGTGCACTTTGTCGTCTGGGTTTAAGTGGTGTCTCTTGCAGATCAAGTCTCTGGGGCAGGGGATGGTGGTGGCAGGGCTATTCAAGCAGCGTGTGCTTCAGTTTTGTTTGAAAACCCTTGTGAAGAAGTGCAAGGAGTTGTTGTGGTTTGTTTCCTGCAGTCATATTAGGGTGAGGATGGAGGATGTGTCCCTCTACAGGAGTGTGTTGCTGCATGGAAGCAGGTAGCAGCAGGAGTGTGCTTCACTCCTGCTTCACAGGAGTTTGGGACAGTGACATGTAGAGGAGCTGTGCATTTCTTGTGTGAATTGTGGAATGTACCTCCATGTCCACCTCTAAGGTCAGTGTGTCTTTGACAGGACCACCAAAGAGCCCAGCACAACTGATGAAGGTATCTCCATGAACTTGGGGAGGGTGAAGGGATATTGAGGAACCTTTAATATGAAGTCCCATATATTTTGGAGAAAAAAGGGTGAAAGGAGAACTGCTTGTTTTCTTGATGAGTGGAGTGTCAGGCTCATGAAAATCTGCTACAGAAACCAGCAACTTAATTCAGTTGGTTCAGTTCCCTATGTTTCTCCTCTGTATATGGCTGAAGATAACACTGAACATAAGCAGGATGTTTAGTTTGTCGTATCTCCTCCTCCAGCAGGAATTCTGCTTCTGACATCTTAGCAGTTGGCTTTGCACAGCAGTGGTTGTGACAGCCCGTGAGGCTTGCACAGAGCCACCAGAGAGCAGGACGTGGCCTCTGCCTTCTGCTTGTACTGAGCAAGATGCAGAAACAGGATTATCAAGGAACGTGCTAATGCTTTTCTCTGCAGATGCCTCAGCTGCTAAAGCAAATGGACACTGGCAGTGGGCAAAGCAGGAGGAAGGCAGAGGGGGAGCAGCAGTGCTGGGAAGCATTTTCCATATGGCTGCTCTTGAATAATTCCATTCCTGCGTCCTTAAGTGTGGAGCAAGTGAGGCTGCAGTTGTACATGTGGGAGAAAAGGTCAGCGTGGCCTTTTGATCTGCCTCCCCAGCAGTGTAAGTCCACGTGGGCTTCCAGGCAAATGCCTCATCTGTCTGCATGCACTTAGTGGTCACATCTGTGAGGCCTGTCAGATTGTCCAATTACTCGGGATCCTTTAACTCCCCCCCATCCCTTTTGGCAAAATAGGGCTATCCAAAAGCATGCATAAGCAGATGGTCAGCATGCAGGCAAGCTCTGTAATTAAGATGAGCCAGGACAAAACTTAGATTTGAAATTCATTTTATTCTTGCTGCAAATAATTTTATCACAAAATAAAAACCTTCTGATTTTTCTTCTGTTGCCAGTGTCCTTTCTGTGTTTTGTTGCCTCTGTCCTTTTTATTTACTACTACCCACTTGCTGAATCAAGAAGATTGTAAAATTTACTAGAGTGACATTATATTTAAGAGGAAATGTGTAAGCACGTGTGCAGCAATAAAATAGTCTATTTCACTATATCTGCTCTGGCTGTGGTCTCTGTTACTGGCTGACAACATCAGCATGGGTTTAGTTTTGAAAGGGCTCTGTGGGCTCCTTCATTTTCCCTTACCGAGGCCAAGGACTGGCTCTGGCTTCCAAGCAGTGTGTACAGTTCTAATAGAACAGGTGAGTAAAGCACTAACTTGTTTTTGCTGTCTCCTTTCTCCAAGGATGATTCCCTTTCTCTAGCAGCACCATGGCACAGGCTTGGTCTCTGCCATAGTTGTTGTCAGGGAGGTGATGTTTCTCAGAAAATTGCTGTGGGCTGTTGCTAGCAGGTAAGTTGTCTTTCCTTTTCTTCTTGGCATTGTGCCCCTGTCATTGATGACTGTCTGTTATATCCAAGGATGAAGATGTTTCAGTCTTTGTGCTTAACTGCTCTGACTTGTTTAGTCACTCCTGGAGTTGGAAGCCTATGTTTTCTCCAAAACTGTGACTCTGCTGAAGTGTCGTGGCAGTCCTTCCTCTCTGAGGACACAGGCACCCGTTTTCTTGTCTGCTTTCCTGTATGCCTGGGTGGCTCCAGTTTTTGGGTGAAGGCAAT
Organism: Irena cyanogastra; assembly: GCA_013397155.1. Taxonomy (NCBI): domain Eukaryota; kingdom Metazoa; phylum Chordata; class Aves; order Passeriformes; family Irenidae; genus Irena; species Irena cyanogastra. Next base: position 1,188,440 of record VWZV01000528.1, read on the forward strand.
AGCTGAGCTGTCTGTGCGGCCCCTGTTGACTTCAGAGCATGACTGGCATTCAGGGAACGGGCATCCCTCTTGTCCCTCTTGCTCTGTGTAGGACCATGCAGTTTCAGAGAGGAGACACTAATAACATCTGAATGACTAAAGCTGTTGAAGGGAGGGCTTGGAAAAGTTCAAGGCTTAATCAGGGTTTTTGGGACTCAACAAACAGTGCCCACAAGGAGCAGCATTGTGCTGTGAGAATAAAGGATGAGCCTCTGCAAGAGGCTTGAGCTGTTCATGTTGTACAGTTGTGGTCAGAGTGGAGATGGCACTTCCCACATAGCAGTTTGCAGTCAGTGTGCATTGTCAGACTCAGCTGCTCAGGGTGACATTGTTCTCCTCTCTTGCTGTGGGCAGCCTGGCAAAGCCCATCAGAGGTTTGGGAATGTGTCTGTGCTCAGCTCCTGGGGTGAGCCGTCCTGGCTAGAGCTGGTGGTGGGAAACCATGGCTTGGCTTGGTTCTCTGCTCACGCGGTGGGTGTGCTGAGAAGCAGGTTTTTGTTTCACCTTCTAAGCTGAAATAGATTTGACGAAACAAATTTGAGAGGCCACACCAGCAAACCATTTATTATAGTTGGGGCCTGTTTTGAATAAAGGTGCTGGCTCTGCTGGGGTTGCTGCCTGCCTTGAGGAAGTGCTGAGGACAGAGGAACCTTTTTTAGGCTGTGTGTGGTTTCAAGGGTTTTAGGTTGGAAATTGGAGGTGGGTTATTGGCAGTAACCAAGGCAAGAGCTGCAGAGGGGCAGTTAATTGGACAGCCACATTTGGGTGCAGCTATGGACATGCAGATCCTTAAGCCAAAGCCAAGCTGTGAACTTCAAGCTTACATGTGGTCAGCATCTGGGGAAAAGGGCACGAGCATGCACATGCCCTTTGCTTTTCCTGGTTGTGGTTAACTCTGTAAGCATAAAAGTGCAGGGCAAGCTTTGAAGGGCATTTCTGCAGATTAAAGAAAACCTTGGAAGAGAATCAGTACCATGCAAACAACTAGCTCCAGTCCCAAGGGTCTGGCTGCCAGTTCCCAAAATAAGCTCTGAAAATGGATGTGAGAGCTTTCCTCTCCCTCTTCCTGTTAGCAGCAGAGCAAGCTCAAGGGGAAAGAGCAGGATTAGAAAGTGGGATTTGCTCACTCATGACAGCAGCAGGCTGCCTGCTCTGTTTGCTGGTATGGCAGAAGGCAAGGCTGCTGCTTTGGCATGTTGGGTTAGGAAAAGGAGGGGAAGGGAGTGCTGTGGTGTGGCCAGATGCTTCTTTCATGGGCTCAGGGAAGATTTGGTCCAAAATAACTTGATGTAGCTTTCTCATGGAGGAAACCAAGCTGGTCTGTGTTGCACTGTGATGTTATTAAAGCTCCAGTAAGGAAAAATGCCTCCCTCTTTATTCTTTTATGACTTCTTTGTGAGCCAGGATCATCCCAGCACTATTTGTACAAGACTGTGACAGTGATGAACTGTGTGGGGCAGGCTGTGCAGAGGCCTGCTCTGAGGGGAAGGTGAGCTGGTGTGTTAGTTACTACTCCTTGGGAGGTGCTTTAGGAGGTGAAGGCTGATCTTCCATATCAAGGCTGAGTTGTGTCTCTCCTGTCTGCTCGGGTAGTTTTGTTCTAACACATTCTTGGAACAGCATAGCAGAACTACCAATATTTTTATTAACTTTTTAAAGCTTACTTCTGTAACAGGAGCCAGCAATCTGCTCTTTAGGGCTCCTTCCATCCCCTTCCTCCATGGATCTAAAATTAAAAATTGTCCAGGAGTTTCAAAAGAAGTTTGCTGGCGGCAAGTTCAATCTCCTTCCCTTTTCCAAAAGCTCTTCTTGAGAAGCTGAAAATGCTTCAGGTGAGTTGTTTTCTGTTGTGCTGCTTCTCTGGTCAGAGTGCCAATCAGGCACAGCCTCTTCAAAGCTGTTGAAGGTGCTGGCTCTGGCTGTGCTGCTCCTGGGGTGACTGCTCCTCTTGCTGGGGGCGAGGGTGATGGTATTTCTTGTTTCCTGATTTTGTGACCTTTCCCAATCAGGTGTACAATTAAACATCAGTTTTCCCAGTCTGAAAGCACACCAGGGGCCAGTGCTTCATGCTCTGCTGACCACAGGACTCGTGGTACTGCAGTGAGGGGGCACATCAGGCCTTTACTGGGGGTCCAGGACTCACCAGCCACACAAGTGCCTCAGGGCTGGGTTGTGGCACAGTGCAGCCTCAGCATGGGATGTGCATAAGCTCAGCATGGGAGGAGAGGACTTGGTGTTAAAAGTGCACGAGGTGAACCTTGGAAGCTTTTGATGTGACAAAGACAAGGGCTGCCCTGTGCAGCCCACAGGGAGAATGGCTCACTGCTGTCATTTCAGCACGAGGCTGACCCTGCCAGAGGGAAAAGCTGATTTTTTTATTTTCCTCTGTGTGGGGAACCTGAGTTGTTTATTGCTAAAAAAATCTGCTCCAGTGTTCACTGTGTCAACCTGCAGAGAGCTTTGCTGGTGTTGCCATTGCATGTTTGTTTTTTTTTTATGTAAATGAAGACAAGATGCTGACACAAAGGCTGCTGACTTTGGGAGGTCTGGAAAGCCCAGCTTTTCCTTGGGCTCTATCTCATGCCAGGGTTTACTGTGCTCTGGTAGAAGTTTCCTTGTCTTTGGTCATGAACCTTCCTAAGGTACCACTTGTCCTTTGCCCTTGAGCTGCCATTCCTTCCCCTCTGCCATTCTGTGTGTTTTCTTAGAAGACAAGTGTTTTCCATGCTTGACATCTTGCCCTCCCATCAGCTCCCCCCAGGCCAAGTAGCTTTCTTTGCCAAGTTTCCTTTGGAGAGCACATATCATGCCATCTATCCAAACTCTTAATTGATCTCTTAGGAATTGTTTTTCATCTAAATTCCTGGAATGTTTCCATCCACTGAAGAGTTTCCTCCAGAGAGAAGGGAAGTTAATCCTGTGTCCCTCCCTCCCGAGGAGTGGTGGTCCTGGGAAGGCTGGTTGTTTGGCTTGTGCCTGTTGGGAGGTTTGGGTTCTGCAGTGTTTGCTCAGGGTTGTGGCAGTTTTGCTAAATAAGGCAGGAAGCAGCAGGAAGGTGAGTGGCAGCTCCACATCAGCAGCTTCACCATCAGAAGGAGAGAGCGAGCATCCCAAATGGCTGAGCTGGGAGAGTATGACCCTGTTTCTGTGTGCAAAGGAGACTTGTGCTCAGATGGGAGAAGAGCAAATGACTGCTCAACACCCCCTCCCCCAGGAGGCAGGAGTGGTCAGGCTATTGATAATATGTATATTATTATATAATATGTAATGAGCATGTGTATGCTGTTGGTGGTCTCTGCTGGTGTGGTGGCACCTGCACAGCCCTTCAGCTGCATGTCCCTTTTCCTGTGATGAAATTCTTCCTGAAGCCAGGCAGGGACAGTGGCAGAGGTGTGAGTCCCTGCTCAGCCCCAGCAGCAGCTCTGCAGTGGGTTACAGCCCCACTTCTCCCTCCCCTGATGCTTAACCAGCAGCAAATGGAAGTGAAGCACTCTGGGTTACGTGCTGAGCAGATCTGAATTAAAATTCTTCCCCACTCACTGGAGCTGCAGCCTTTGCCTGCTCAATGCCTGAGCCTGGCCTGGGTGTCTGACAGAGGCATGGTCCCTGCTGCACTGTCACTGAGCCTGGCACCTCCTCTCTTATGTCCCAGGGGTGATGCAGGCTGTCTGTCCTTGCCAGGGTGACTGGAAAGGACTCCTAAGGAGCTCTCCCCCTCCCCGTGACACTGCTCTGGCTCCTGCTTTACCATTCATTGGCTGATCCCACCTTGTGGCTACCCCAGAGCCAGCCTTGGATAATGCAAGACTGAGCATAGGCTGAGGGAAGAGAAAAAGGCAAAAGCTTCAGGGCTCCTGCAGACTCACAGGATCAGAGTTGAACACAGGCTAAAAGCAGGAAGGCCACCTATGGCTGTGACAGCTCACCAGCCATCAGGTGCTGACACTGGGAGAAGTGCACTTCCAAAAGAGCTCCTTTGTGCTGGTGCTGCTCCCAGCCTGGTGAAGGACTGTCCCCTCCCTCCTGTGCTCAGTCCCTGTCCCAGCACCATGGCACGCACCCTCCAGTGACCCTCAAAACTGTGATGAGTTTAATAAACCACCAAAATATCGGAAGAAAGAGCTGTGGACTTGCCAGAATTAAAGCAAATGTTGTTACTAATGATGTTCCCTACTAGCATGGTGTGCCTGCTGGCCTGGTGAAAAGCCCCAGCTCTGTTGCCTGTGTTGATGGGCATCAAAGCCCTTGGCCAGAGCTTCTGACCTGGTGAGCTGGGCTGTGAGCAGACACAGAGCCTGCACAGGACTGCAGAAGGAAAACACTCTTCTCTTGATTTAGTGACTTGAGGCATAAGGAAGATGAAATGTCTTGATGGAGGTTGAAAGCTGGGTCTGGTGCTGCTAATGACTCTGGCCAGAGGGCTGGCACGAGAGCAAACTGTCCTGTCTGTCCCCTGCTGCAGCAGTGCTCACGGGTTTTGGAGTGTGAGGGGCTGGGGAGCCCTTACAAACCAGTGACTTGTCCTGAAATGTGCTTGGAGAGGAGAGCAGGAGAGGACCTGGTGGCTGCTCTTTGGCCCAGCCCCACTCTCTGGGCACAGGGGACATTTCTGCAGTGTGGGGCACTCTGACAGCACCTACCCTAGCTCTGGATGGACCAGGAGCTCTTCTGGCATCCGGGCACTGCCTGGGAGCTGAGAGCATTGAAGCCACTCCCCAGCCTGATCTGCAGTCACAGCTGGGGACAAAATGTAGGATTTAATCAGCAGTTACTCCTGGCCACAGTGCAGATGCTTCCTGTTGGAAATGGGTTTAGTTCAGGACCAACATCACATTTTAATGGGCTTCTAAAAGCATGGGAGCCAGGTGTTGAAGCAGGCTGAGTTTGCCTGTTACTGTGTATCCTCCAACACCTCCACACTGTCGTTTAATCTGGGTGTGGGAAGCACTTTGGAATGGTCACCAGTGATACCCTCAGACACACTCTGTTCAGAAAACATAACTTTATTATTAGTTGCAATATACATTGTATTCCTTTAAGAATCCTAAACTTGTATATGGTTTTTCCACTGAAAATACATGTGTATGTATATATGTTTTTATATATGTATATATATATATATATATAAAATGTATTTTATTGAACTAGAACACAACAGAACAAGAGAGACAACCTCAGGAATTACTTGTAAAAGGAAATGTGATCCCAAGGGGTTTGTGCTGGCAGTGTGCTAAGGTGAGTGGTATAAAAAGGACAGGCTAAATAGAAAACATGATGGGTTAGGCAGTGGGAAATGGCCTCTCAGTGCTACAGGTGGTGATATATACAGTAGTTACACGTTGCTATTGCTCAGTCACGAGTGCCACCTGTTCTCCAAGGCAGAGCAGACTCTGGTGTGGCTCTGCACAGCAACATTCGTAACGCTGGCTGTGCTCCCTGCAAGTGCTACCTGCCAGCTGGAAATAGAGTGTAATTACATTTCCCTCAGCAGCTGCTCTGCTCATTGCTAATCTGGTCGGCCAAGGAAGAATTCCTCCGGGGCTTGGTGAAACCTAACTAGGTCAGTATAAAGGAGCTTACAGGCAGGGGAAGGGATCAGCAGCCGCAGAGAGAGCTGAAATGTGCAGATCAGTGTCTCACCTGGCCCAGGCTGATTTGTCCCCGGCTCCTTCCCTCTGCACTCATTTCCCCACCTGCCAGGGAGCTGTGGCCCCTCTCTGCTCAGCAGCCAGCCCAGGGGTCTGTGGGGTCAGCACGGGCAGTGCCCAGCTTCTTTTGGATAGGTTTCCCTGTGTTAATTGCCTCAGAAGGTAACTCTTCAGAAAACTGGCTGAGGGTGGCAATACTTGCTGCTGTGCCATGGCTTTGGGGTCATTTGGGGTTTTTTTTTGTTGCTGTTCTTTGTAGGTTTTGTATGTTAACCTTTTTTGCAAACACAGCCTCCCCAGGCAGTGTGCCGCTGCTGAGCTTAGCTATAGACTGAAAGACAAGTCTTCCCCAGATCAATGTAATTTGTTTCCCTTTATTTCTGTTCAGCTGCAGATGTTTCTTGGGTGAAAGGACACATTTTAGCAAAGGCACTGACAACAGACTTTCCTCTGCCTGAAGCCAGGCTGGAGGGAGTGGACAGGCTCTGACCTTTCTGCTGAAGAGTCACTTCCCTCCCCCCTCCTGCAAAGTGCTTGTCACTTTGGAAGGGATGTAAAGATTTTGGGCATTGATTTACTCCTCCTGACTTCCTCAAGAAAAGTGCTTTCAAAAATCCTATCCTTAAGTCATCATCTTGCTACTACCCCCGCAATGTCTGTCACCTCTGGATCACACCCACTTGTTTCCCCTTCCAGCTGAAGAAGCAGGTGAGATTTATCACTGCTGTGGTGTTTCTCTTCTTGCTGTCTTTCTCTAGCAGCATCTGGCCGGGAGGGAACTTGCTCAGGCAACAGAATTTGCCTCAAGACAGGCTGCTGGAAGATGGAAAGCAGGTGACCTGCCCATTGCTCCTTCCCAGAGTAAGTGCCACCAGAGGTTTCACAGGGGCTGCTGAGAGCAGCCAATTGCACTGGAATAATATTTCAATTAAAAGCTAACATTGCTGGGAGAACTACAGCTTGTTCCTCTCTTTAGAGGCAAGAAAATACAAATGCCAAAGTGCCTGGATCAATCTGTATAAAAGAGCTTCCCTGACTTGAGCCCCTTAGGGCAACTACAAGGATACAACCTGCATCCACACATCTTTAATCCATCCATGCTGCTGGGACTGAAGGGGACCGAGCCCTGATTCTGACTGTTATTGCACAGAGGTCCCTTTCCTGAACCTTGCTAGAACTGCTTCCAAAGGGAGAAGAGGTGGGTGACCCCCCTGACTGCCAAAGGAGGGCTCCAGCCCTGGACAGCAGCTCAAGGCACAGTGATGCTTCTTGCTGCTGCCAGGGAAGGCAGTGGGGGCTGGTTTGTCACTGGGGGAGATGCCCCATTCTCTCATAGTGCAACATTTGCATTCTCTTCTTGCAAAACCAGAGGGAGCGGTGCAGGTTAAACCCCTTCCCTTTGGATAGTGCCAAGAAGTGTATTCATGCTGGGGACCATCAGGCTGGATAAATTGGCCTGCACAGCCACTCTGTCATCACTGTGCAGCTTTTACTGTGTCACTGCAATGTCTCTGCTCTAATCCAGGGTCTGAACTCTTTCCTCTCACCCTGCTGCTAGTAGAGACTCAGGCAGCTCAAGAATTTGGCTTACCTGCACCACAGGCCCTGTGCACAGGCTCCTCCCCAGCAGCTTGTAGAGGAGGGTCTGTGGATGCCCCAGCACAGCAAGGAAGAGGTTGGGTGGATGATCACACGATGATCACACTCCACACTCTGCCCCAGCTCCCCACATGTCCTGAAGGGCTGAGCTCAGCCCCTCAGTGATCTACCCCAGTGCTGGTTAGGAGGAGACTGGGGTGAGCTTGGACAGGATCTCTGCTCATGCTGTGGGTCTCCTGCTAAACCAGTGGACCATGAGGACACCCACTGCTACTCCCCACCCACCAGATGCTCTGCACTTCTCTCTAGCATTATTTTCAGGACATTTTCCAACTGATGATGGAAAACAACAGATTATGACTGTAAAGTTACGGTGAGAGGACCGGATCCTGGTAGGACAACATTGTTCCTTGCCGAGAGAATGAAGGATTAACTCCTTCTTTACTCCTCTCATTTCTTTCCCAGCTTCAACCCACCTCTATATCATATATTATATTACTATATTCTCTTATAACTTTGACTTTGCTTTTTCAGTTTCAGTAGCACAAGTGATTAATTCCAAAAGGAAAAAAAAAAAGGAGAGGAAAAAAAAAGGAAGGAAGGAAGGAAAAAACTCTGTCCCAAGGGATATTTACAGAATAGTTCATCTTGCAGAGGAGATGGGGTTTGACATGGGGAAAAGCAGGGGAATTGGATGTGCTAAGTGGGTTTGATTCCACATTCCTGCTCCTCCCTCTGGGATCCTTTTTGGATGATGAAAATCAAAGCACTGTTCAACATGCTTTCCCCAAGTGCAAACTCGCAGAGGACCTGCAGGGTGGTGGGGGTGGCATCTCTATGCTCTCCTCTGGCCTGGTCTGCTTCAAAAGAGGTCTGATCTTGAAAATCAGCCTTTCACCTTCAGGGAGCTGTCAACTCCATCTTTAGCCTCTCCTCATCACCCAGCACCTTTGTTAGTGCTCTCCTCTCAAGGACCAGGGTTTTTAAGGTGCTGGATGGTGGGGACAAGGGACGCACCTGACATCAAAACCGTGAAGTGGAAGATACTGATTTCTTTTACATACCAATAATTATTGCAGTACAAACACGCCCCGGTCACCACAGCAAATGCAGAGAAGGGGAAGCTGTGGAGAAAGTTTGGTGGGTGAGGGGCATCCCACAGCCATCAACTCTTCTCCAGATTAGGGCAGTGGCCATTTATATCAGCAAATAATGCCCCACCCTGCTCCTCTCCCCCCACCCTCCCTTATGCTGTGTGTGATAAAATATTCCAAAATCCCTTCATATTAGATCTTTTTCCAAGAGATTTCTAGTAAGAAAAACATCTATTCCCAGAAAACCCCAGTAAGAGCTGCAAATACAGTTGCTCTTAAGTATGGCTGGTTTCCCCAGCTGCTGAGACCTTCTGACCAATCCATGTCAGTATTTCTGTGAAGACAGAAGTAGAGACCTCAGGCAGCTCTTTGTGGAGGGCGTGATAGGCTTCCTCATACACCTGCAACCAGGGAGAAGTAGAGATTAGCACAGAAAAAATAAATCTGCATGAACAAAACAGCCTTCAGTCCACTCTCATCAACACTCACAGGTCCAGCACATCCTGCCCACAGCTTGCCAGTTTTTTTCTGGGATGTAGCAGGTTATGAAATCCAGGAGATGCCACTGGTAGTGCTGGCCCTCAACAAGCAGGAAGGTGTTGGCCTTGCTGCCTGACATCTGTGGGTACCAGAGCACCCTGCTGCCCTTTAGGAACATAATGCATGTCCCAGCCCCATGCCACTAAGGAGGAGGAAATACTTATCATGCCCTTGGAATGTAAAGGACAATGGAGGATGTTCCCATCATGCCTAGTGCAATTTTACTCCTTTTATGCTCAGACTATCCAGTTATTTTTCCAATGACAAAAGCTTTCCCTTGGTCTCACTCCCTTCTCTTTCAGGTTTATTCATGTGCTAACAATTGGTTAATCAGCTGTGGTTCTCTTGAAATGAGCAGATGTGAAGTGGCTTTTGTTGTCCAGCATTTTGGAAAGACCTTCCTGCACCTTTACACGCTGGGACATGAGGTAAGGCTGGTGCTCACACAGCTGGTGGTGCTCAGAGGAGCTTTTTGGGTCAGCACTTTACCTGCTTATGAGCCTTGCTCTACTTGTACACCAAGCTGCTTCGTGTCCGAGACACCCTCTAGGCACGCAGCCAGCGCTGGGGCAGGCCAGGAGCTCGCCCACCATCCCTGCCCCCAGCCTGGCTGTAGCTGGTGGAAGGCCACCACACTGAGCCCAGGGAGGGCTGAGCTTGGGCCACCTCCCGGTGCAAGGGGCTGTCACCTGCCCAGCCTCACCCATCCATCAGCTCTCTTTGCCTCCAGCTCTCTGGAGGTCAGCAGGCTCCCTGCCCCTCACAGTCACTCATGCTCAGGCCAGCGCTGACAGCGTAGTCTCCTGACAATCAAGAAAGCAAGATGACCTTGAGCGTTTTGTCCTGACTCTGCACCGTGTCCATCAGTAAGTAGGAGCCCCGGATGTCGCAGAGCTTGTCGGAAGAGCCGTGTAGCACCAGGATGGGCAAAGTCAGCTTGGGCAGGGCTCGCTCAATTCTGGCAATGGCATTCATCAGCTGAATGACGAAGGAGACCTTCATGCCACCGTGGTAGACCAAGGGATCAGATGTGTAAGACTCCATCTGGCAGGAGAAAGAGGTAATTTAAGATGAGCAATATGTCGTGCATATGAGGAAAAGCAGATCAGCCTGGCAGTGAAGTCTTCCCTTGGCTTGCACAGTCAGTCCCTGCTCTTTCAGGACATCCAGCCATCAGAGTCAAAATTGAGGTACTGTGGTTTACCAGCACTGCTCACACAACCTGACGTGCTCTTTGCTGCATGTTTCTCTCTTACAGCACTAGAAAATATTCAAGCCAGAGCTCTTTGAAAGGAGCTCCTGCAGGGAAACAACCAGTGTTGGACAAAGCCCATTCCCACAGGGGCACCTGCCTGCATTTTTCTCCTCCGCTGTGCCCTTCTGTCATTCCAATGTGTCATTTCTCTCTTCTACAGAGGGTTCTTCAGACTGTGTTATTTGAAAGCTGACATTCTCCAGGCCACTATCCTCTCTGCTGAGGGCTCAAATGTTCTCTTTCCCTGTCTGGGGGTGGTGACCATGACCTACACCTCCAGACAACTGACAGAGGTGACTGCAAAGCCAAGGGGTCGTCTCTGACTGCAAAGCATGACAGACAAGGCAGCAAATGATGCTATTAGGTGGTAGGCAAAAAAAAGTAGTCAACAACTTGCTCAGCCAGATTGTGAGGGGATAAAAATGCTCAAGAGCTGGTGCAGAAAGTTGCTAGGAAGAAATAGTTACTGTAGCAGGCAGATCTACAGTAAATATTTGTATACTGTATGTGGAGACGGCCCACACAGACCCCACTATTGCAATATTTGCCAGAATGCTTTGATTATGGGCTGGTCTCTGGCACAGCCTCCACTTTCTCCCAACTCTGGCAGATGTTTATAGAAATGATGGTTATTTATAGGTTAGCTGAAAGCAGTTTCCTCCTCTCCTCACCAGCAGTGGGGTCTGTTCAAATTCTACCTTGAAGGCATTAATTTGAGGGCCTTTTGCTTCTGCCTGTGCCTGCCCCGAGGGGACCATGGGTAGGAGGTGACCCTACAGGCCACCCAAGGACACGTAGCCATGTGTGGGTGTAGCACAGGCAGGCACTGTAGGACAGTATGGACAGTAAGGTTTTGGGGTGGATTCTGTCTTCAATTCCCCGTGAGATGAGATTCTCAGGGTGGCAGAACAGTACATGATGGGGCTTTCTCATCTGGATGCATTCACTTGCCAGAGGGTTTGAGGTGAGTTTCCCCCGTTGTCATCTCCAATGTGCTGGAGCACAAAGCACTGGAAATGGAGGTGGCAGTGAGGCACTCTGGTGCTCACAAGTCTTTGCCCACAAGACTTTCTTATTTCCAGTCCCCACCATCTCCCACTGCTTGAATCCATGGTTCCTATCCCTACAGGCAGCAAGAGCAAGATGTGGGGGGAAATTTGGGACTATTAGTGGCTGACACCATTCAGACCCAGCCCACAGTACTGAGGATGGTCCAGGGAGGGACAGCTGTACAGCCACTCCACTTTGTGCTGGAGTTGGACCGAAACAATCCAAGTTGTCATAGAACTCACTTAGGGATCCTTGGAAGTGGTGGATGTTTCTAGGATTTGATTAAGGCCATTGTTGTATTTTGGTCTCTGTGCAAGATTATGTCTGCTCTGAAGTGAGGGGTGATTTTTGGCAGGGATACAAAGATAATCATCACAGCTCATCGTATTAGGCTATTACACATGGTATCTCCCTTTCAAAGAAGTATGTGCTTGCTGAAGCTCTGGAAAACTGCTTGTAAGAGGCAACTGCAAAGATGAGATTGCAGTTAAGACATTGAGACATGGTAAACATCCTTTGCTCCTGCTAATGGCCCTGGGAAGCAGAGACTGAGCAGCTCACAGTCCTTTGGCTCTGCAGGGACCATCCCAGTGCCCAACCAGCTTGTTGGTGCAGAAACCTCCATCTGCATCTTTCATCCTCTACATCCTCAGCTGTACCTTCCCCTGTTCAGCTGGACCTAAGTCCTTCAAACAGGGAAAGAAGCCACCTGTGTTTAGAAGAAATTGTTCCCTTGTGAATGTGCTCATGGAAAAAGTTCAGCTTTGACTTTCAGAACAGCAAGCGCCTAGTGGGGTGCAGCTCACTCTCCTGTTGGCAGCTGGGTGTACCCTGATATGCTCAGCCAAACATGGTGACTTTCATCAGCTTTTTGAGCAAAACCACTGTGTTGCATTGGCTACTTAGCCACTGGCTTCAGCCTAATCTGGACCTATGTCACAGTGCTGGGCTAAAGCAAAAGAGTTTTGAGATGGGTGGGTTTTATTATTTTTTAGTTTGGTGGGTTTGTTTGGTTGGGTTCTTTTAATTGAATGTAACAAATAAGAGATTTTGCAGCAGAGATTCAGGAGGGATGAGTGGATGGATTGACAGAAGGTCCCTTCCCATGGAGTAAAATAGTGTTGATGAATTCATGTGAGGTGGCTGCCTCCCCAGCCCCATAAATGCTAGAAGAATGACCTGAAGGGTTTCTGTCTTTCTGTCTTTCTGTCTTTCTGTCTTTCTTTCTTTCTGTCTGTCTTTCTTTCTGTCTTTCTTTCTTTCTTTCTTTCTGTCTTTCTTTCTTTCTTTCTTTCTGTCTTTCTTTCTTTCTTTCTGTCTTTCTCTCTTGTTGTCTGAAAGAATGGGGATTTTTTAGCTACTGAGCAGCCAAAAAATATTTTCGTGTAGATGATGGCAGAAGAAAAAAAAAAGGCTAAACCCAGTCCCAGCCCACAATGATCAGGACTCCTGTTTGTAGTCAATAAACAGCAATCCTTGTCAGAGTTAATGCTCAGTGCATGGGGTGAGTGCCAAGCAGCAGCTCTCTGGGGAAGGAAGAAAGACAGGGAATGGGCTTTATATTTTGCAGGCTACAATCTGCAAACCCTGCTAGCCCAAAACTGTTGTTGCTGCACCAAGCTCAGAGATAGGGGGCAAGAACAGCAGGTGATCCCAGGAGAGCTTGTGACTGCTTCCAGACACTGTCAGGCAAAGGCCCTCAGGGTCTGTTTTTATCTTTATATAATTCCAATACAGAAGCAACCATCAGGTTGCTGCATCACATCGACCTGTTTAGAGGTCTGCATCTCCTCCTGCAGCCTTATCCTATGTGGACTTGGCAGGAACAAGGCTTAAGTCAGGGGGACCATTCCACAAATCAACAGCAGTTAGCAAAGACTAGTGGGTAAAGAGGTTCCTGTCACTGTGATGTCATTCCTCCTTGGAATAACAGGACTGGTTTCTAAGGTTGTTTCTTGCTCTGTTTTTTCTTTCTTTTGTTTGGTACAGCAAACATCAAACAAACATCTCTTTATCATTCCATATTTCAGTCCCTACACCCTGAAGACAGCTTTCTGGGAACACAGACTCATTAGGAAATTCTTGGACATTGTCCCAAAAATATTTCTAGTGAATAGAAAGCTGGTCTGGCAGGAGAGTATGGGTAACATAAATAATGGATGTTTCCAGCACATTGTGTGCTTTAAATCTGAGTGTCTTGAATCCAAGGAGGGCGGAGTGTGCTTAGAGGCAGGCAGAGGACCAAAATGCTGTCTTGTCTTCAGCAAGTGCCTGGACCCTCAAATCCTGGTGTCTGAAGGGGACCAGGAAAGTGCTTTACATCACTACCCACAGCTGCTATGTCAGCTGTGTGCTCACGTATAGGTGAGAAGGCAAGCACAGCACGCAGAGTGTCTCATTTGGAAAATATCTCCATTACAGGCAGGCTCCAATGAAGCAGACCTACACCTTTATCCACTGCAAAATCTCTCCCTTGCTCCATGGAAAGGGAAAGGGCAGAGGAAAAACAACGCTCCAAGGAAGCTTTAGAGACTTGAGGCATCACAGAACAGATGAAGCAGCAGCAAATACGTGGTTAGAAAGACAACACAATAACAATTATTATAAAGTATGTCCAGTGGTTGCTGTGGTGATTCCTAACATCACCACAACACGGAAATGCTCAGTCAATACTGTGTGCCAATTTCGGGAGCTCTCCAACACTTTCCTAAATGTATTATTATTCAGGATGTCCCTACATCATCACTTTTCTCCTACAAAGCTGTTGAGTGCAGCAGTTGCACCTTCCAGATGATCCAGCTCTTGGAGGTGTATTTAAAACATCCTTAAATGTTTTAAATTTAAAACATCCCTTAAAAGCAGCTGCAGCAGAGTTCAGATGTCACAAATCAGTGCAGAAGCAGGCAAAGATCCACACATCACAGACACGCTCACTGTTCAGGTAGGGAATAAAGCTCTCAAATTTCTCTCCTCCTCCACAGCACTGCTTGCTTTCATCCTCTAAATACAAATGTAGATGTGAAAACTTTAGTCTGTGTCATTTTAGTGAATTGGTTGTCTAATTTAAACCTTTTCTCTGAATTATATGCAACGAGTTATGGCAGCTGAATGCAATTAAGAACAGGTTTCTACAGCTAGATTGGAGTCAGCCTTCTTCCCAAGCATATATTTTGTGCAGCCTCAGATGGTACTTTGGAGCATATGTCACATGGTGCATCAGTGGATGCACATGATCTCACTCCACGCTAGTCCTGTCTTCTTTTCCTCAGCTCCTTGGATCTTTCCACCTCCAACACAGTGAAGTCTTATGCTGTATTCAAAGATAAGTGAACTGAAAGTCACTGGAACAAAAACCCCTCTGGCAGTGCCAAGAAACAACCCTGAGCCTTGAGGCTATTCTGGGAAACTCCTTGCTTTCCAGTTTTCTGAATAGGTGAGCCAAAGATGTGGGATATGCCAAGGCCAAATGCACTGCACTCACACAGATGTTGGCACCGTCTTTGCCCCTGATCCTTTCAGCTTCAATTCTAATGCTGGTTGAGCTGCCTCCTCAGAGAAAGGCAATTTATTAATTCCTAGTTAAGGTATGAAATATTGCATGAACAGCAGGGGAAATTACAGCATCTGTCAGTGAGATGTGAGCTGGCGTGGGAGCACAGGAACAAGTGACCACTTTGCACCAGCAAAGCTCTTGAGACACCCTTGAGTGCCATTTTCTAGAATTCAAGAAAAAAATGGTGCTTTCTGAAATGCACCAAGTTCTGGCTCTAGCCTAAGCACCTTCATCCACTTACTGTTTGTGACTATCTCCTTTCACTCCTCCCACAATGGTGAGAAGGAAAACCCTCGTTAGGTGGTGTTGCAGCAGTTGCAACTACACCTGTTTGTGCAGTGATGGCAGGAATAGGCTGGCACAGTTATTTCCAGGAGTGAGTGTCAATGGGTGACCAGTCCCAGGCTATTGTGGTACTATAAAAACTCAGCCTCGGGACACTTCCATGCACATTCACAGTGGTGAGGCTGGAGCTGTGTTGTTACAACAGCTGCTTCAATTGCAGCTCCTTAGAATATTGTTCTTGGGTGCAGGATGGATATATCATTTGTTTGGAAAGGCTGTAGCAGAGTCAGAGTGTGATCCAGGAGACCTTGTAACAAGTTCTTTGGTCCAAGCATGCTCTTTTCCCCTGCTTGAATGCCTCTGGCACAATGTGATCCTGGTTTGGAAGCAGGAAAAAACAAATCTCCAGGACTGTAGGGTTTTGCATGATTTCACCACAAAGAGCAGGGTTGGAAAAGTTGACTTTAGCAGCGTGTTTGCTACCTGAGTTGGGTTTTGCTGCTGTAATGAGTGGTGGTGCTGCAGCAGAGACAAAGACATGGCTCCAGTGTGCTTCCCACTGCACCTGCAGCTCTCTGTCATGTCTGGTACCCAGAGCAGCTGCGGATGCAAGGCGCACCCCAGAGAGGAGCAGCTGGTTTCCCACAGTCTTCTGTGAGCAGTCAGTTCCACTGGCTTCAGAGATTTGTCACCTTTCTACACCAGCACAGATTTTGCCCTCCTGATTTAGCAAAACACTTGTGGGTTTTTCTAAAAGAAAAATGACAGGACTGGGACGAGATACCAACTATGCAGTGACTTAAAATGGCATTAAGGGTCTCACCTCTTTCTTGTTCCGGGAAATTGCATTTGGATCTATTGATCCCAGCGATAGGTTTGGGAGCACAAAGTTGAGCACTTTCGCTGCAAAAACCTGTGGGAGAGGAAAGGAAGCAGTCAAAGAGCCAGTCAGAGGAAGAGAGGGAACACAGAGGCCCAAATCCTGAGCTGATGGAAATCAGCACAGGAGTTAAACAGTTGAGAATTGTCGACTAATTCTGGAGAAAGATCTGTCCTATATTTAAAACATTTCTCTTAACGAGGAAAGTGTTTGAACTGCTCTTGGGAGCAGGGAGTGGGTGTGCTAGACTGAAATGCTGTCAGCTGTCCGTCCACATGCAGCAGCACAACTCCATTGTACTGTGGCTTTTCCTCATTCTTAAGTTAATTTCTGAAAGACCTCTGTTAAGTACTTTGATAGGAAAAGGTAATTTCCAGCTCTTAGAGGTGTTTGGTGTTTTACTGCCCGTTCCTTGCTGCCACAGCTCTGATCTCAGGCTGCAGTGCATGAGTGATGTTGGGTGCCATTTGCAGCAGTTGCCTAGGCTGCACTCATTTTGATAAGCCTATTCTCCAGGGAACCTGTAAATAAACAACAGCCAAGTGTGCATGCATTGGCTAAGGGAATCCATTGCTCACACGTCTCCTGGGAACCACACACAAAAGCATTGAGCAAGCAGCCCAGGCTGGAAACTGCTGGTAGAAGAAAGGATAACATCTTTCATTTCAATAGCACTACAAGCACATTGATACCAGAGTTCTGCTCTGATCTTTGATAGCTGCCTTTAAGTAAGTGATCACTACTTAAGTCAGAAAACATATAGTTAGTGGATTGGTCTGGTTTATGGTGCTGTGGTGTTCACAGCTAACACTTGGAGGTAGGCTGTCCCCTATGCCCTCTGTTTCTGCAGATACCTAATCATTTCTGAAGCACTCTCTGGCACTTCAGATCACAGATGACACATGACAGATTAATTATATTAGAGGAATAACACAAGGTTGAAGTCAAAGCCCTTGAGGAGTGAAAAGCAGTGAAGACTCACAGCAGGTTTAGGAACACGTGTGTACCTTGGGGTAGACATGAGTAGGAACCAGTGTCACTGGCTGCCAGTATACTGAGCCCCTCACTGGCTATGATTTGTGTCAGCAAAATTAATTTTTACTGCACAACAATGCAGGTATGAGCTTATGATGATCCAAGAAGGAATGGGGTTTTCCTCATTTCATGTTAACTCCAGGCAGTGGTGATTTAACCTATGTACCTTCATATATGCTAGGCAGGATTATGGACTCTGAACCTGATGACTATCATCTCTGCTAAACTGAACAGAATAAAGGAATAAAGAAAAAAAAATTAATATAGCACTTTCTTCCAGTTTGATTATACCTTAGGAAAACTCCTTTGCAGTGTTACTGGGTGCAGATTCAGGCTGAAAGACATTGAGCAACATGATGCCCAGTCAGGCTAGAAAGCAATAGATCAGCAAGAGGTGAAATGGAAAACACAAAAGACGAAGAGAGAATATCGTGTAGTGAGTCCTTAAACAATAGGCTGAGGGTCAGTACAGGATTAAACACCAGGGAATATTTCCTAAGGGGTTGTCCTGCCCACTTGATTTCAAAGCATTCAATAGCAGAAATGTAGTGGGAGATGCTCTTTCACCCCTGCTCTGCCCTTTGCCAGCATATGTGACTCCTGTCTCTGTAGCCTTTGAAACTGCGAAGATTCAGAGCTGAATTTTGTCCAGGTCAGTTGAGAAGAAAAGGGGAAAGGCAGCAAGATCCCTCTCACTCTACTGGATTTGCAACTGGATGCTTCCATGAGGACACAGGATTTTTAGGGCACTGGTGAAATTGTTCTGCAAAGAGCAGCATTCGATCTTCCTGCACAGAGCCTGCAAACACGCTGTGCCTCTGCTGCTGCCAGGCTGGCTCTGCAGCCAGGGAAGGTATTTCTGAGAGGGTCTGAAGGACTCAGTGTGTCATCTGGCTCACTGTTATTGTTGTCTTGAGCCCTCATTTGTTCAGGCCAAGGTAAATTCTTGCTCAGCTGGAAACTTCCCCAGCAAAGGGATGAATGCAATGGTCCTTGGGAAATGGCCCAGGGCTGAGAAGTCGTACCAGTTCCAAGGGAAAACTAAGCCTTTGTTCCTCAGAAGCACAATCACCATGAAATGTTTTTTTGACTCTCAGAGGAAAAAAAACAACACAGCTTTATGGGAAAATATGGCTCATACAGGAATACTCTGCTTGTTTTCAATCCTTCCTCTTGCAAATACCTTTTCAACTCCCGAAATGATTTCAACTGAGTGTGACAGAACAGAGCTATTTCAGGAATAATTAATTTTTTATCAGTTTTGAGATGCAACAATAGATTTGAAAGAGAAAGAATCTGGCTGTGCTCTTGTGATACTGCATGTGAGAGACTTTCTAGGAAAGAGACCATATAAAAACCACCAAAATACTTCAGTTAGAGAATAGGGTTTCCTACCTAAGTAATGCATCATTCCATTTATTTCTTACATAGAAATAAAGCAACATCTGGTACAGATCTGCAACAAACCAGACTACAGTAATGCTAGTTCCCACAGAACTGAGTCCTTGTTTCAGAAAGGGTTTAGCATCTAGCAAAAGGTAAAGCTATAGCAATCATTCTCTATTTCCTTTAACTAGAAAGAAAAGGCTAACAGTCTCTCTCATATTCAGACTGTTTATTATTTTTTCCTAATAGCTATTATTTTTCTTTTTCCCAGGTAAAAAAAAGCAGAGGCACTGGTGCTCACAGGACAGTTATGCCAGGTGTAGCCTCACCCATGAGGAGTCAGTAACCAGCCTCTTAAAACCAGAATTTGGTACTCTGACTCCTATTTAAGTAAGTTTACTTAGACTGGATGACTTCAGGATTCACTTCTACTCTTAAAATTAGGTAGGACTATGGGAAAGCACTTAGAAAGAAAATACTGACTGGAATCTGGGTGGTGCAGATCTCAGCAGGGTCCTGCATCTTAAGGCTAGAGGTCTTAATGCATTTTCTTCAGTGGAAAAGAGGTGATTAGAAAGCAGCCTTTGGTGCTTGTAATGATTTGTGAGGTCCATAGATGGCTTTGGCTACAGCAGAAAGTGGGACAGGATTATACTGAAAGCTGAGGCAATCCGTCTCCTTCCTCACAGAAGAGAAAAAAAGGAGAAATAGCTTAGAAGTAAATTGAAACAAGAGGCTAGCCCTAGGAGAAGTGTCCAAGGAGTGAGGATAAAGGAAGGAGTCCTGTGGGAATGAGAGGCTCTGTCCTTCCTGCTGGTTTAGCTGCTCCTTCCCTTTGCTTCCAGCTTCTCTTAGGATTGTTGTATATTCTTTTTAGAATATACAACAAAAAGGGGGAGAGAACTGAGGCTCAGTTGCTTTGCAGAACTTCCCTGGGGAAGGGCAAACTGGGCAACGCAATTGTGGATCAGAAACAGCTCTGGAGGGCAGATGTAAGTGGGAGGGGGGATAAAGCCGAAATGCAAACCAGAAGAGATGGTCTGGACAAGAACCAGTTGTGGTACCAAGCCAAATGGGATGCAGCTGGGGCAGTGATGATTTAGCTGGAAGCCTCTTTTGAGGCTCACAAAGGATTTCTGGGACTGAGGAACTCTGGTTCTGTTCAGAAATTGGTCATCCCCCAAATGCCAAAAATAACCCTGGCCTGACTTAGCCAGCAGCCTGTGTTGCAACTGTACCAGACTCTGCATGAGTCAGGAAGAAAGCTGTAGGAGAGGAAGGGAAAGGACGGCATTGTGTGGGCTGCCACGGGGTGAAGTGAAGAAAGCACAGTCTGCTACCACCAGTACCCAACTCTTGCTTAAATAGGTTTTTCTGGACAGGTTCAGGATTCACTTCCCCTCTGAAAAGTAGGTGGAACTGTGGGGAAGGCACTTAGAAGAAAAGCATTGACTGCATCTGGGTGGCACAGACCCCAGCAGGGTTTTGCATTTCAAGACCAGAGGTCTTTAAACTTTTCCTTCTGCAGAAGAGCAAGGTGACCATGTGCAACGCGGGTTTGCTCTTACCTTGATGGGAGTAGCGACTTCTGGGCTGGCTACCACTAAAGGAGAGATTAACAGCATGCCTGAAAACTCACTGGGTCGCTCACTAGCTGTCAGAATGGAGATGGCTCCCCCCTGCAATGCAAAATAACAGCCCACAGCTTAATACAGGTGCCAACATCTTGTTTGTATAGTAATCCTGTTACTGGAAGAGGTTTAGTCCAAGCAAGCAATTACTTCTGCCCCACTGAGAGTGCAGTGTGGTCAGCAAGGAAGGCTGGAGGAGCAGAAACACTGGAAGTGTCTGTTTTTTGTGGGAGAGAAGAGATCTGGTTTCTGTTCTCATACTATAAACCCTCACGTCACACTGAACTCAACTCTCCATGCAACGTCCATCAGCTTCCTGGGATGCCTTGTGTCCTCCTTACTTTAAAGGACTGAGAAGTAAGAAGAAAATGTCTGGGGTGGTCGTTCAGGTGGGACTTGAAAACTAGGTTGAAGTTTATCAGCTGGACAGACTGGTGCTGCACGGGGAAGATGCCGTGAAGCTGGGCTTGCTCCGCGCTGTGCCACTGGTAACCTGGGCAACAGCAACGCTGCCACTGGCATGTGAAAATCTTCACTAATTAATGGGAATTAAATATTCTCCTCCCCAGTGTCCCCAGCCCCTCCAGCCCCACAGTGCAGTGCCAAGGGCCTGGCAGCAAACACCCAACCCATGGTCCGGAGCTAAATGACAGCCAGGCTGAGCCGTCCTGCACGAGGACAGGGGCTGGTGGAGAGGGATGAGGATGAAAGGGATCCGGTGGGCTTGCTTGGGAAAGTTTGCAGAGGATTAGTTGCCAAGGGAAATATTTGGTGAACTTCCACACTTCTGGAGAACCAGGGGCTTGTTAAACAGAGCAGCAGTGAGAAGCACCTCAAAGACCTCACTGGGAAATTGCTCCTTGTTACACAGTGGCTTTGGAGCGCGGGAGCCCTTCAGAGCATGCATGCCTTCTTATGCCAGAACACTTATTTATCTGAGCATGGACTGAATCCCAAAGTACTTATTCATTTTCCTCTCCTCCGGGAAGGCAGAGAGGGTAGATCAATGACATCAGTGGGAATACTGTTAGCTTGAATAAAGGGATTTGGCCCATGCTGTCAGAATCAGGCTTCAGATCTGTTCACCAAATCAGTGCCTTTGTTTTTGCAGCCTTAATCCCTGGTATATTTTCCTGTTAGGTTGTTTAACAGAATGAGGCTACAGGGTATTTTCATGCTTCATCCCCATGCAGCTCACAAAGCCTTGGAGGGCTTAACCTCCTGGTTACTGGTTAAAATGAAAGGGGAAACCCGATGCTGCAGGGAGGTGGTGAGACTTACTACACAGCCACGGGAATGAAAGGTCATGTTAAAAAACAGGCTTCTGGTTGCAAAATGGCTAATTAGGGCCATGGTGGGGGTGCAAAGTTAAGGACTATCTTTACTCAAGGCAGATCTCGGGATTGTAGCATGCTGGCAAATCAATCAGTGAATGAAGTGGAAGGGAAGGTTCCTTGTAGTTTTGTTTGCCCGCTGTGGAATGAGTTATTTCCTGCCATCCCCATGAGTACCACCAGACTATGACACATGTCCTGGGTGCTGCTGGGAGGGGTAGGGGATGGTGCTTACCATGGAGTGCCCCAGGATGAGAACAGGCAGTTTGGGGTGCTCCTTCTTCATGAGATCAATGTGCTGCAAGCTGTCCCTGATGAAGACGTGGAAATCTGAGACAACCATACGATCACCCTCGCTCTGCCCATGGCCAACTGCAGGGGAAAGGAGAGCACACAGCTAAGTCATTTGAAGCAGTGGTTATAGACCAGAAAGGACCTTTCTGCCTGTTGGACTGTTTCTGTCCTAACTTGACCTTCTCTTGCAGTCATCTCTCAACAGAAAAAGTGCTGCAGAAATGGAAAAAGAAAGGAAACTGCACAGAGCTGTCAAATGCCATACTGCCCATGACGTGACTTTTAAAAAAACATCATAGAATCACAGAATGTTAAGGGATTGCAAGGAGCCTCTAAATTTGGACTTTCTATTCCTCCATGTTTCTATCTGCTCTTCAAAACTAAGAGTACCAATTTATTTCTTGCAACCTCCTACATCAGGGTGAGGAAGGGCTGTCTTGCCTTGCTGATGGGTCACTGCATCCTGGGAAATGGAGATTTGCCTCAGGGATCATATGCTTTGGGTCTGGTGGCTCACTGTACAGCTGTAACTGCTGTGTAGCATCTTGGCAAGAAATAGAAAGATTCTGAAGACTAGACACAGTTGTTATAAACCTAATGGACCATGGACACTGCCTTTTTCAGGGCCTGAATGTGCATAAGCTTCACAGTCCTGCTTTTTCTCATGATACCCTGCAGTGCTGGGGGGGGCTGGAAACCTCCTCCTGTGTGAGGTAAGGGGTCAAGTGATGGAGGTTGCAACAGCCTGCACTGGGCAAGTATCCAGTGGCATCCTCCTCCCAAACAAACTGTACCATACCTGGACACTGTTTCCTCACTCTGTGTCTGGGAATTATCTTGCCTAATGGAAGGGAAGGGGAAGATTAAAATGGGAGATGGTGAGTTGCCATGGTAACAGTGGCATCCCTGGCAGAGGTGGAGCCAGCATCACCACCAACACAGCCCCAGGCAATTCTGAGCTAGCAAAGGCTTGAAATTAATACCACCTTTGGGAAGCAGTTTGCATGCTCACCTGACCACACATGCATGTTATTGTCTATCACAAATAGGATTTGTCCTTAGAAACAGCCCTTTGCTTGTTTCTGATCCATGCAGGTTGTTAAGGAAAATTGTGAAGGGGAAGAGGCATCCCACCCATATGGGTTAGGGTATAGGGGGTCTTAAACATCTCCCTCCTGCTGGATGTCTTGTTAGGCCTTCTCCAGTGGGCACTGAGGCACATTTACAGACACAAATGTTAAAGGAAGTGAAGCTGATAATTGTTGACATGCTGGATGGTTCCCCTTCCAGTGATCAGCAAAGAAAGTCACCACTGACACAGCCACAAAGGCAGTCAGTCACATCTGCTGGCAGTGGTCATACCAGGGGAAATCAGTAGGTCCCAACTTTCTTGTAAGCCACCCAAAAAAATCACCTCGCAAATTAGGCAGAATTTCTAATAAAAAGCTGGACTGAATTCACTCCATCTAGGAAAAACTGAACCCCAAACTTGTTTTTTTGTCAGGTGGTCCCTGTGGCTTGGTCTTTTGGCAGTGAAAGCTGCAATCAGCCACACTGGCTGCCAAAAAAACTCATACACGTCATGCTGATCAATTATAAATAGCATTTTACCAGGTCTGCTTTCCATGCACACACTCCAATTCCTGCCAAAATATGGCGCAGCAAGCATCCCCCATGGATCAGTGACCAGAAACAAATCGAAGAGCAAATTAAAACAAAAGTCATGATAATCTCCAGAAATGAAACCATGTGTGTGGCTAGAGGAACATTGACTTTAAACTGGTTTTGTTACAGATGTAAAGTGAGTTTTTTACAACTTTTATATACATCCAGTCCACTCACTTTATGGTCCTCGAATGTGTTATCTCCCTACTATTCGACTCCAAATGTAGCAGGTTAATACGAGTTGAACAGTCCAGAGAGAGGAACATTTTCCCTAACAGAACTCTGCACTTCAGGTTTTTTTTCTCCAGTGCTGTCTCACTTGCTTCTAGTCTCTCCTTCTCTCCAGTGCTCATTCAGCTGTGCAAGCAGAGACAGCAAACCCCTGTGGCCCAGGACTGTAAATGGGCCACGGCTCCTTGCTCTGGAGCTGTGAGTTCCAGAGGCAGGTCTGCAAAGCCTCCTTGGCTCTCAGTGTGAGCAATTTCCCCTGCTCCTACCACATAACAGTGACACTGCTTGTAACAGTCGAAGTAATGATTGTGGAATCCAAGAAATACCTGTGCAATGCAGTGACAAGTTCCTCTTTTAATTTTTCCAGGTTTTTTTATTAATAACTTAATGAACCCCACTTTAACCCTGGTTTTAAATACTAAACTCCTGTTCTCCACTCAGATGGCACAGAGCCTGAGCAGCAGTTTGTCTGCACATGTGGGACAGGAAAGCCATGCAAGTCTTTGCTTTGATACTCTCCCTGCCCCTTGCACAAGGTAAGCCAGGGGCCATTGCTAGCTCATGGTCTTTTATTTTACTGTTTTCCATTCTTCCTCTCCAGGAAACCAAACTTGTTCCCTCAGTGAATGAGTATATTGCAAGTTTGAATTCCCCAGCTGACAAAGCTTCAGGGTGAGGAGCTGAGACCCCTTCTATTAGATGAAAGATATTTGCACAACCAAACATCAATACAGTCAAGAATATTGACGTGTTTTTCTCTCATCTTTTGCCTTTAGAGCTATCAAGAATGAAAGGTCAGGTTCATCCTTGATGTAAAGCTATTAGTTTCAGGTTTTGCTGGGAGTGAATCTGCTGGAGTGATTCCACAGTGCCAGTGGCAAAACAGTGGGTGCAAGAGGAGGCAACCACCTTCCCCTAGCCACTGGAATTAACCAGAGACTGCTCCACACCCCAGTGACACTATGCCAAGGGTGACAACAGAGGAGTGTCCCAAGAATCACAGCTCCAAGAGCTCCTCATCACAGCATTCCCCCAGGGACCCCTGGTTTCAGCAGGGCAGTGTGAGGTGCAGTGCACAGAGCTGTGACTGCTGGTGCACATCCCCACAGCATACTCAGCATCCAGAAGCTTTTAAAGTGTTTCCCATCTATCTGTCTCCACAGCCAGCTTGTGTGGTTCACTGCTAGTTCTGTGTTTGTGCAGTGGCTCAGTGATCATTTCAGGTTGTGTGTACTGACCTAATTTTCACAAGTCTTTAAAAGTGAGAATCCAAGCCACATATTTTCAAGTTGCAAATCTAGAATTAGGAGGTTTAAGCATCCTTTTCCAACCAAACACACCACTGCAAATTAACATACTTTGCTCAAACAGAATCTGAATAAAGGCTGTGATGATCTGGCCCAATATGTCACAGTTATTAAATTCTGCCCTCTATTTTCAGCATGAGCATGCTCAGACTGCAGCTCTGCCCCTGGAGTCAAGAACAACAAACAACTCAGTCAGTCCTGTCAGAAAGCAAGACTTCAGAGCCTGATTCCACCCGTGCTTATAGATCCTCCAAAACTACACATCTCTCTGGATAAAATAATACTGACTAGCTGCCCAGGAAGACAAAGCTGTGGGTTCAGCAATGGAGTATTTGAGGGTGTGAGGTCTCTGGGGAGTCTGTTATAACCATGTAAGTATGACTCTGCCTGCATTCCTGTGACCCTGGAAATGCATATTTCTACAAGTCCCTTCATTCTTCAAATCCCACATTCTCTCATGCTGTGGGGCTTGATTTGAAAACCACTCCAAAGCAGCCAGGCTCTTCAGCTGACACTGGCTTACACGCCTCAAAAAAAGGTTACATCCTGTTCAGATTGGAGATATCCTGAAAAACATGTAAATAAAAAGCAGTCCAACTTGACACTCCTTTCCCTTCATTCAAAGCCAAATAGAAATTGCCTGAAGAAATAAGCAGCCCAGCCCTGGGCTTGTTGGGCAGACTCTGATGAGGGGACCTGGGCTGGATCTCCACCAGCATGATGCTTTTTTGCTGGAGCTGTGGGGCCACATCAGAGCTGAAGAAATCTGCCCTTAAATGCAGTAAAGAAGACAAGCAGAACATTAGGCAGAGAGGAGAGCTTGGCAGTACCTGTCCCTGCACACTGTGAGGTGCCTCAGCACCACAGGGATGGGTGAGTGTGGCAGCACACCCTGTCCACCCTCAGATACCTGCACTGGTTTTGTTCTGAACACCGACTTTTACAAAAGCCACACACTAAACATATTTGTTTCTCTTTCCAAGTGCTCAACCCTCCTGACAAAAGCAGAGCCTGACCCTGGATGCTCAGGTGAGGACTGAATTGACCTTCCAACCTTCAGCAGGAACATTTTGCTATGGGAATGCAGGTCAAATGTTGAGTTCAGCTATGGTGCTGTAAATTCTCCAATTTCAGTGCTGTTCCTTAAAGCTTACAGTCATGGGAAAGCAGAAGTTATTCACCATGTTGTTTTTTCAGCCTTTGCCCCCTACTTATTATGGAAAAGCCATAAAACAAAGAGAAAGGACAGGAGAAATCTGCCTAGGGAACAGTAACTTTTCAGGAAGAATTTGTATCTTGGCTTTTCACATATTTTGGTGCTTCCAGCTTTGCTGAAAAGGGGATGGTTTGGATCCATTTTTATTGTAGTGAGAACACCACCATTGTAGGATGAGATGTTCTCCCCTGCCAACTGATGGTAGAAACAAACAGGAGGAATGCAGGGCTTGACTCCTGCCTCAGGATTCATCAATTCTGTTTTCCTCTCTAGAGGCAAAACTCCAAGATTTTAGAGTGGGAGAATCAGGAGCAGGCAGAGCCAGGGGTTAGGTCAGGAATTCCAGGCTAACCACTCCCTCAGCACAGACACATTTGAATTGCAGTGGTACTAACAGAGGAGTGTCAGGAGTTTTCAGTGGTTGAGGGTGGGAAGTGCCACCACTGTGAATTCAGTGATTCCCAGACACAGCTGAGGAGCAGCTCTGGTACTGCAGAGTCCCACACTGGAAAGAAATGTCTTACTGATGGCAGAGGGGCCATTGGCAAGGCTTGGCACTGGAATCTTGGATTTAATAAGCTGGAGCATGATGTAGTTCAATTGCCAAAGAGCTGTTGTAGGCCAGAAAAGGTGATTTTGCTGCTTTAGCACTGGCACTGCCACAGCAGTGGGCAGCAGCTCGTTACAGCACAGACAGTGCTGTGCAGCAGAAGGATTTTTGTTAGAGCCCACAACCAAGCTTGGGTTGAAGACCCTTTTCTTTCACTGCCTTGTTCACCAATAAGCTTGTTGGAATCTGATAGGTCCAGCTGAAGGAAATGCCCAAATGGCTTTTGGAAAAGAAGCTATTATGGGTTTAGCTATTACTAGCTTTCAGAAATATTTGTTTTATTCCTGAAGTCCTCTGCTTCTATTTTCTGCCCAAAATTGGAGATGGAATGGACCTCTCACTGGTGTCAGACACTGTGACATGTGGGAAAGTGAGCCTAACTCACCCTTTTTTGCTCTCACCCCAACACAAGTCATGCTGCTGGTAAGAGACATGAGAATAGTTGTGCCCTGCTTGCTGTCTGGTTTAAGGAATAAAACACATAATTAAAAATTCTCATAGATGCTTTCCCCCTGCAGGTGGCCCACACAGAGGAATGATGCTGGGTCTGGAGCCCACAGGAGGGAGATGCCAGTGGCAGAAATGTGGATGGTTCTTCTGGTGCACAAGGTGTAATGTGCCAGCCTAAACCCTCACCCATGATCTCCCTGAGCTTGCTCGGGTGGGCACCTCACTATGATGGCCCCCAACCTATCCTGAGATCCCAGTGCAATGGGAAAAGACCATTCCAGCAGCTCATTTTATACCCAAACCCCACAGACTGGCAGACAGCCACCCTTGCCTACTTCTGCTTTCCTCTCTGTTCTTTCCAAAATGCATTCACACTTGGAGATAAAACATAAAGCACAAGATGCAGCAGATACAGCTTTCCAGAGTGTTTCAGCTTTAGCAGCCAGTGCAGCAGTTAATGAAGTGTGTCACAAGGCATTGCAGCTGATGCCTGTATTTATGAGCTCTACTGAAACTCTTCTGAGAAGGGACTGCTTTTTTTTCTTTTTTTTTTTTTAAAAGCACTTGTACAGCACCAGCACCACAGGGCATCACCATAGACCTTGGTCCAAGGTACAGCAAAATTTAAAAGCAATAACTAACTCTAATCCCAGGCTATAAGGCAGCATTGTTTTGCAGAGGAGGAGTTTGGAGAAAGCACATAGATGGAGAATTTGGAGGAGACAATACACAAGGCAACAAAGCAAATGTTCTGTGAAGCCTTGATTTTCTGCTCGGTGACTTTTTAAGGTTTAATGAACAAATTATTAATGAACTAGTAAACACTTCAAATTGTCATAACAGTTCACTACTTAAAAAACTATACTTGTTTTGTACTGATTTAAGTACACATCTTTTTCATCAAGTGAGCAAAGCTCATTAATTAAACATACTGGATTTCAAAGCTCTCAATGTTTAATAATTTGTTTAACAAGCAGTACATCTAATCCACCATTCAGACACACAAACAACGAAAACAACGGGAAGAGGCTTCAAAGCAGGACAATCAACATCTGGAAAAGTCAACAGACTGTGCCTGTATTGTCAGTAACATGTAAAGCAAATGTTCCACTGGCAGAGCAAATACACAGAGGAAGCACCTCAGAGATCATCCTGCTGATTCCTGCTCAACAAAGCATCTTTCTTGCCCTCAGAACAGACTTATCACAGCAAGGGAGCTTGTTCCTGTTTGATTTCCCCAATTTCTCTTCATTCTTCCACCAAATCAAGTCTGAAGCACAGAGGGCACTATGAAATTTCTGCCCTCTGTCTGTACCTACTCCTCGTTTTGCTGCATGTGGAGAGCATTGGCACCAGGACAGAGACACACGAGCCAGGAGAAAGCAGGGTAAGCTGTCCTAGGATTTAGGACATAGGTCGTGTTCCCTTGACTCTGATCAAGCTGCCATCTAGGTCAGCTGCTGTGCTTATTTTGTAGCTAAACCTTGGAGGTGAGTGTCTCAGTGCTCACCTGACCGAGGCTCAGCTGTGCGCTCTCATCCTGTCCCACAGGTCTGCTTTCCACTGGAAGAAAAACCAGTTTGACACAAGCCTAAGGTCTTTTCCAGGAAGATTAGTTTCACATCAGATGGAAACCATTAGGAGCTAAAAGGAGAAGATCCTCTCTCACCACTGCTTCCACTTTTATGTTCTTGGAGAACCTAAAATCCAGCTCAACATGTCCTTACCAACATCTGACTAGTCCTGGACCTCCCTTCTTTAGCACCACCAGTACAGATGCAGTGAATACCCTGGGTTTTCCCATACGGGCACATTATACAACCCCTAGATTTGGTACCCAACAGAATTACCTCTTACCCTGGGTGTTTATGTATGAAGCATGTAGCTAAGAACTACAGGTGGATTCTGCCTCTCTTTGACCAAAACAGAACTTTGTCTTGAAGGCACAAGTCCATCAGTTTCCCTCTTCCCTTCCAAGGTTAGGAAAAGAATTTTCCTTTCAGCATTTGCTGGGTAGTTTTTAATCACTTGCCTCACACAAAGAGCGCAGCAAACTGAAAGCATTCTCCTCCCACATCAGAGACACATTTGCAGAGATGAGATATTTTTAGAAGAGTGCACACAGAGATATATTGTTTGTTGTCTTGGTTAGGGAAAAAAAAGCAACAGTCAATTTTCTATACTAAAATTATTTGTGCCTTATTGCTAGGGAGCAGAGAACCAGTCATCTTGCTAAAGCCATTTGAAATCTTTTCTGTACTCCAGAGCTGACAAACAAAATGACCTGGTATGTATCAGAGCAGTTGTTAATCCTGGCTAACAAGGCAAACTGTTTCTGTCAATGTTAAGAGCCAATTCTTCTCTAATGCATACAAACATGGTTCTTTTGGCTTCAGAAGACTTGCCCATTTCTAATGCAGTTGCTGAATTTGGCTCTGAACTGCAGTTCCTTAAAAGTCTTCCTAGAACATTATGTTGCTCATGAAAACATGCTGAAAAAACCCCTCTGAGTGTTTGTGCTGCAAAATAAGGAGCTGCATTTACAAGCAGCAGTCACTGTGGCCAGGCTAGAGAGCTAAGTGTCTCCTGGGATGCCACGAGATGAAGGGGCCAAGAGAGTATGAAAATCTGCACATGCCACAGTCACTTCCCACACTTCCTGGAGTGAGGCAGCTTTGTCATCTCTGTCACAAAATCAGGAAGCTGTTGTGGCGTGGCTGGTGAAGCTAAGGTCCATGAAAGAGGAATATGGAGCCCACTTCCTCTTCCACAAAGCACATTCACAACAGTATTCCACTTTCTTCCTCAGGCCCTTCTGCAGTGCCACCTCCTGAGCCAGCCCTTAAGAACATAAAAGCAGAAGACAGCTGGCAGAAAAATTCTTCCGTACCGGGCTACTGAGATCAATGGTTTGAAAACATTGCACAAAGCCGGTGTAGATGGCTGAGTAGCTGCTGAGCTCCTCTGCAAAAGAGTTTCTTTTGCTGATGAATGAAATGATTCCTGTCTAATCTCTTCTCATACGGGATGAAGATCACAACACAATATAAGATATATAATCAACAAAACACAGCTTACAGTGGCTCTAAGGAGCCAGAGACACGAACTGATCGAGCACTAAGGGATTTTATTTAGGGCCTATAATAATTTTTATAAGGCATTATGATTTTAACAGTTATTCTTGCTGTTTTGCACTGAGATTTTTTTCTCTCTTTCACAAGGAGCACATAATTTCCTGAAGAATGGGTGAGGTGACTTTATTTAGTAATGGAGTTGGTCTTCAAGGACTTATTCTGTCATGACATAGAACTGGTATCAATGCCCAGACACTGCAGGAAAAAATGCATGGGCTTTGCTGGAGTTAATCCAGGGCCTCACAAGTTCATTTGACCTATATACTGCTGATCTAAGAGCAGAGAAGAGCTTTTTTTCGGCTCTCCAAGTATGACTTGAGATATCACTAATGGTAACTAGAGTTTCACCTCAGTGGAAGAGGCAAACAGCCAAGGGATATCTTCCTTGGTATTTTATTTTAGCTTTAAAAACACATATAATTTTCTTCTCTTGTTTTAATCCCATAAATTAAAAAAACAAGAGTGCAAATTGTACTTTTTCCTAGCTGAAAACAAGAATGAAAATCCACTTGCACTGACTTTCTGATCCAAGTTCCAGTTTTAAAACAGCTGGGGCACCAATTCAAAATGTCAGGATTTTCAATGAAAAAGCCAGTGCTGGAGTGGAACTGCACACTCCCCTTCCCTGCCCATTTATTCCAAAGCACGGCTGGCATGTGGGCTGCCTCTCCAACACGCACATGCTATTAAGTCTTAAATGACAGCTTGTTTAACTAGAAAACATTTCCAATTTTTTTCCTTAACAAAGGCCATTCATTTCTTGCTCTTCTGTTTGCTTAAAGATGGTTCCCTTTGGCCTGCCTGAGAGTGTGCACAGCCCTGCTGATTGCTCCCCTGGAAGAGAGCTCCGAGGGAATGACCCCGCCCGGGTGCCTGAGCCTGAGCCTTGCCCCGCACGCCACCCCAGCACCAACCCAGCTGCTTGCACTGCAGATCCAGATGTGTGCCTTGGCTAGTCCTGTGCTTCAGTAAACAATCAAATCAATTAATTTTGGGGAAGACAGACCTAATTCTTCCCTGCCTACAGTAGTTCAGGCATCACAAAGAAAAGAAGATGAAAGCTGGATCGTGTAAGAACTCCCTGCATGCTGCTGACGGATGTCTTGGGAGATGGACACAGCTTCCTTTCAAGCTTTCTTCAAAAGGTTCCTCTCCATGCAGACCACCCATTGGGGACCCACATCAATAACAACAGCAACAAAAAGAATTTAAAAGACACATTTTTCATCCAATTTATTTACATGTTAGAATGAATACGAGTTCCCATCTAGAGCAAGGGCTCCCAGTGGGTTCTGTTTAGTCTGTGAGATTCTTGGCACCAGAATACAGCATTTGTCTATTCCAAAGCAATCTTGGCACAGAATTGTTAGTTATATAATTTTTTAAGCAACTGGCAAATGAATAATAATGTTTCTAAAAAGAGCGTCTCGTGTTCTAGGATACCAGTAAGGTGTTTCACCAATTAATCTGCCAAAAGGTCATTAACGAACCTGAGATCTCAAGGCTCTTCATTCAGGGTCAGCTCTCTCCATGGGTTGTACTTCCAGTTCTCAATGATCCTGTCCAAAGGGAGCTTTCTCACAAAGTAAAAAAGATTTTTGCTTTTTGCTTCACTCCTTCGTATTGCCACATGGCAGTGCCACCCTCATTAGATGGGATTTGTCCCTGTCCCTGACAAGGCATGAAGGAAATACCACTCTCCCAGAGCTGATAGCTTTTTATACCCACTTTGCACAAGCTCAATGGGTGAGCAGCAGGTGGATTATTTGAAATAAGGGCAGGCTTTTTTAATTTGGGTTTTTTTCTTTTTTAGCAGGGTACATCCGCACAGAGCTGTAGCTCACTCAAACCCTAACAGATCTGACTGGGAGCAACACAATTAAGGAAAAAACCTCCTGATGAAGCAGGTCTGGCAGGGAGCATTCCTGGCTGGGTCAATCATGCCCAGTGTGCCAGAGCATAAATGCTGCCAGTTGGCTCATGGCTGAGTGGCATTCAGATGGTGCACGGGGGAAGTCACGGGGACGTGGTAGGGCAGAAAATAGCTCCCCTAAATTAGTCTTGCAGCAAAGCTGTTGTCCTTTCTTGGTAGAGGTTGATTTCAGAGTTAGTGTTTCGGTTGCTTTTTACCACTTCATACCCTTTTCTCTGTAACTTTCACCACTGCAACTCTGAAATTCTCCTCACTACATATATATTTACCAGAAAAGCCAGGATCAAACAAGCAGGTTATTGCTTTCTGTGCTCTATTACTCATTTCAAACCATGGCTGGGTGACAGTAGACAATGAATCCTGGCTGGCAGGTCTACAGTTCAGTAAACAATGCACAGATACAAGAGTTGAGCTGTTGAAGGTTATGGACCCCTATGCTGTTTTTGGGCTATGAGAGCTACTTCACAATCAGCCAGCAAGGGTGTATTTGCAGCTCAGGGAGAGCTCTCTGCAAAATCTGGGCAGGAGAGGTGCAAGGTTCATGAAAAGGCACAGGACTGTAGTCAAAAGTACAGGTGCTATCAGTCAGGATCAGTTCAGAAGTGTCCTCTGCCTCTTCTCCCTTCCCCCAGCCCTCTGCTGAGCTGAGCATGAACCTGGCACCACCACGGGTCAGGCTGCCCGCTCTGTAGCATTAGAAAAACTGCCAGGATCTGTCAGCAGGCTTTGTCTTGGATAAATTCAGAACCAGAAAATAAATGTAGCATGGAGAATGTCAATTTTAAGAGATCTGGGTTGAGAGCATTAGTCTTTGTACCATCTACAATTCAGCACTTTTCTTTTTAAATTTTATTTTTGTAGCTAAACAAGAATTCTCATATTAGAGAGTACTGCCAAGCCCTGAATAAATCCCAGCATTAGAGATGCTGTGGATATAACAGCTCTCCCCATGAACTGAATCTGCAGACTGTATCTTCAGAGAAATTAACCCTCAAGTGCCACAGACAGGCTCTGTAGCATCAGTTTCAATGCTCTGGGAAATCTCACCTTATGTTTAGAACAGGTTTCTCCTATTCATGGAGCAATACTGATGAAGGGTAGAGTAAAGCACAGGCTCAGAATAACTTAGAATGGCTGACACAGTAACTTCTCTGCATTGTTGGTGAAGTGGTCAAGTTTCCAGGTGGAATCCAGAAGACAAATTCAACCAAAGGATATTTTACTACTAAACTAGTAAAGCAGCTTGTAATTACCTGACATCTGATTATTTGTTTTCCATCCACAGCCCATCCTTAGCAGTTCTGAAAGCACGTGCTTAGAATTTGGATATAAGGAAAAGCTATACAGGTGCAATTTAACCTTTCTTAATTTTCTGCCTCATCCTTTTCAGTATTGGTGAGATGTTTTATTATGAACTGCTCTATTCACAGGCTGAATCTTCCTCTCAGACGGTGAAGAACCATTCAGAACCTTGGAGCTCAGGGCTTTTCAGCTGCAAGCTCTCTGGAAATGGATCAGCATCACATTCAGAGGTTTTCATGAATAACCTGAGATATGCTGAGGTGAAGTGTTATTCCTGAGAGCCAAGACAAACATGTGGCAGAGCCAAGAGGCAGTTTCCAAACACCTTCTTGCATAGTCTACTACTGTGGTAGAGAATGAGCCCCATCCTGATCTGAATGGATTGATCATAGGACTAATGGGAAGGATGACCTGCAAGAGATACCCACAGCTAAAACTGCAGCACTGTTGGGACATAACAGGCCAGATTAAAGTGATGTGAAATCCAGGGAACTCTTCAGAAATATAGGCAAAAGAGCTTTTATAGTATAGGTCACTAAAATTTGGCCACAGCTGGCACAGACCAGGACATGCTCCCATCTCAGGTCTGGCTGTTACTTACAGAAATGGGCTGATGAGTCCTTATTTGATGTCTTAGTACATTATGAAACCAAAATCCCCCCATGGCAGTTGGCTCCCTCACTGCCAGAAGGCACAGAAGACTTCAAAGTGAGCTCCACACTCACTTCAGGTAAGACTTCTTCCAGATGGCCTTAGGTTTTGTAAGACCTTTTGCAATCCTCATTTTGTTATTCTAAGGAAGGCTCAAGGCCAAAAGGAGTGTTACTGGGATGCTGGAGAATCTCATCTGGGTTGGAGAATGAACCAGAGGTTAACCAGATGTTTTGCTTTACTTTACCAATGGCCTCAGAAGTGAAGAGGATCACACTGCCGAGGCTTTCAATTATCGAGATTAATTTCCTAAAATTCTGAAATCATTTTCCCAAAACACCAACTATGATTGTACAGTTCCCTGTACACTTTAAATGCTAAAATGATATTTTATTCTCTAAAATAATAGTTCAAGATATGCTAGATTTTTACTAAAATAGGAAAAAAACCCTTAAAACCTATGAGTCAAATCCTAGTCCTACTGAAGTTAGTGGCATTTAGCTACTGCCTTCAGAGGACACTAGCATGTATTCTGTGTGTAGCAGCACAGAAGCAATTAAGGCTCAAGCAATTAAGAAATAAATCCCCAAACTACATAAGAATCACATTATAAACATTTTGGCTTTAAGTTGGAGGCATTCTGAAAGAAATGAGAGGCTGCAGTGCTGAGCTGGGCACACACAGGCTGGCACCACCCCCTGAAGGAGAGAGAGGCAAAGCTGATGGCATCTGACCCCTCAGTAGGGACCAGCTGATGTCCCAAAGGGGAAAGGAGAGGCAGAACCAGGAAAGGCCCATGGGATGTGGGGTACAAAAGTGAAAGACATCAGCCAATAACAGCAGTTTATGTTGACGCTCTGCCAGGCTCCACAGATAACCAAAAGAGAAACGCTCTGAGCTAACATGTTGTGGGTAATAATAGATAGAGAAGAGAAAAACATTGGCATACAGCCCTAATGTGGGCAGGAATACACCGGGACAAAAAGTGAGGACCTTCAAAGAGTCAGAGGAACCAGAGGCTGGAACAGCCTGCTCAGCAGCAAGTGTTTGCTGGCACCCAAACTTAGTTAGAAACTGATCTTTGACCACTTGTGAAGAAGACAGAAGGATGCTGTTTGCAGGAACAAATGCCTAGAGAATGCAGGGAATGTCTTCCTGCCCATGCTGCTAACAGGAGTATGTCTTAATAATAAAATAAATGCCCTCCTTTAACATCCAAAATGAAAGTACAATAGGAGAAGCACTATTAAATTAAATCCACCAGACACTGCATAACCAAACCCGTTTCTCTGCAACACTTGGATTATTGAAGAGGGAAGAATATGGGAATCAACAAGGGATTAATTTTCCTATCGTACACTGATTATTTTCCTTCTGAGGCTCATTGCTGCAATATGCACTTGTTTGGAGGCACCGATAGAGAACATTCTGGTTTTTTAAAAAGCTTCTACATCTTTTGTTATCTAAAAAATGTCTATTAGTTTTAGGACTTCTGAGAGTCCCTTAAAAGATCTGCAACAAATAGAGCTACTCCCAGGAAAATCAGCAGGGTGAAAATCCACCAGCTGGAATCAGAAATTCGACCTCTGGAACAACATGCCACACTTAATGAATGAACAAATAAACAAACAATGAACACTAGAACTACAAATTATGAAAAGCAGTATATGGGGTGCTTCTACATCTTTATTTTGTCAAATGGAGCTCTGGAACTCAAGAGCTTGGGCCATGAAGGTACAGGAAGCTGTGGGAGGCTGATGCCTAGAAGGAGCCTGGAGCTGGTTCAGACCCTGCACCAGCTCCTGGCATTTCACACTGTGCCAACACACACAGTGTGGTAGGTTTGCCTGGAGTAGGCCCAAGGACTCTGTTAATAGCAAGTTTTGGTGAAAAATAGGCTGAGTGCCATAGTTTTGATCAAAACACACAAATGCATGCAACTTAAGTGAGCTTTCCCATGACTTCAGAAGGAGATTATAAGGAAAACCCATTCTCTTATTAGAAGTTTTGCTAAGTTTTGCTGCTTTAGTGAATCGTTTCCCCTGATACTGTGACTGTTCAGTTCAGCAAGAACAATTTTATTCTCAGTTTCCAATGTAAGCATGGCACAAAGAGCATTAAAAATGAAGATGAAATTGCAGGTTCAGGCTGTTTATTGACTGGTTATGTTTTACTTCTCTTTGCAAATCTGCCTGTCCTTTGCCTTTGCTCATGCAAATAGGAGCTCTCTTTGCACACCACACTCCTTAATGAGGCTCTTCTCCAGGTTAGTGCTGAAATAGGCACTAATCTGAGCTGGACTGTGCTCCTTTGACTCCTGTTATCTATCTAAAAAGGTACTGAAGGAACCCAAATAATGTTTTAATCCAACTGGAGTTATATAAACAAAGTATGTTTTTTTCCCTTTACTTTTCAAAGGGTGTTCAGTAACTCGGAACAGTCATTTGTAACTGAATAGGATGACAAAGTCCACACCTGTATGAAGATACATTTATAGGTGAGGAATCATCAGTAATTAGCTTCTGAAACAACTTCATCCAAATAAGACATGTGACAAAGAGTAGGAAAGCTAGGCACATTAATGGAATGCTGTTGCTATGGAAAAATTGTCCCTGTAAAGGTGGAAATAAACATGCTTTCTTTTCCTCATAGTGCAAAAATGTCAAAAAGCATCTCCTTGAAGATGAAGCTGTTTTTAACTGTAGGCACTACTAAAGTCTGCTTTTAATAAGGTAATTTTTTTCACCCATTTCAAAACCCTCCATGTTTTATTTTTTGAAGCAACTAACAGCTAGGATGCTCTTTAGTCCTGGGTCCTGTTCCAACATTTGACTGGCTTCATGGTGAAACCATTTTTCCTTGTACACAATTGGGATTTCTTGTGCTGTGACTTGTGTCACTTCCCTCTCATTCCATCACCGGGCACCTCCAAGAGTCTGGCTCTGCTGTCACCACATGCTTCCACTGGAGACTTGTAGACAGCAACAAGATCCCCTCTTCTAAGCCTAAATAAGACTTCTTAAAGCTTCTTTGTCTTCTAAGGCTAAATAAGCCCAGTTTTATCAGTCTGTCCTCGCACATCCCGTTCTCCAGTACCCTAATTGTTTTGACAGCCCTCCTCTGGCCTTCATCCAGTATGTCAATGTTTTCATTTTACTGGGGAGCAAATTGGACCAAGTGTTTCAGATGTGGTCCCAAAAATGCTGAGTGGAAGAGAATAATCACTTCTCTTTGGTTGCTGGCTATAATCTTTCAATACAGCTCAGTATGGGGTGGCCTTCTCCACCACAAGGTCACACTGCTGACCTATGTTCAGCTTGTCTGCAAGGATCCCCAGGTCCTTTTCTGCAAAGCTGTTTTCCATTCATTCAGTGCCCAGCCTTTAATGCTGAATGGGGTTACCCCACCACAGATGCAGAACTCCCCAAGCGCCTTTGTTGAAACTTCACAAGGTCCCTGCCAGTCCCTTTCTTCTGCATGTCAAGGTCCCTGTGAATAGCAGCCTTCCAGCACATGCTCAATTTCCACCCTGAAAACCGGCTGAAAGTGTTCTCCATCCCATCATCCACACCACTAACGATAAAGGTCCACTGATATTATATGCAACATCAATTTGTTTTTCTTTCCCTTAAAGAATACAGATTCCTCTGATGCTTCTTGAGGTCAAAGTCCCTGATGATATGAACTAATGTCCTGTCACAGTAGTCAGTAAAGGAACAAAGTTTGAAGCAAGTTTGACATCTGTCCAGTAGCCCCAGATAACAGACATAGCTGGCAACAAAAAAGGTTCTGTTCTCTCAGTCTTAGCTCTAATAACCATCTGGTCCTTGTCCTTCCACCCTCAAGCATCTTGCATGCAGACGTATGCCTACAGCCTGCAGGGCTGGTTATGGGAGAGCAAGTAAGCTGTTGAAAACACTACATGAGGTTGCCAACCCTTCTGCACTAATACAAAATACAATTACAAGTTGCAGCTTGAACTTGCTTTCTGACATAGTGACAGGGTTATCCTGGATTTATATGAGCAGCTGTGAAAGCGGAATTTGACCCTTGATTTGGGGATTAATTTATACAGGTAAAGACTGAGTACAGATGACAACTGCACAGAATCTTGAAATAGTAAGAGCGAAATGTCACCCTTGTCTCAGAGGATGAAGAGAAAGGTTCCAAGGTTTCTATGAATCAGAAGGCTCTCTTTATTGTAATAATGTGACCCTTTTACAGGTTCTTTCTCTGACAGTTATTTGATTGGCTAAATGGCACAACGCCTCTCTACCACCATTGGCTGAGATAGAGAGAGCATGTTTTGAGAACACACACAAGAATAGAGTAAACTGAAGTGAAAAACAGCACATGTCATTTTGAGAACACGAGATGGTTACGAAACTTCTATCAGTCCTTCTCTGAGAGCACGAAATTGTTCGTAGAGCCGTCTTTAGGAAGGAAAGCTGCTTTCTCTTGGGAAAGCCAAGGCCTGCTGCTGAGTTTCTCTAAGTCCCACTGAAAGTCAGCCCCACAGCAAAACAACAGATTGTAAGATGAAATGAGCTGAGTTCAGTCAGGGCTATTTCTTTGAAACCCTTGTCCAAAAAGAAGATGTTTTAGTCCTGATTATTGGGACCACTCATCAAAATGCCTATCACTTAGGCCCAACATTTTCAGGACCACAAAAATTCAATGTCCACTCCTCTCATGGAGTGTATCTCTCATCTGACAGGCAGAACTGTGGAAGGGAAACCAGAAGGACTCAACCCTCATGGGAAGAAAAAGCCTTTAAAGTTTCCCGAATGAATGACCTGTCTTTCTTCTGTTATGCTGTCTGTCTGTCAGCAGTTAAGAGTCAGCAGTGACGGGCTGAGGAGCACGGTCTGGGCAGTGGGCAGAGCTGACAGGCCCACGCTCAGCCATTGTGCTCTAAAGGGAGCACTCTGTTCCTTCTGCTGCCGTGCCCGCGCTCACTGGGACTGTTGTTCCAGCCTCACGCCTCCTTGTGTGAAGGCCAACAGCGAGGCTTTGTTCAAGAAGCAGCTGCTGAGAAGATGTCCTGTCTCATGGAATGACCAACTGACATTTCTCCCCCTGCAGTGGGAGGAAGCAGTGAATTATTAGGAGAACTGGGGTGGGTTGCCTGGCCCATTTCGTTCGGAGTAAAAAGCCAGGCTCTCAGATCCCAGAGTGCCCCAAAAGGGATTCCCTCATAAAGTGAGCTTGAAACAAAGCCAGGGGAGCTGGCTCTCCAGCACCTTCTTCTCATCAGCTGATGGAGCGAGGGAAGAGAATGGCTCATGCCAGGAGGCGGATGGGGCATGACTGGAGTAAAATGTGTCCCAGCTCTGCTTCCCTCAGAGCTTACACCACATCTCTGGTGGATGACAAGGGAGCTCAGTTCAGCCAGGGCCTAAGCCAAAGAGCCTGTTCAACTGGATGACATGGTGTTTATTCAATAACCTTTTGCTCCAGGGTGGGTACAAAGCAATGAGGAAATGGTTGAGTAGTTGGGAGGAGCAGAGTAACTGAGGAAACCACAACCATTCTTTTGCAATCTTTGCTGCAGCCCAACAAAGCTGCAGCCCAACAAAGCAGCCCAGATTATCATCCAGAGATGTTCACATATAGGGGCAGTGATGAAGGAACATCTGCATTGCCATTCCTCCTATCCCAACAGTGCCTGCATCCAGCTCTGGGTTACAGCACGGAGCATACCTGTCTGTCTTACCCCACTGACTGTACCACAATTAAATCTGACTTAAAAAATAATAATTGGTCAGGGTCAGATAAACAAATAGATTGCTTTGAGCAGCCTGGGTGTGGTTTGCAAGTTTTTGTAGCTCACAGTAGATGACACTACATGTCTGATTTCGGGTGCTCTTTCTTCTATGCATCTGTGCTAAAGGTGTATCCAGCCCTCACAATTTCCAAACTCCCTTACCCAAAAGACAGGTGCAAGACTATGTTTTCCCCACTTTTGCATCAGCAGAGAAGTCCATGAAACAAATAAAGTCTCATCCCCCTGAGTGGAGTAAAGGGGAAACACCTCTGAGTATCCCCTGCACCTTTCCTAACCCAAACATTTAGTGCAAAATACTACTCTGCTGCATATGTGTCCAC
Source organism: Irena cyanogastra (assembly GCA_013397155.1). Taxonomy (NCBI): domain Eukaryota; kingdom Metazoa; phylum Chordata; class Aves; order Passeriformes; family Irenidae; genus Irena; species Irena cyanogastra. The sequence continues at coordinate 1,228,670 of VWZV01000528.1, forward strand.
CAGACATATCGGCTGTGTGGAGCCTTATTGTTTCTTTATTTTTAGTTTGCTGTGGTCTAGCTGCTTCCTGACCTGACAGTGTTGTTTCATGTGCCTTCACATAACAAAAAATACAAAGGCTGCCTTTCCAAGTCCCGGCTTGTGGCCTCCTCTAGAGCAAGAGACACTGCAGGTATGGGCTTTCATGGCTCACCCAGAGCTTTCTTCCTGTTGTACAGCTGCTCCTCTCAAATGGAAACTACTCTGACTACCCTGAAAGATGCCATGAGGTGCATGCAGAGATTTGGGACCATGTGATCCCAGGGTGAATGAAGGATGAGAGTTAAAGCAGCAGAGATCACCACAGCAAGACCAGGCTGCATAAGTCTGTAATGATCTCCTCAAAAATAACAAGAATAATGTGGAAACCTCCATTTAATAAAGCCATCTCAAAGTGCTTGCAACTGCCTGCTGTGCCACAGGATACTCCCCTTGGGCTACACTATGTTATGATACAATTATGGGCACATTTCAGGATCGTTATGTTATAGGAGATGTATCCAGAGGATTTCCTGCATGAGCTGTGGTCCCTGTGGGAGGTACCATCTCACAACCACCAAAAGAACCCTGGCTAATGCAGCAGCCTGGGAGAAAGCAAAGGGAAATAGACTGTCCAGTTAAAAGATTGTGTTCAAGAGCTTGGTCAATGCATGGGAAAAGTTGCATCTTAGCTGTAGCAATAATTTTATAATTTCTATAATTTCAAAGAGGTTAAAACTGCATGACTTGGTTTCCTCAGCAAGCTGTGACTGCTGCTCTGAGATGCAGAGTAACAAGATCAGTGGCTCCAGAAGAGCTGGAGATCAGAAACAACTGCTTTCACTTTGTCTGGAGCTCTTTGGTGGCTGCAGAGTGGTCTCCCAGCTCATCTCTTTCCATAAGAATCCCCACAGCCGAAACAGAGTTAGAGGAGGAAGGCAGAACTAAGTTTACTCACTAGTTATTTGTTTATAGGATGACTTTTCTCCAGGTTCTCAGAGTTGTCTCACCGCCTAAGGAATTCCATGGTGTACTTCAGTATCTGAACTCTCACCCTGCAATTGCAGGCTGTGGTTTCAGCTCCTGTGTCACCACTGCCTGGAAGGCAGATAAGCCTGACTGCTACCTTCATTCAAGGTTCCATCTGGGGAAGGAAAGGGAGGGAATAGTTTGGGATTGTACCGAGCAGGGAGTCAAAACAGGGATAAAACAGCGCTGGCAGTGCTCTACCAGCCAGGGCAAAGAGCCATCTCCTCTGGGGTCCCCTGCTAAGAGGAACCTGTAGCTCCCAGCTGGAAAAAAATGAAAATGCCCACAACCTGTTGTAAGCCTCCTGTCAAACGAAAGGAAGCAGTGAGTGCCATTCTTTGCCACAGCTCTGCAGAAAAACACTTCAAACCTTCCCTGCTCCAATGCAATGGGCTCTTCCAGAGGAAGCAGAGAGAGCAGCCTGCTGTGGGTTACTGGGCCCACCCCCACCTCCATGGGCAAACCAGCTCCAAATAACATTTGCCAAGGCTTTTCTGACTCTGTCCCTGGAGACTGCCCTGAAACCTGCCCAGTCACAATGTCAGGGGGTGCTGCTATCCAGAACATTCCTGCATGCTCATGTACATGAGCTGTTACTTCACACTTGCAGTGCTACCTTAACTCTTGTTCTTATTAATTCTGACATCCTTCTTGGTCATTTTCCCCTCCCAGTATGACCATGTTTAGTTCTTTTTAATCTTTCTGTGTAGACCAATCCTTCCCAATGCTATGAATAAATAAAAGCCTTCTGTTCTCATCAACAAAATGGTCTTTTAACAGTTGCAAGAACAACATAGCAATCACTTGGGAAAAAACAAAAGCAGCTAATATTTGATGCATTTAAAAATATCTGCTCCAGCTATTTTCTACATTTTAGAAATAAATCCTTCATTAAACAGAGAAAGCAGTGAAAAAATTAATGGAGAGAAGAAGCACCAGAGGGTGTCTGAGGGGGATCTGTCAACCCATCAGAAATGCTCACCACACACAAAGCAGCAGCAGGGCTGCCAAAGCAAGCTGAACTTCAGTTAGAAACATCTAAGGAATGTGAATAAGCTGTTAGAGGTGCAACCTTCTCCATTGCTTTGATCTGAGATTAAACCTAAATCCAGAGTGAGAAATTCAACAGCTTCAAAAAGGGTGAAAGAGTCAAAGGTCTTCATGTACCAGGACAGGTAGAGGGTTTATTCCTCCTGGACAAAGCAGGATGGAAGTGAATCTGGTGGCTAGGAAGTGCCACTAGGCTAGAACTAAGTATTTCATCCTCCTCATCCTTATGTAAAACAGACTCAATACCTTAAGTAGCATGAGCAAGTCCAAGTGAAAAAGAGGGCTAATTCCAGCTATGATTAAAAAGTGTAAGAAAAAAATAAACACATTTTTGTGGTCTCTGTATCTTGGAAATGTGTTTCTGCCTGCTATTAGTTGACATGTACTTTTGAAGGTGAAATTGTGGTTTTTCTGGGCTCTGGCCATGTAATGTAACCGTAGTGCATTAGATCTCAGCAAATGAGATGTTACAGAAGGGAGACGAGGATGGCTGGAACATCATGTGCTTTACCAACTCAAAATGCTTAGTATGACAAAACAAAGCCACATTCTCTAGCCTTTATTCTTGTTTTCCTTGGCTCTCAGCTTTACAGATCCCTAAAATTACTGTGTTAAAACTAAAGGAGCTGCAATCTGCAGCTGACTGAAGAACTGCAATATCACTCCACTTTGAAGAATCCCCCACAGGTATCCTTTCTAAGAGAGCTTTCCTAATTTGATTGCCAACAACTTAATATGTTTGCCTCTTTCTTCTGTCATCAGAATCTTGCCGTAATGAAATAACAGTAATACAGAAATGGAGTTGAAAAGGTGAGATGTTGTTTCAAAATACCTAAACTTGCAGAAATAGCAAGGTCATCCCTTCATGAAGCTGCATGCCAAGCAAACCCAGAAATCATAGGAAACAGTTACCTGCCTGTTAAAAACACCTTATAAGAGACCACAGGAAAAAAAAAAGCTGTATTACACAAAAATTCCATTTTCCTCTTTCACAAGGTTGACATAAACCAAAGCCATTTATTAATATTAGATGTAAGGTAAGGTTAAGAGGTCTTCTGGAATTCAATTTCCACCGTCGCCATGGAAAATTTCTAATACATATCTATGAGATCCAGCAGTCTTGTGATTACAATGAAATACCCCAAAGAGTAAATGTTCAGATCTTGACATACTGAGAAATGTGAGCCAGAGATACCTTACATGGGGCAATACTAAGACACAAATTGGAGTGCACAGTGTTTGTTACTTGTGAAGAACCTTTTTGGTGAAGCCTTGCATAAGAAGAAACACTGATGCAGAGCAGCCTTTGGCAAGATTTAGAGCCCATGTGTGAGCTCCTACAGAGTCAGCAATAAAAATGGAAATTATTTTTCCTTCTTTTGACTGAAGGATAGACACAACATAAATCAGTCAAGTCACACATACTACAACCCTGGTAACTTCCCAAGTCATTTGGGAAATCACACTTGCCACACTGTGGAACTGCATTAATGATCTCATGGATAATGCACCTGTATTGGGAATTTTATCCATGAGAATACCAGAACCTGAACAAATATCCAGGTCAGGAAGTTTACACTGAGCTCATACAACTAAAAGCCATGGTATGAGGTAGGGAACCGACAGCTATTATAGTGTAATTGATATTACCCAAAGATATCCAAAGGAAAGGACACAAAAGGGAACATACTGCTGAATTGATTTGGAATAGATAAAATAGTGGAGGAAATCTTTAAACCTCTTAGTCTGTTTTAGCAATGGAGGTGTTTATGTCCTTCAGCTCTCATTGGCATTTAGCTCAAGCTGTAATTTGTAATTCATCGAAGTTTATTCTTGGTGGTTGCCTCTTGAAGTGCAAAGATTATTATACAAAGCCTAAAAGATACTAATTGTTTTTCTAACTTCAAGGCTCAGTTACATCAGCTCTTTGTGAAACACAACTGTGTTTCCATTGTTCTGCTTTCAGGTTCCTTTTCAACCTCTTCTCTTTACTGATCAGGAAAACAGAATTTACAAACAAAACTGTAGGTCCAACGGGGAGAAAAAAGTTGTTTACTGACCTGAGAAATCAGATTTGTACTAATTGCACTGTTTAATTGAGCAATACTAGTGTATTAAAAAAAAAACAAACCAAAACACCAAGAAATATTTATGTTTCTCTAGTTAAAAAGATACTAAAGGAAAAAGAAAGCAAATAGTCACACAGCACAAAACATGCCTGACAGGAGCATGCACCTCAAAGACCCTTCTCCATCAACAGAGGAGGCACTCTCTTTATCAAATCCATGCAATAAATAAATGTTTTATCATTTCTTCTAGATGTGTTGCTTCAATTAATGCTATTTTAACTCTACTTCTTACACCTTTATCTAGCTTTATGGGAATGAGGAGCTAAGGCATGGTGTTAAGCATGCCCAGAGAGCAGCTGCAATCCCCCACAGGCTCATGGAGACTGAACAAGTTGCTTATGTGTCCTGGAGGTCAGCAGCTTTTGTATAGACTGGCTGTGGTCTGCTAACAGCAGCCTCAGGGCGAGCAGCACGTGGCTCCTCCATCCCCCTTCCCATGAACTTTCTGCCATACAGACAAACCGAGGGGGATGGAGACACTTCCTACTGGCATTACTGCAGACTCCTGCTAGCCTACCTCCAGTCAGAAGGAAGTGTATCAAAATGAATGAATCAACACTTAGAAACACTCTGCCTACACAGTGAGAAAGAGACTTAGGTGGTGAGTTAGAGTACTTTTGCACAGGTCAACTCTCTTTGCAAAGCCAGCCTCAAACATGGCGTGTGATCAATTGTTCCGAAAAAAAAGTCGCATGGGTTTTATTTATTTTCATTGCAAGCTGTCTTGAGGACTAGATATTCTCTTTTTCAGAGAAAGTATAGGGATAATTTCTGCATATGAAGTGCAGTGCTGTGACCAAAAGTGAGCCACAAGAGAAAGAGCAAGGAAAAGCCTTGGTACTCAGATTAATTAAGGTTTTGCCTTTCCCCTCACAGATAAATGGTGCAATGACTCACGTACATTCAGGATCTTCAAACTCAAATTAAACAGTTCTGTCTTTGAGGAGACCAAGGGGCAGGTTTGAGTCTTGGCTTCAGCCAAGTAAATTGCAGCATATTCCCAATTTCAGTGGATAATCTGCCCAAAGGACATCAGATTTACACCAAGATTCATCCCATTTCAACCTGACAGCTCAGAATTTGGCCTTGCATTTTGTCTGCTGCCACCATCAATCCCATTGATTCATTTGTCTGATACTGATGGAGTGGCTGTCACAGGGAGCAGCTGTCTGCAATGATAAAATCAAAGCAAAGATCTCCAGGAGGTGACCAGAGAACCAGGATGGGTGGCTCAAATATATTGCTGGGATGTCCCAAGCCATGCACTGCAGGAGACCTGGTGACACCCAGCACATCTCCATCACAGCATGGAGCACAGAGCAGAGACCTTCAAGCAAGAGGAGGCAGGGACAGTGAAGTGTACCTGGCCCAGCACAGCCCCACCCTGCTGGCTGAGGGCCAAAGTGGTGTTGCTGTGTTGTCACAGCCTTGCACCCACACAGGCTGGTTTCTCCTCAGAGCTGAGGTGTGCACAGCCAGCTCTAGTCTCTCTGCTGCACTGTGGAGATGTGCTCAGAGGTGTCTGTGATGCCTTCTCGTCTCTCCATGTCTCTAGGGTGCAGCTGTCTCATTGTATCAGTATGTGAAAGCTGTGCTGACATTTCAGCCTCTCATCTGGGATCACTTAGGACATCACCCGTGAATTCAGCAGAAATGGCTCCTAGTCCCACTTCCACAGTGGACAATACCACTTCATCCCCAAGAGACAGGGGAAGAAGAAATAATCCCTTAGAGTGAGGTCAAAATAGCACCAGCAGTAATGTTAAGGGCAAGGCTAAGGACAGCTCAAAGCAAACAGGGATAGCTTTTACAGGTTCAATGTGCAGATCTTGACAAAGCAACAGATAATCCTTTCCTCATTTATGTCTAGTTGAATGAGAATTTTTGACTCTTCTCTCACTGCTGGGTAGCTGTAATGGCATTTACTTCAGCAAAGGCCTGAGCTGCTGTAAATCAAGTACAGTTTTAGGCTACTCACCATGGTCATGGGCAAACACAAACAAGTTGAGTCCTGTCAGCTTCTGGGCCAAGTCATCATAGCGGCCGCAGTGCTCCCCGGCGCCATGGGCGATGAACACGAGGGCCCTAAATGGAGCATCGATGTACAAATCATTAACAAGGCAATCACTCCATAAACACTGCAGAGCTGCAGGGGAAACCATGCAATTCAGCCACAGCATTTCAGACATCAGCAAACACCAGGCAGGTATAGAATTTGCAGAGTTTGAACACAGGGGAAACCACTGTCACCCTGGACTGCCATTGATCTGGCCTTCAACAGGTTGTTGTAGGATGGATCACAGGGAAGGCAACTGCTTGTGGGACAGGGCCACCATGGTCTGCTGCAAGTTCAAGATGCAGATGGGCATCAGCATCAGTCCCTGAGCTGGGTATCTCCATGAGGGCTTGAGGATGTACAAAGCTCCTCCAGTGTAAGTGATGCCATCTGTTTCTTTTGGGACTGGTATCGCTCTGTGATTCAAATACCAACGCTGTCCTTAACTTTATATCTTGAAACATTGTCTGATGCTCCAGAGCACTCAAAGGTGGAATTTCAGCCAAAGAATAGATCTCCAGCACTTCGCTTGGAGTTTGGAATTTTATCTTTTGAACCAGTTAGGGTAATTTTACCATTCCAGTTTCTGCCCCAAAACAGTTGCATCGCTTCTATGATTAAAGTGACTCTTACATAGCCACTGTGCAGACAGAGATAATAAAAAACTAGTCTAACAGGCACTTATTTATGCAAATACTTATCTTTGAATATTCCAGTTTCATGAATAACATCTTACTTTTACTGGAATGTCGTCAAATGGAAGTGACTGAACTTGAACCTTCCCAGTGTTTCTGCTAGATAAAATTTGTATAGACTTGGGCTAGAACTATAGCAGAATTAGCAATGAGATTACGGAAGTTCTGCTGGATTTGACAGGTGATTATTTAAAATTCAGCTTTAGCAACATAAACATAACTTGTTTGTTTAAAAGGACCATTTGTCATTGCAACATCAGCAACCACAAAACCATTTGAAGGCTACAAGTTTGACATTTTCACTACATGAACAGTGAAATATTATGAGAACTGACAACATAAAACTATAACAGCAGTTAACAGCTAGGGTATTCCTCAACTTTATCTTAACTGAGGTTTTGAAAACCTTTTTAGACAGTGTATTCACAGCAATAAATTGCTTAGGTCTTTATATATTTAAACTTAAAAACATGTTGGATGATGTAGAAACTCCTGTCCTAGCTCTTTAATTAGCACCTGCTTTAAAGCATTTGCCCAGCTGGACAATTTAAAAGAGCATCCATCCAGACCAGAAGGATTGTACAAAGTCCACTGCAAACACAAAAGCAACGAGGCAAAGATGCTCTGGTATCTGTCTAACACCAATTAGCAAGGGTGACATTAGGTCATGTACCATATTTAACTTGCTGTGCCTTCCAAATCCTCTTTAGTGTCACTGAAGGTTGCTAAACAATCCACGTGGAGCAGCCATTCCTTCCTTTGTCATCGTCCCTGATCAATTGATTTGTCAAGTTATCAATGCACCTGGCAGACAGACTGATTTTTGGAGTGCAGGATCTATTATCATACCTCCAAATACTGAAGAAAGTGAGACATTGCTTATTCAGTGGAGAATATTAACTTTCTTCCTGTGGGCCCATCGCCCTGATATGCAACAGACTCAGCCAGGCTAAGTCTCTCTGCCCATACCTCCTACTACCTTCAGGCTTGGCAGCTTCCTTGCTCAATGTCTTACTAAAGCTCTTTAGGGGACCTATATTTGCTTCTGCTGACTAGGCACAGAGATTAAGGTGCAACTTGGCTGACTGAATACAGCCCTTCGTTTCTCAGAGAAATATTATTTAGTGCCACTAAATGGCACTAAGTGAATGAAACTTAATGGGAAGCTGGCAAAGAGATCTCTTCCAGGAAATTCTTGGTTCTTCATCCCTGCGGCAGCAAAGCCCTTGTTTTGCTTTTATTCACACTGATGCAGCACCATGACTTTGCCTGTCAGCATCCTTCTAGATGCTAAGAGCCCTCACTTTATGTGAAACCAAGTGAGAAAAGATAAAACCCCAAAGCTTCAGAGAGGCCAGGTGTCCCTGTGACCTTTCCTTCCACCTGGACCACAATTGCCAGGTGTCACAGAACTGAGCCTTTGCACACCATAGGGAGCAGGGTTAAATAATAACTGGGTTATTATTTGTCTGCAAAATACTGAATAAAACCCCTGAGCCTGTTTGTGCCTTAAGAGCTCTAATGACAGTAGCTGTTGAAATGACTTAGATACCTTTGAAAGTTTTGTCCTATCAATAATCATAAACAAAGCATAAAATTTCCAGTTTGGTACACTGAAGCAAAATCAGCCTGTCCTGTTGTTCAATAAACAGTGAGAGTGGCTTTACTGACTAAAAACTAGGTCACATCTACACAGCTCTTTAGCTCCAGCTTTCAGTCTAAACACAAGGGCCATATACTGAATACAACCTTCAAAAATTGAAATTAGTGTGAGTATCATCTGAACAAGGATTGAAGGATTTGGCTCTTTCACTTAATCTCCAATTTTGCATTACAAACGAAGTTTAGATTTGGTAAATAATACCTGAAGGCAGTGTAACAAATACATGATTTAACATATTTTCACCAGCAAGCTGCCAGGAAAATACAACAAACTACTAGATTGACTGACAGCAGTTCTCTCCTGTATGCAAACATTTTTGCAGATATCCCTGCTCTTAAGTCACAGTCTTCTCCTTCCTTACCAGAATGGCTGGAATAACAGATTATCAGAGATTGCTTTCAACAGAGTCATTTAAAATTAATACGAATCCTGCACTGTTTGCGCTTTTGCAGGACTGCAGTGCCTTTCTGTGCAGTCTCAATGAGAATTTTGTTCAAAAAGGTACGTGTCTTGGCCATGTATCAAACTGGTAATGGGGAGAAATTTCTTCACCTGAAGCTTTTGCAGTTGTGCTGCTGAAATCCTTGGAAGTTCACATGTATCAGGTAGAAAACATTGTGCACAGCCTGCCAAGCTCTCTGGAAAGTGACCTGTGCCTGAATCCCTGCTAGTTCTAATGTCTCTGACCACAGGCAGGGAAAGCTCATTTATCTTTGGATGCTTCAGCTGGTTTTGGCTGGTGGAACTGTGATTGCTGAACATCTCGAAATAGCCTGGCTTTGGCAGCTGCTCAGGAAAGCAGCTCCTCTCACAGCAGCACGACTCCCCCGCGCTGGGTCTGAGCACAAAGCCAAGGTGTGAGCTGGGCGTGACTAAGAGTCCCACGCTCTTGCTCTCACCTAACTCTGCAACAACAATTACGGGCTATTCAAGGAAACCACTTTATTGACTGCTGTTTGCAAAAGCAACAGATGGTTTTTGCAGATTCCTGCCCTTCTCATAGCCATTATCACCTCCTCCTCCTGCCCCCTCCCCACTGCAGGTTTCTGCCTCCTGGTACTGCACAGCTTGGCAAACAGATGCAGCTGCTTATTACAAGAAGAAAGAATAATATTTGTCTTTACTGTTCAAAACTGCTGGCTGTGTCCATGAGTCCTCTTCCATGAGGAGGTGATACACACCCATGACCTGTCCCTGCTCCCACATCTCCCCTGATTGGTATCAGTCCCTCCTATATTCCACCTGCAGCCTGTTAAGCTTTATAAAACACAGCAATGCCACACCTGCAGTTAATACAAAGCACCTTCAAACACCCTGTCCTTTATTAGGGAGGGTGGGGAGTGTGGAGGTCAGGCTGCAACACAGTCAGTGTGCACAAATCCACCTGAACACCTTGTTTTTCTGTCCTGCCTCTTGGAGAGGTCACCAACTGATCCAAGCTTTAGCTGTGCCCAAGCCTTCCCTATTTCTCACTGTAGCTTCGCATCCACTAATATTTCTGTTTTTGTGTAGGCAGCAGCTTTGCGAGGCAGGGTCATGCTTTAGGTTGCAGATCTAGGTAGAAAGGCTGTACCAGGTTTAAAGGTTCTCACTGTCTTTTTTGACATTGTCTTGTCAAGGGTCAAGACAATTGTTCAGAGATGCAATTCCACAGTCAACTAGAGAAGAACAATTCCAGGGAAAATAAATTGCAGCACTGGACTCGCACACATGAGGAAGAGCCCTCTTAAACCAAGGGTGTTAGAAGAAAAATACAATGAAGGACACCCAGAAAGCTGCTGTGCTGGGACACTTTGCAGGCCTGAAACACCACTCAGGGCTTGGGTCCTGCTGGGCATAAGACCCATGTTCTTGTTTTGCTTTGAACAAAATTCATGTTGAAACTGAACTAGACAAAGAAGATTGCAAGCAGGATGGTGTGACTTTAACATCTTGGGTCCTCTGGGGACAGAGCCACTTCTCCGGGACCCCAGGCATGCTCTTTTATTGCCAGAAAATAACCCAAAACATTAGGGCTGAACCAAAGAACGGAAGACAAGCTTCCTATGACTGCATATATGAAAAATGCAATCTTTCCCACCCCATTCAAAAGCATCCCTCTTCAGAATAATATTTAAGTACTTGTCTTAACCTCAGGAAACTTTCTTCAACACATGAAAGTTAACAGGACTCTGAAAGTACAGGATGAAAGTTTAAAAAGGATTTATAAATGCTGTCCAGAATAAGGACTGATTAAATCACAGGCAGAAGTGATTTCCTGAATCAAGCCCTCACAACTTAAGCTAACACCATGTTATTCTATGTTAGGCAACTGTGCTTTTCATTTGGTCTTAGGGACGTTGTTACCAGAACCAGATCAGCTTTAACAAAGAACATCTGACTTGCACAGTTTTGAATTCCAGACACTAAATTCCTAAAGTAATTTTTAAAAACAAACTGACAGGAAAGCTCTGAGCCAGCTAAGCTGCCAGAAAAATGACTGGCTTAAGTACTACATTTTGCTGTGTTGTTTGAGCTGATTTATCAGTTCCTTTGTAGCTGAACAATTAACTTTTATTTACCAAAAACTGGTGACGTTTTTGGACAAGCAATTGGATAGTTGCTCACAGATCTTTTAGTGTGTTAAAAATGTTATGTGTGTATTTTGCTTCCAAAGTATAATATAACAGAAAGTTACTGCAAGGTGTTCATTCTTGGGTTAGCTGGGTGAATGGGCCTCACAATGAAGATTAGCTATCAATCATATAATAAGATTTGTTGAGGTTTAAGTGTCAATCTAATTTTCTATCCTTGGTATTTGCTTAAAGATTACAAAAAAAAAAATCCAGCTAATAATTTACGAGAACACAGAATGAAGAATACATTTTTTGTTTGCTATTGGTGACCTTTTCCTTTTCTCTGGAGGGTTCTTCAGCCCCTTGCTTTGGGTGTAAGACCCGAAGTTTGGAAGGGGGTTGTGTCTGCTCTTTGAGTCAGTTTTTGCATTCCTTTTTCTGGAGGTGATCTGTGCCCCAAGACAACCCTGAAAAATCTTGGGCCATGTGTAGGGGTTACAAAAGGCAACCTCGCTCATGTTATGCATGCTTGTGACCTACACACTGAGCCATGAGTTCAACTCGTGTTTCCAGTTAGACAGGAATATTTATGGAGTCAGGTGTGTCCCTTCATGCCATCCTTCTGCCTCTAGGAAACATCTGAGCTATGTCCCCCTGAAGGTGCAAGAGGGAGTGACTCTTCTCCCAGTTCCAATCCATGTTTCAAGGAGGCATTACACCCAAGAGCTTTTCTTGCTCTCTTGCTCAGGGTTTTTCATTCTTAGCCTCTGCCCTACTGCCCCACAGCTTTGTCACGTAGGCCCAGGCTCTGGGGAGCCACCTCTTGCTAGCAGCTCTATCACTATTTTTCCCAGTTCAGGTTAAAATGCAAATCAGAATGTCAATAGCCTGGAGCTGAGTCTCTATCAACCTTCCCTCAAAATCACAGACCATACAGCATTAGCATGGATACCTCACAGAGTTCTGAATCTGGAGGAGTTTATCTCTGGGGTTTGACTTTGAAAAACTTTTATGCATGAAAAACATGCCAAGAAACCTGCACTATGCTCACAATACACAATTTCTGCTTCACTATATAGAGTTGTGGGGGCTGAGGGTTCTGTACATTTGTGTTTGATGTGGTTTGATCTAGACAAGTAGAGTCAGTAGCTTTGTTCCTGTCCAAATCTTAAATTGGCAATTAAAAAATAAGCCTGTTCAGCAAGCTCTGCTTCCTGCTTTCTTTCCTCATTTCCTCATTTTCTCAGGCTTGGAAGTTCCCATGCACGCCCCTCTGAAGGGGCTGCTGTTAATTTAAGCACCATCTTGCACCATAGAGATTTAGGGCTTAGTATTAAACCTGTGCCTGCTCCTGTAAGCAACCCTCTTGCAACATGTCTGCAAGCCTGGTCTCATCATACATCTCAAAATGACAACTCCTCACAAGAACAGAGTTAGGAGGACATTTCAGAATTGCCATGTTCTGAAAGTGTCCAGTAGGAGTAACATGGCTAAGTTTTCCAGCCACCTCAGAAAGTGCAGACATCATAAATCAGCAGAGCAGGGACAGAACCGGTTAGTACAAATATATTTCATAACAAAAAGTTCAACAGGATCCAGCTAGAGCCAGCACAAAACAATGTGCAGAAATAGTTTAAGCTGATTTATTGTAGTTTTTCAAAAAGCAAGCCCTCACTGAGAATAACTCATGAGCGGTCTAATATAGGGAGAAGAGAGGAAGGAAATTTCAGGTGGGGGTGGGAGAGAAAGAATTATTGGGTCCTTGCAACTGCATAGCTCTGGGTAAATCTCTGCAAAGTTAACATTTAAGATCAGATGTATATAGTTTCAAGGAGGCTTTGAAGTAATATTTTAGGGGACATGAAACTGAGATCAGAGGTGAAATGCCTGGTGTGTAGCTTAAAATTCTTGGGTTGGATCTTCCCATCCTTTCCTCGGATAAAACTGAGGAGAAGGGATTCTAGGGTTACGTGGACTGCCCAGGGGAGACACTCCTCCACTTTGATATCAGAGATGGCATTTGCCTTGGCAGAACTGACTGCCAGACCTGCTGCTCCGAACCTGCAAGACAGAGAAGATCCCTGGAGACCTGGGCAACCCAGGGTTGGATCTGAGCTTTCCTGTGGCTGCTGCCCTTCTACAGAGCGCAAGAAGCCTTGAAAGAAGGATTATGACTTCTCTTTCCAGCGAGAAAAGGGGTAGGCATTGCCACACACACAGGACGGAGGAAGGGATGACGTGAGAGGACAGAACTGCCCCAGGACCTGACAGGGAGGAATGCTGGAACTGGACATCCCAGTCCTGTGCTTTGCTCTGCTTCAGCCCTTGCTCAGTACAAGGGTTACAAGGGAGATAAAATGGAGATCATGTCTCCCAAGGGCAGCTACAGGGATAGATGCACAAAGTAGTCAGTGTCCATCTAAAAAAGCTGTGCAAAACATTGCTTAAATAGAAGACATCAGCTGCAAAATTCAAGTCAACCTGAAATCACCCCCATTTTAGATTTGCTTTAGGGTTTGGAGGGAGAATGTGGCAAGAAACGAAAGAGTTTCTGGCACAGATCCCCTTGGAAATCAGGAAAAATAAAGTACTTCTGTTTAGTTTTATTAAAAATTCATTTTGATTTGGAAGAAAAGACAGATAAGATAAGTGCATGGCTGCAGATAAGATAAGTGATGGCTGCAGGGCCACCACTCTCAATGGAGCACCAACAGACAGAGAGTAAGAGCAAGAACAGTTTCCACAGACTCTCCCTCCTCTTCACTTGCACTGAATGTTTAATGATTTCTAAAGGGACAAAAATGACTGTTTAGCCAGTCGTGTAGCAGTTTCTTCTTGAAATCAAAATGCAGATACTGCCTAGTGAGCCAAAGCCTTGGAAATAGAAAGGCTTAGTGAGATGGACTGTCCTTTCCAAGCACAAGAAAGCTGCAGATGAAGGGCAAGAAGCTTCTTCTGCACCGTCACTACCGCTTAAACTCAGCATTACTCACTAGTTCAGTACTACATCTGCTCTCTGAACCAAAAAAGGGTTTCTTGATATAAAAGTATGTCTCTGTTTCAAAGTAGCTGTGCAAAACTAGTTCCTTTTTACTGAACTCCCTTGAAGTCTTGGCATATTCAGAGCATTGGAACCTGTTCCAGTGACAAGTCATTATTGCTGCTGTAAGTTCATAGCCTGAAATCCAACTCAACCCTAAAAGAAGGGAAGCTTTCTAGAAAGGAACAAGGTGTTTTTCATTAAGGGATGAGCTCAAGCCATGCAAGAATGCTCCTTACATGGCATCCCAGCCACATTTTTACAATTTAATCTCACTTTTTGGCATAGCACAAAAGATGGAAGTAGACAGCAGTATTCAGTTATTGAGGTGAGGAGTTTTAGATACACCTCTGTAGCTTCCAAATGATGGAAATTATTTTATTTAGTAAAGCCATCCCCCTGCTTAGATCCACACAAATACACGGTAATGTTTAAGTCCTTAGGAACATGCTGCTTGCTTGGTTATTTCCAAATCAATGGTCCTTAAAAATAGGCTTTTCCATGGTTCAGACTCCAGCCATGACTCTGATCACCTTCAGTCTCAAGCTGCTATTTCAGGTGTGGACGGTACAGACAACTCATGACAGCAGTGCTGAAAAAGTTATTACAGGAAGAACTCAGCTGAACACACCAGCACCTGTGCAGGGAAGAGTCTGAAAAGCACACACCTGGCACAAGAGGGTCAGAATGTTTCTGAGCTGTTCCTGCATGACTGAAGTACTTTGATCAGGCATTTGGGGCTTATGTGGGCAAACCTTCCCTAGCTTGGAATAATAGAATGGTTTGGGCTGAAAGGGACCTTAAAGATCACCTAGCTCCAACCCCCCTGACATGGTCAGGGACACCTTCCAGGAAGAGAGCTGTGAATAAAGAAGGAGCAAGAAAGGAGATGACACTCTACCTGTTGTGTTAAGTCGATAGTATGTTATTATAACTTTTTAATAAAGCACTGACTGTGCAATTCCTAGTTGTAAGGCAATGGTTTAAAGAAAGACTTCAATTCCCTGAAATACTTAGACCCAATAACACTGTTTGTGGCCAAGCAATTCCACTCCTAATGTGGAACTTCTGATTACTTCCTGCACTGAGTCAATTGCCCATCCTCACTTTTGCCTTCCTGATCCAATTTTGTCAGCAGTCCTCTGTGTTGGCAGAGATCTTAATTGGTTTTCCTCAACTAACTGACAAACCCATTAAAAGTTCAGATGTCAGAGGTAGCATGGGTCTCTAAATAGCCAAGTTTTTCCACAATTTTCCAAAATCTAGGGTGGAATTATCCCATAAACTTAGAAACTCAAGGATTGATTTCTTAATCATAAAGGGCTTATGCATATTTTAACATATTTTGAGATTAAACACATTAATTTCCAATGGAATCTTGGCACATCCCAGTGCTGCACTTGAGCCTTGCCTAGCTGTGAGAGGAATCTTTGCAGCAAGAGGCTTTAGAGGCTCTGTCAAAATCAATATCAGCAGCTACTCCTCTGGGAAATTAGGAACGTCACAGGCAAAGCGTTTGCCAAGGCTTTCAGCATGTTCCAATTAATTTACCATTCCATGTTTGCTGTAGACCTGAGGTAGGAAGGCAAGTTGAATGTAAGCAGTTAAACATGAGACATGGAATGCTGCTAAGACAATGATCACTGCAACGGGAGCTTTGAAGGCTGAAATGTTTGTTCATGTTTTGGACCAAAGTGAATTTTAGTCGCAGGTGAGGTGCAATGTTTACCTACACATGACTTAAGAGTTGGATACAGACTTCAGCCTATGGCTGCCAAATCAATATGTGTTATTTCTTGGCTGCACTGAGCTAATCTGGCTGTCCAAAGGCTTTAGCTACTGCAGGCTTGGTTCCTTAAATGTTATTCCATTTATAACACCAAGGCAGCTTCACCTCTCGCAGTGAGGGCTGCCTCGCTAACACAAATAAGAAATGTACCTGCCATGAGTTGTAATCACTGCCTTGTTGATTTGCTCTCAAAAAGGGCTAGATGTAATAGCTTTAAGCTCCAAAATGTGAATGGGGACCTGTCCAACTTGAAGTGCAACTACTGGAATAAAGACGGGTGGTAACAATAAAAAAAAAGAGTATTTAGTTAGATGAGTCCTTGGCTGCAATCATTTTACATACAGTCAAAGAAAGCCAAAGGCATGTGGGATGTCTTTTCTGCAGAAAAGCTTAAAATAGAAAAGGAAATCAATACTCATTTACAGTATCTGGCAGTCACTAAACCAAAACATACATGTACACCTACAGCTGAGCAGAAATAACAACATTTATTTAAACCACAAGCTGTTATTCTGCTGCAGGAATGCTGTGTTTCGTGTGGAACACTACACCAGAGACTGTAGCACATATTTCATATTTTTAAAAAGCCTCAACAATATCCAGAGCAAATACTTTCAATATCACAGTTATTAACCCCACCAGCCAAGTCAGCTTCGACTCCTTCGATTCCTGGCAAAGGAAGAGTGAGCGCTGGTGTGGAGGAGAATGTGCCCAGCAGGAAGCAAACCTCTGATGGGCAGAACCCTTAAATAATGCCTCAAAAGAGAAATGTAAACCTGTGTGTAAGAATGAAGCGATGTTTCCACTATGCAAAATTACAGGCTTCAAAGGAAGGAATAGAGTTTAACAAATCAGCATTCCCCAAACACCGAAAGTGAAATGAATGTAAACAAAGTGAATCTGCTGATTGCTTGTTTTTTTCCATTCCCCAGCTCTGAGAAATGTGACCAGTAAATAAATAGGATAAATAATAACAGCAGCTGGCTTTTGTACAACACTCCTCATACAGAAAAACCAAAATGCTTTACAAACGGTGCCACCAGGCCACTTGCAGAGGTCACACAAGGCAGAGATGAGTGGCACATCAAGAGATCCTCTGATCCATTACCCCACCCCAAACAAGGATCAACCCTTCCTCCCACTGCACATAAACTGAAGCACAGAGGTAAAAAGCCTTTCCCATGGCAATGCAGCATGCCAGAGGCAAGGATGGACACACAGCATGAGTAAAAACCTGACTCTAAAGCAGCCAGCAGGAGCTTAACAGCAGAGTTAAGATATCACCATGGGTTCCCTGTGCTACGTGGAAGGGGGCCACAGAGAACCTGGAAAGAACAAAGTCAATTAAAAAAAAATCTTTCTGTCCTAATGAATTTGTGGGCATCTAATAATGTCAGAGAGATGCTCTGTGCATTTTCAGGACAACCTGGGTTGAGATGCTCCACATCCCTTGTTTGGGGAGGGACAGAGGAAGACTGAATGCTGGTTGCTTGAATGTCTTTTTAATAACATGAGATTATGACTGCTGCTGAGAATACAGATTTTAATGCTCCAAATATTGTAGACTAGCTCTCACATAAAATTGAAAAAATGAAGAAAAAGCTTAACCATTAAGTCAGCTGGATGTTATCTTACAGAAATTTAATTACTTACTGCTTCCTTGTCACTCCTCATGCCTTTCACCCAGCAAATTAAACCATTGCAGATTTCTGGAATTGACAATTGAATTTGAAAGCCCACTGAGATAGTTTTGAAAACAAAAGTTAAAAGTACATTGAAAAATCATAAAAATAAGCTCATCTTGTCTGTTGGTGAACCAGCTAACCTGCTGACATCTACAGCAAATTAAACCAAATTCTGTTTTAAAGACAGGCCAATGACTTAGGTCTTATTCCCTCACTCTGCAAGCTTCAAGCTTGAGCAAGGAAGAAAGAAAACATACAGAGCAAGATATTTATCACAGGTCAGACAGATATCTGAAAAGGATCAGCAACCTTTCTTGCACACCAAATCTATAGTAGTTTGTACATTTTCTCCTTACCTATCTGTACACAACACCAGAGCAAACAATTACCACCCTGTTAGTGCTGAATGTTTGGCTTTAGCCCAGCTGTCAATATTTTGTCCCCTTTTTTCCCTGTTCTTTCTTTTCAACGATTGCTGCTGAGACAATTTACTTGCAGCAGAACAGCAGAGAACAGCTAATTCATCGCTTAGGAGATTTTATTTGAAATCTCTCTTCAAACATCAAGCCTTGTCCAACCACCAGATGCTCAAGGAATAACTTACTTCCTCTGGCAACTTTTATCTAGAGACTCCAGCCCCAATTTGTATCACTTGACTGGATGACTACAAGCAATTGTAGACAAGGAAACAAAAGTATGGATAAATTGTAAGTCTGATTCTGAAAATCACTGGTCATTGTGTCTAATAGCTGTCTTGACCACGTTTTGCCTGTTCTCTGCTCCTCATTGACTTCTTTTTTCGGTTTTTTGACACTAAATTCTCTAGGTCTAGCAAGTTGCCTTTGCCATCACTCAGTATGGGAGGAATCAGAGGCTTCCATCATCAAGTGAGTGCCTGCCAAACAGCAACAAAGATAGTTCCTGGCTGGAGAGACAGTGTCTGACACAGAAGGGGGGACTCTTTCATGCCAGTGGAAGTACTCATGAAGTTTGGTGTTACTCAAGGTTCTGAGACATTGAAAACTGCTACAAAAAGAGTGAATCCCTTCAGACATAAACACCATGCATCTGCCTAAGAGGAACAAACACATTCCCAAGCAGAGAAAGACCAAGACCAAGATCCATCCCCTCTCCTGCTGATGGGAATGTCCCATAGGAGCATGCTTGGAGATGGGTAAATCTGACTGCAGTGCTGTGGCCACCAGGAGAGCTTCCACCAGCTGTTCCCTTCCTGGCTGTAAGGCCACACCTTGGTACCACTGTCTGGGCAGTGAGTCTGGTCAGTTTGGGGATGCCTTCCTGCCACCACCACCCAGTGACTCCACCAAGTCTGGCTGCTTTATGAGATGTTTGGGGTTGGGACTAGCCCAAGGTTGGTATTTGGGATTGCTGTACCAGTACTTTTCTTTCAGTGAACATAGGTGGAATTGTATTGGTTTGCAAGAGGAAACCCTAGAGGAGATATAATTTTAATGATGTCTAAAAACTTTACTTACCCTGATGTTTGCTAATTTCCTTCTTTCCTGTTATGGAGAGTAAGTCACACTGGCACAGTGTCAGAATGTCTGTGCTGTAGAGTACAGGACAGCAATGGCTGGGTGTAGTTAAGGATAGAACTGGGGTAGGATGAGGTAAGGAACCTGCCTAAGCATATCTTTAGGAATCTCATGGGCAAGATGCAACACTATCTCCTTGGATACCTGTAATAATCAGCCATTTGCTATCAGGGCTGTGTCACTTCTCTTGCATGAGGGACAATAGGAGGTTTCAAACACTGATGGCTTCCATTCAAGTGAGAACACATTAGGACAATGACACGCCTGAACCTAGGGAAGGCAGCTCAGCCAAATATGTCTGCAGGGACAGCTCTTAGAACAATGCAATTTCCCTAGAAGAACAAAGAGATCAGATGTTCACCCTGGCTCAAAAAAGGACAAAGTCACAGCAGTCTGAAGGGAACTTGCAAGGCCAACTCCTCTGCTACAGACATCTAGAAAAAATAGCCTCTTCCAGCCGGATCAGCTGTACCAGCCAGTTCTTGTAGATGTATTCACAGTGATCTAAAAGAGTTGCTGTGTGTTCTCAAGGGATGTTCCAAGAGTGCTGGAAAAATTGAAGCAAGGAACTTTGTGCAACTCTGTTATTATTTTCAGTAAACCCATATATTCCTTAGAGCAGTGAAGTAAAGTGCTCTTGCATCTGGAACCCTGATATGATCACTGAGTTGTCTGCTTCAGCTATTGTGCCACTACCAACAAATAGCTGGTTCAGAGCGTCCCCAGTTTGATGAGCTGAAGAAGGGGTCAGTGGAGGGTCTGCCCAGGATAAAGATCTCTAAATGCTGAGTGACCAACTTAGGCATCCATCGGAGTCACGGCACAAAGCCAGAACTGATCATCACACTTGTATTCCAATTAAAAGCAAATGAACTGTTAGTTTTACAGATGCCAGGTTGGCTTATCCTTCCATCTCTGGCAGAATAATGAGCAGAAAAATTATCTTTACAACGCTATCTTTAGACAATTTTTCTTCTTTTCTCCTATTTCTACCTCTGCTTCTTACATTCACCGTTCTGGACAGCATTGTTTCCAATTCGTCAGGTGGCACAAGGAACCAACACTGATTTTGCTTTTTTTGCTGCTCTCAGGATCAGGATGAAATATTACTGCTTTGAGACTCACAACAGGGAACTCCAAAAGTCACCTTGTTCCCAGACACTGATGTCACAAAGTTGTACACCTGTGCTCAGAAGCAGGCCCTAACAGGGCAATGAGCAAAAGGGACAGTTTAATTACAATTGTTATTCCATTTGCTGTTCACCTTTTCCCTTGGGTTCTGTGGAATGCAAGGCAAATTTGCTTGTGCCGGACATTCCTGTAGAGACTGAAAAAAAATCATGATACTGAAGAAGCCTGTTGGAAGTATCTGCAGTGAGAACCAAAGCTGCTCCCCTTGTCTGTCAGAGTCTCTCTCACATGAAGCTGGTTTGCTAATTTGCCCATGCTCTGGAACCACATAAGGAATCATAAAAGGATGCCCCCATTCACAGTGAATAAGACAGTCACATGGAGCAAAGATAACAGAGGCATTAAAGGAACACATACACAGCTGATGAAAAGAAGGGATGCTTTGGAAACTCAGGCAATAGCAATACAGTAAGCAAAGCCTGGAACGTTGATTTGACAATGACCATTGTCATTTCCCTGTACAGTGTGTGCAATGGGATCAGAAAAACAGAGGGAGCTGAATTCACCCTATGGCAAATTGTGCTGACATAAGCCACTTTGCATCCTACAGATTTGGCTTTAATTTCAAGCTGACCTCATTAGTGCAAACAAAGTGTTCTTTAAGAATGACACTGAATTAGAAACTGCTTTAAATATTTCTAGACACTAACACAAGACACTACAATTAAAGACATTATAATCAGTGATGATTTTTTTTGCTTTGACTTATTTATTTATTTATTCATTCGCTTGGGAAAGGTATGAAAGTCAAATTCAATTTTGTCATTTGGTCATGCTGGGAGCTGCGCTGTTCTTCTGGAAATGGCATGGAAGTGCTGCTAATGAGATGCCAAAACCATCAAGCAATATTTACAATTTAAGGGCTAATTCAAATATAAAAGCGATTTGTATTTCTGCACCACAGGCACATCTGCAAAATCTTTGGGGAACAGAGAAATCTGTTTTCTCCTTATTGGCTTGGCCTTTCATTCCTAACAAGTCAAAAAGAATGGCAGGCATTCTTCAAAGAGTAAAAGAAATGTAAAAAGTAAATAGAGAAGTGAGTGCTTTTTGTTTGTTTAATTTTGTATTTTTAAACACGTCTCAGGTGTAGAACTGAAAGAACTTTTACAAGGGCACTGTTTACTCAGACAATTGCAACTCTGTTTACTTAAACTGCGGTCACAATGCCTAAAGTTGAGCCAACCCCTTCCAGTGTACATTAACAATGGCCCAGGAATGCCTCTGTGACCCACAGGCAGAGAGCCACAGAGGATCCTGGCAAGCCTCTAAGTCCACCTAGAGACCACTCTGTGAGAGACACTCAAGCACCATGCTGACTAGCCAGGTAATGGTTTCTCTTTGGTGACTGAGGAAGCTCAGATTCATAGGTGTCTGGAAATCACACTTTCAAGTGCATCCTCCAGCTTCAAGTGTCGAGCTTAAAGTGACTGATCTACCAGGAGAGACTCAGGCATCACTGTCTGAAGTCAGTGGCAGCTGCAGCTATGAGCACCTTCGCAAAAATTACTCTGAGGCAATAAATCTCACAGGATTTACTTGAGGTCAAGAAGAGGGGCTAAAAGTGCCCCAGAAAAAACTATTTGTGCTTATCTAGGCAGTGACAAGAATGGAGGAAGCATCCAGAAAAGGCTATGGGGATACAGACCACAGAGGAAGAAGAGAACCTCTGAAGTTCCCCAGGCCCTTTAGGGGCCTCAAAGGAAATGTCTTGACTTCTCCTCCCAACTTTCCTTCCCCTTCCTCATCAGTGTCTATTCTTAGCAGCTTTGTCTGAGAGCAGGGAATAGAACTTGGTTTCTTGATTCCTCACCTCCTGTTACCTCGTATTTTGTCTCAGAGTGCTCAGGGTGGTGGCAGAGGTTTAAGCCTTGCTTGGAGCTGTTTATCTTTACACAATGACTGCTTTCCCATTAAGTAGGGTTTCTTTGGCTACTAGGACATGCTATAGGCATGAGATCAGTCCTGTTTGGTTCTAACGATTTAATTCCTCCAGACAACAGTACACAGTCCTGAAAATGCCATGCCTTGCCCAGATCCTAAGTGTTGCATTCAGCAGTGACTGCTTGTTGCCAAAGAGTTACCCAATGCCGTGGTCCACAAGTTCTGCTGTTGGCACAAAACATGAAAATGACACCAGAACATACTGCTTTTTCTTCCCTGTTGTATTCAGCAAGACCACTTAATTGCACTTTAAGATGGAGCTGGCTCAACAAGTTGGGCAGCCTGCAGGGCTGCTGGCCAGAGAAGCTGCACCTGCACTGCTGCCAGCAGGCAGCGAGAGAAGACGACACCCAGGCCCCGACTCTGCTGCTGGGAGTGACTTCCCACGTGAAAAACAAGTGGAAAACACTGTCTTTCTTCTTCCTCAGTCCCATTACTCCTTACTCCATCTACCCCATCTAATCATTATGACATCTGAGTGCCTTTGTGTGTCAGCTTCCTGTGAAGTAATCACCTAAATCCCCCTCTGAAACAAAGCAGACCCTGCTGAGGAACTCACAATAGGTGCCTTTCACTGGCAGGACAACCTTGGCCTCAGTGGCACTTATAACAAAGCTTCCATATGTGCACCAGTATGGGCTGATCAGTCAGATCAACACCACACAGGATCAGAGCCTGGGTATTTGTGAGCATGAAGCAGTAACGTCTCACAGAATTTCTCCATCTTCCTGAAAAAGTAGTTTTTGGTGTTTCTTGGGGGGTTTTTGGTGTGTTTTTTTTTTTTTTTTTTTTAATATGCCATGGCACATTAATCTGCCAAAGACTTTTATCCACATTTATGAGTCTGTTCAAGGAGATAAAAAAGAAGCACCAGCTCCAAGGGGTGATGTCTGTCAGTCATCCCCACTTTCAGAGACTGCCTGGCCATTGTCTGCTCTTCAAGCACAGGCTAGGGCTACTTTTTAATATTTCCTTTGGCAGACATCCTGGGTTTTCTCCCTCCCTGGGGGAGGGATCAAGGGCGATAAGTTCTATTCTAATAGAAGACAAGTCAACGATAATCTTTGGGCATCTGCAGTGAAGAGGTATTTCTACAGCTCTAGCTGGGATTAGGCACATAATGGATCAATGAAAGATCTCACCGTTTGACGGTTATAGCATCATTCATTAGCGTTAAGATTTGAACCTGAATCAACAATTGAGTTAGAAGATTGAAAGAATTGCTTTCAGTGTCCGAAATAAATTGTAACAGGCCTGTAAAAGTCCCCTGAGGTGGCTCTCTTTCTGCCCCTATATAGTTATATAGAGAGATCAATTTTGTTGAATGTTTAAAATTAGATGAAAGTTGCTGAGCTTCTACATAGGAAGAAGAAAATGCAGAGCTTCTTATGTAAAGTGAAAGGGGGCAAAACAATGTATTTTTGGTTTGCCTATCAAAGCATTTCAAGAGCCTTCTTGATCACAGGATCCAGGCACTGACTTGTTACTCAGTCACTTACCATCTCTCTCATATATAGCAATTCATGAAGAGCTAGTAATAAACAATATGCCCCCTCCTTGCACACAAACATGCAAACACACACACAGGGAGCTCCTTGTAAATGAGCAACACTGATCCCATCCACTTTTCTTGTCACAAAACTAGGACAAGTTCACTCTTAATTAACTGCTTAGTGCACAGACCACTAAAAAAAATTAACTACCCAGAGGACTTAGACACCAAGTTTTCACTCTCAGCTCCTTATCATTTCCAGAACAAAGACTCATCCACCCACTACTAATTTGGTAATAAATTAAATGTGAAAAAAAAGCAGTTCCACAACTGGGTGATGAATGTTATGGGTAGTTAATGATTAATTACCATTATAATACAAAACAGCCTGGTTTCACTGTAGAACCTTGATTTCATAGCATTATTTTTCCACAAAGGCAATCTTCAGGTTGGTGCAAAGACTTTGTAATGCATCAGTGCCAAAAATCTTTCTCCTTGTTTCTGAAAGGCAGTGAGTAGGAGCAACTCTAAAATGCTCTGTGGACCAGGAGATCTTGAACCAGACCTCTGTCCTACAGCCCAGCCGGCGCAGTGGAGTTATGATGGGGTGGCTGCACTGTCCTCCCCTCTGGGGCCAGCATATTTTGGTGCTTGCCCACCCTCTATACTACCTGAGTGCTAACCCAGCCCTGTGTTGTTCCCATTGGCCCTTAGTTTTGTAGGCATAAACCCCAAGGCCAGCTAACTTGGACCCATATCCCTCCCTCAGAGCAGTTGCCAGGCTGGTTTGGGCAGAGGATGGTGCCTAACCTGTTGGGTCATCAAGATAAAGTTTAACTCCCTACAACAGATAGAACAACTTTTTCCTGTGACTGTTTTCTAGCTATATAAAATCAACACAGCTCTTTCTGTTGGCTTGGAGAAAAAGAAAACAATTAAGCAATATCCAGATTTTTATGAAGTAGATACCTACATAACAAGTGGCAGCACAAGTACATGCCAAGCCAGCAGACACTGGAAGAAGAAAGATCATAACTACGGAAGTCACATCAGATCATAATTAGCACAGAAAGCTATTAAAGAGATTATTTAAATTATGACAAAAAAATTAGAAAAAATCTGATTATTTGTCTGTGTTTATTACACAGGTCAGTTTTGAAATCGCAATTGCCAGTGAGAGAGCTCCCTGAATCATTTACTAAGTATAAATAATTTAAAACCAGTCAGAAAGCAATGCAGTCAAACATTCTGCCTGTTGCCCTGCTATTACTATTGAAACTGAACTCAGATGCTGATGTTAAGTTTGTCAACACTGAGAAAATCAGAAAGAGTGAACATTCCAAAGCCTGTATCCCTGTCCTCCCTGACTGCCTGCACTATCAGTTTGGGGATAGTTGTTTACTGCTGATAGGTATCAGCCACCTGCCAGAGCCACTTGGTAGAATACTGAACTGCCAACAAAGCCTGCTGTGCATGGAATGACAGTAGCTCCTCGTTTTATATCTGTAAGGCTGACTCAAGCAAGTTAAGGTTTGGAGAATGCAATTTTTACAGTCGGGACTTTCTCGATTGAGAGAAAGCTCTCTTAGGGGCTCCCTAAAGCTCCATGTACATGGCCCTGTAATGCCAGTCAAGCTATAAATAATAATTGCATTAACAGAGTTGTATTTAGTGATAGTAGAAAGGACATTTGCTTGAAAGTGCTCACCTGGGAGATGCTGCTGGCTTCCAATACCTGCAGAAGAGATACTGCCCATCAGCATTGATGATATGGGGCAGATCCTTGTATGGGATGTTTTGAGGACTCCGCTTTGGCGAACTTTCCTCTGGCATTCTGGAAGAATGACCTGCAAGGTGTTAGAAGAAACAAGACATACTTTAAAACAGGTGAAAACAAGATAAAAGCTGATGGGCTTGGCAGCCACAGACACTCAAGAAAGTCTATCAGTAAGGCAAGTACCACTGATGGGAGGCTGCTCCCAAAACAACAGCCAAAGAGCCTCCAAAATCACTGCTTTAAAACAAAAATGTAGCAAATGTTTTTGTTCAGAAAAGGCTCACATTTAGAGGCAGAGCATTGGGGAGAAAGGGAGCAAGAGGAAGAGAAGAGCAATCCACCATCAGTACTTCATTTACAGCTTTCTATTCCACATTTCTGCCATCTGAGTTTGTTTTGCATCATTTTGTGAAACGGATCCCAAAGAGAATATTTTAACTGCAATCAAGAGCAAATTATGCAGCAATCGCTACAGATATGAAAAGACAGCTGCATAAAAGATTTATCTCTGGCGGAACATCTCCAAAGAACAGTGAAGGGTACACAGCAGAGGTATCTGCCACCGTGTCATCATTAAGATCTTCTCTGACATCTCAGACAGGAAGGTGGCGGCGGCGGGGAGCGAAACATTTCCAAGACAATTTGCCACAAACCTGTTTTCATCCTGTGCAAGGGTTTGCATTCTAGTGAGGAGCCGGCATCGCAAGTCAAACGCAAGCAGATGAGGCTTTTTGCATCTCGCTGCGGAGCCGCGCTCACAGCCCGGCAGCCCCGCGGTTCCCGGCGGGCGCCCGGTGGGTCCCTCCCGGCGCTGCGCGGGGCTCGCCCGGGCTCCTCTGCCCGGCTCGCTCGCTCTTTGAGGAAAGTCGCTTGGATAATTCACCACTTCTCGTTCATCACTTTTTTTTTTTTTCTTCTCAAACAAATTGCGTGTGCGGGCTGAAGTGGCGGTAGTGGGAGGGGAGGCTGGGAAGGGCTGGGGAGAGGGAGGGCTGGCGGGTGGGAAAGCTGCAGTCCACTTTCCAGAAGCTGCTGCACGTACATCAAAGGCACCTTGAACACATGCAGCTGGAGCAGCTCGCAAAGTTCCTGCCGCGGCAGGTTGTTTGCAACTTTACTTCCTTCCTGCCACTTACAGTTCGGAGGCCGCGGCGACGGGGGGAGGCGAGGGAGGGGGAGACCTTTCCTCAAAGCGATCCCCGCTGCGAAGCCATCTCTCGTGTAAGCGCAACTTCCCCAGCCCCGCGCTGCCAGGCGGGGAGCGGGAGGGAGGGGAGGAGGAGGAGGAGGAGGAGGAGAGGGAGGAGGGAGGATCCAAGCACCGCCGCGATGCCAGGTCGCCAGCCCCGCACATGCATCCTCCTGCCGCGGCCGGGCGCGGCGGCCCCGCGTCCGCCCGCAGAGCCGAAGCGCGGTGGCTCCACCGCACGGTGCGCACGGGCTGCTCCCAGAGAGAGGGAGACAGCGGCGGAAGGGCGGTGGGCGGGTGGTCGGATGGATGGAGGATGCACGGATGCGTGGATGGATGAAAGGACGGATGGAGGGGAGGGCGGTGCTGCCGCACCCTCGGCTGGGCTGGGCCGGGGGGCGGCGGGGGACCCCCGCGGTGCCCTCGGGCCGCCTGGCCGCGGGGAGGGCGGAGGCACGGCCGCCCCCTTCCCCGGTGCCCTCCCGCGGAGGCTCCGCACCGGCTCCGCCGCCGCCCCGCTGGGCTGATGTGGGCGCGGCGGGGGGAGCGGCAGCAGCGCTCCCGCAGCCCCCGGCACCGGGATCCGGCCACAGGAGCGGCCGCTCAGCTGCTGCGGGTCGAGGGACAGCGGAGACACCCCGGGGGCCGGGGCGGCTGGTCGCGCAGGATTTCAGAGAGGACATGGTGGAGATGTGCTGCTTCCTGGGCATCCCGGTCCGAACAGCTCCTTGGGGTCCCACACCAAACTTCGCTCTTCAGGCTTTGAAGCCATACTGGGGAGATCGCTCAGATTTTAGCTCAGAGAAGTGCCCAAGCTTTGCACCCTCATTAAGGGTAAAGGCCATTTATAAACACAGCATATGATTTATACTCACATAAATCATTACATCACTATAGGCTATATGCAATACATGTGCTGCTACTCTGTAATGTGAGATCTATTTGGTGTTATATGATACTTGCTTATAAAAATTGTCACAGCAAGGTTCCCTGAAGCCAAAATAGCTCCCCAGCTCTAAGGCGAGCTACCCCAAAACAGAATTTTGTCATTTAATACTGCTAAGTGGTTAGCATTTATTGAGCACAGATTCATGCCTTTTACATTTCATCAGCTCCTTTCATTTTTACATGCCTCCGTATGCTTAGAGGTCTCAAGCCTTTCTAAGAAGAGGCAGTTATTAAACTTATTTTTAAAGTGAGACAACATGCTCATCAAGTGCAAATCTGTGAACAAAGATTGAGGAAAGGAAAGAAATAGTGCTAACACTAATAACAATAAATGCAAAACCTCAGAAATGAGGTGTATAAAAATAAAAAGGAAATCAAAACCAGATTTTATTTTACTCATCTTTCAGTGTCATTTATATTAAATGTCTGGGGGGGAGGGGGTGTTAGCTATAAATTGCAAAAGTGAAATTACATGTTCCTGTAACTGCTGTTGTTTGGAAAAAAAATGAACAAAACCAACATTTATGGTTGTTTGTAATGAGGGAGATTTAGGTCAGATGGCTCTTAAGCAGAGCCCTGGGAGCTGTACCTGGAGCTCTACCATTTGCTAGGCCAGTTACTATCTAAGTATGAATGAGTGGAATTAAAGACCTACCACAAGCCAGCTCCAGAGCTGGTAGAAGCAAGGACATATATAATTATTTAAATGATACAGATCAGATAATAACTGGACTAAGAAGAAAAGAAAGAAGGAAAGACCCTGCTCAGGTTTATCTGCCAGGAACACTCTACTGCTTCCCTACAGCCATCCATGAAATCTGATGCCAGGAACAGGCTCCTCTCCTGCTGTGGTGCTGGGAATATCAGAGTTCCCAGGGCCACAGAGGGGTGGAGGGAGTCGAGGAAAAAATCTCTTTTAAAACTTCTGGATAAAAATAACATCTCAAGGAAAACAACCTTTGTTGGGACACAGGGGTGAGATCCTGACTTTGAGAGCCTGCCCTGGTCAGTCCTGACATATGATTCCCTTGATACCCTGTTAACCTTGGTGTAGCTAAAATTGGAGACAGCATAACTGTGGTGCAGCCTGCTCTCTCTGCAGGCCCAGATCCTCACCACAGCCCTGGAATGAAGAATCAACCAACAGCTCCTTCCCTTCCCACCAGCTTCCCTAAGACCCCAGGAATTTGGGGACATTTCTTCCCATGGGTAATACACACTTCCCCATCTCAATGTTAACAACATGAAAATGAATGAGGAGCAACTGCTGACTTGCTGTCTTATTATTTTGCAGAGTTTAAGCTGTGAATGAAAAGCCACTGGAGCAAACTGGATTGCGTCTGGGGAATTCACGTACCTGATACCCAGACTATGCACCAGGCTTCAGCAGAGCAATTACTGCATACTAGCTCCCTGTGAGAAATCAAAGGGATGCCTGAGCATGCAGTATTTATGAGACTGTAACATCTTCTCTTGTCTTGGTAGAGTGAAATACATTCCAGAAATAGAGTTTCAGCTAAATCATCTTCTAATAAAAAAATAGATTCACACTTGGTGAATCTTTACACTAACTCAGCATTGCTTAACCCTTGTAGGAAAGAATGTTTGATTTATTAAAGGCTGAGCCCTGCTTAATTTAAGTGTCTCCATTGACCTGCAAGGTATGCACAGGAATATAGAGAAAAGAGGTACACTTTCAGACAAAGCAAATTTTAGGGAAAGGATCAATTGCTGGAATGGCAGTAAATACATGTAATGAAACTGGATATCACAGCAAAGAGAAGAGAAAAGAGAAGAGAAGAGAAGAGAAGAGAAGAGGAGAAGAGAAGAGAAGAGAAGAGAAGAGAAGAGAAGAGAAGAGAAGAGAAGAGAAGAGAAGAGAAGAGAAGAGAAGAGAAGAGAAGAGAAGAGAAGAGAAGTAGGATGATGGGAGAGAGCACAGCAGGCTGGTGTGTAGCTCTGATAGTAGGGTAAGGGAACAAGAAATAAGGACTTTCTTTGCAGTTAGGCTTTTGTTCCCAAAATGAATTTTTAATGGATCCTATCCTGTTGGCATACAAAGGTAAATAGACTGTATCAGATCCTTCTGCTTATGTTCCTGAATTTTAAAGCAGTGGTTTTGTTTGAGGTGTAGATTTGATAGGCTGTGTATGCTAAACCATTTGGGATTGTGCTCACCAGGACCACAAAGTGAACTTTTGCTCACAAGAGGGAGGAAAAAAATATCAGAGGATGACAGAATGATAAAATATATTAGGAGTATGTGGTTATGGAATAATCTCCTGCAAAACCTGAAAAATGCTGGAAGTTATAGTAGTCAGGGAGCAGCTGGAGAGAGTAACAGACAGCACAAGCAAGAGAACATGTGGGAAATTATGGGAAATGAAGCATGAAAAGGAAGAATTGAAATCAAGTGAAAATCAAAGAGCCAATGCCGCTAAAGCTGTCAGTTTAGAGTAATTAATTTGGATTTGCCCTTCTCTTTGGCTTTTTTGATTTTTTTTTTCTATTATTATTAGTCCTTAGACGGAGCTGTCATTCACCTTTACTTATTTCTCTAATCCTTTGCTTTTCTGTAGGTATTCCTGAATAAGACATGTATGGGGATGTGGCAGGAGTGGGGCTGGGATTAACTATTCTCACTTGCCTGTAAAATATCTATTTTAATGTCTTGCAGCCAAAAAAAGAGCTTGGTGTCAGGCAAACCAGATTGAGGAAGAAAATACTAGAGGAAAATATTGTATTGATCAGGTTAATCTTAACAATGTCAGGAGGAATTATAAGTAGCTCAAGATTGATCTGCAAAATTCTACAGCCTCATGGACCTCCTCACAAATTGGTGTGAAATGGAGAAAGGTTGAAGGGTAAGCACAGGGAATACATGAGTATCACAGAAATTGTTTGCAGGCTTCCACTGAATTGTTGCCCCTCAGTAATCTCACATTCCCCAGTCAGTAGGAATAAAATTATTAGATTAAGCTACAAGTGGTTTAATATCCCTAGATGTAAACTACGGTCAAATAATAAAGTAATTTTACCATGTAAATAAAAATAATCAGTGGTAAAAATAGTCCTGATTTTTTGTAGGTAATAAAATTTTGCAAATCATGCTGTCATGAAAAGTCACAAATCTGTGACTTGCAAACATTAGCTGTGTGAGTGGAGTGATTAATATCTTGCCTGTGCTCCTTATTTGACAGGGCAAAAAATACACTTAAAAATAAAGTAATTGAATATCAGTTTCAGCCTTTTAAATTCATGCATAGAAGATTACCTATCCTACATAGATGCTAAGTTGACAACTTTTTTTTCATTACAGAAGCAATACGTATTTTGTTTGGTGGTTCATTTGGTTTTTTGTTTGGGCTTTTTTTAATTAAAAACCTCACAAGATTATTAATACCAGATTCTGAGACATTTTTAGTATGAAAAGGAAGGCATTTTCCAAATACAGGAAATTCAAAATGAGCGTGGAAATTCTGCCCTAGAGCTTTTTTCCATAAGAAGGAAGTTGATGGAGTTACTCTAGCAGCCTTTTTGCTGCAGAAGAGCTCTGCCTTGGGAATGAATAGGTTTTTACAGAGGTCTGCAAGTGCACAGGCTCAGCTGTGGTGTCTCAGCTCAGTTCAGTGGCCAGCACTAAAGGGCACAGCCTGTGGGCTGCATGTGGGCATTGCAGCCCTACCAAAAACTCCTCAGCTGGGTCGGTTTGGGTTGTTTTTATTCATTCTACCCTTTACCTAGAGGTTTTCTTTAGACATTTGTCCCTTTTTGTCTTTGCAATTTCTAAATAAAAGCTTCTTGCACTGATATATAATCAGTCCAATTTTCCCTCTGGATTTATACACTTCTCTAGAATGAACTTCAGTGGTTCACCTGAAGGGAAATCCTGCCCTTGACAATGTGAGCACAGACAGCTTAAAGAATTTTTTTCACAGAATAGCATTTCCTTGCATATGGCCATAGTAATGTTCATAAAATGTTGGTCACCTTGGCAGAAAAAGGGTTTTGGGGGCAGAAAACATAATCAAAAGGAACCTGAAGGGGAAGGTCCAAACCTTTGAATATTAATATGCATAAAAATCAGAGTAAGACGACATTACAAATTTTCTCTAGCAGGAATTACAGTCTCAATTTTGAGGAGTACCTGACCATTTCTTTTCTCATTTTTATTCCTAAGGTTGACTGCATAATCCACTCTACAAATCCAGCATTACTGCACCAGGGCTAAATGCTACAGCCAAAAGCTAGCACTCCCCTGCCATGGTTAGAGTGGTGCTTTATTTTGGTAGCTGAACTGGAAGCATTGACTGGAGAAGGGTTCTTATTGTGCTGCCTGCTTTTCTTGCTGCTTTGCAATTGACAAAGCATCATTTATCACGCTTTGCATTCCAATTTTTCTTTGCACGTTTTCCAGCTCATCATAACATAATTATGTTTCTGTTTCCTTCAGCCAGGGGCTGATACTTTCTTTTACTAAGACAACAGCTGCACTGCACAACCTTGATGAATCCCCATAAGGGTGAAAAGAGTCTGTGGTACTTGTTTCCGCCTTGGCAACCCAAATGTTCAAGCTCTTTTTTGTGACAAATGCTGTTCTAAAATGCACACAACCCCGATGCTTTCATAGCATTTCTCAAAATTAGGTTTTATATTGTAAATTAGACTTGAAATATTAAACATTCTGTCTGGTTTGTAATTTTAAAGGCTTCCTTTGTAACATTTCTGTTTATGGTGTTTATAGGTTATAGACTCTGGGATGGAATTTAGAAGACTGTAGTTACTGATGTGAAATCTATGTTTTGAATGAAATTGACTTTATGTGTGACAATAAGCACAATCTGAAGGACTATTTTATGTCCCTAAAAAGCATCTTAAGGCAGCTTTCACAGTACAGGTGAATCATTTCCTTGATTACAGCCACAGTTGCTCCAGTCACACTGTGACATAGAGGTAATTACAGCAACCCCATCTCTGAAGGGCATTAACTGCTAGTCATGGAAAAAGACACACAGTATTTTTATTATCAGTTGTGGAGATATTTTATTTAACTCTAATGTAGTACTTTGAACCTGAGATTTTAAAGTACTTCAGAAAGGAAGAATGATTTCTGTATTTTACATAGGAGAAACCAGTACAGAGAAAAGTAGGGCTCAACACTGGAGGCAAGCCAAGGGCAGAATCCATTCTTAATGCTCCTGATTTTGTTTACCCAATTATACCATTACTAACTCCCACCTCATCTCAAAATCTATCCATCAGAGCACTGTGTACAGTGGAAGCAGCAATTTTTTCAGCCACTGAAGTTTGCCCAGGTTTGTAAATATATGGGATATTGTGGCCTGGACAAAACCACGGCCTGGACAATTGCATTCTTCAGGGCAACATTTTCCCTATAGTCTTGCTTTCTATCCTATTGTTCTGGTGTTATTACTCCTGACACCATCATTTGAAGATTGTTTGTATTTATACATAAAAACTACAATAAATTTATACATGGAGATGAGAGTTTAACTGATATGATCAGTCCTATCAGCCATATCTCTGTGCTCCATGATCTAAGGATTCTTTGAGATACTTGAGAGTATTTTAGTTTTGTGATGTTTGGGTTCTGTCCAGCACACTGGACACTGATGCAATTGCCTGGAAAGCAATTAGATGTTAGGTGTTGATGGCAACTCTCCCTGCCCAGCCAGGGCCAATTTCTCTCAATGGTTCTGCTGCTGATAAAAGGAAGCAGTGGGCTGCTTGTTTTGGAAAGACAATGAACACATGGCTCATGAGAGGAGCTTGCCCTGTGCGCCTTCTTCTTTGTGATCCTGAGGCAAATTCTGGCATATTTCACTCAGATTTTTTAGCTTTTTTTTCATCTATCATCAGTTTCTTTACTCAGTCCACTCATGTTCAATATAAGATATGCATTCTCTTTCTGATTCATGTACAGTAATTACTTCCTAACATCTGCCTAACAGATTTTGTAAGAAAAGTAACTCTTCAAATATTAAGAAAAAAAATTAATGTATGAAATCTTTGAAATCTCTGAAATCTCTCTTACTGGGGTTTGTGATCCACAGATGACTGGATTCATTTCCCAGCCAGGAAGCTGGTTCAGCAAAACAGCTGCATTAGTTATTTAACTGGAGGCCTGATCCTGCTCTTGCTCACACTGATGCAAAGTGGGAATAGTACCAGAGAAAATAAAAAATATCCCTAGTGTGAAATACACATTGCAGAAAAAAATAAAGCATTGTGCTATGGAACAACAAAAGAACTGTAGCAGGTACTCTGCCACCCCGGTATAGGGGTTAGGCAGGATCTTAGTGTCTTACAGAAACCTTACCCCAAATACACTGCTAGCTCCTGGGAGGGTTCTTTCACTGTGGTAGCACCAACAGAGCCAAGGCCCAGTTGTGCTCAGTGTTGTGCACTAATACCATGAAATCACAGGTGACCTATTCTGTGCCAAGTACCAGACTCATTACTGTTTGCATCTGGTTCATAATTGCTCCTTCTCAGTTATTTAATTTTTACAGTGTCTGCTACAATTACTTTATACCTTCTAGCACAGAAAAAGGCACTCACTGGTTTTTCTCCTAGGCTGAATTAATGCATGTGGTAATTGACCCAAGGGTACACAGAAAGGAGAAGTCAAATGAGAAGCATTGCAGTGAAAAAGGGACAAAGTATCTCCTATATAAGATGGCAATGCTTCTTGGACAATCTCAGGACATGAAGGGATGGTTACCAGAGCCTCATATGCTTTAGAGATGTGTCTTCAATCCCCAAGGCCATCAACACCCGTCATCTGATCTCATTGTAAAATGAATAGAATGTACTGTTAATAATATCAGAAGTTACAGTACCTGAGAGTTTGCTGCCCAAACCTCATCCTGTTTCCTCCAACACAAGGTATCCATTGTATCTTGGATACAGGCACTGACTCTCGTGTAACAAAGGTATCTGTGGTTTTGTTTGTGCTCTGGAGTCAGTGGCATCTGCAGCTGCTGTGGACTCACAAGGTCAGTTCATATTTCTGTTGCAGACCCATTGGAGGGGATTCCTGAACTCTTGCAGATGGGAACCTTCCAGCCCACAGTACTATGCTCTGACACCAGCACATGCTTATTTTCACTTGTTGACTCTTTCAAGTACATTACTGAACCTTCTCTGGAGTTACAATAAGTTCTTAAAAAAAGACATCTCGAAACTAAGGTTTGGAGATGCTACACTTTCAGACATGAGAGGAAGGAGAGCTCCTGGATGGAGATATCTGCATAAAGCTTCATCATTCCTAGACCTTGGGAGGTTTGAGGAAGAGGACAGCAGATGGGAGGCTGCAACATTCAACTCCTAAGCTGGAGAGTCTCACTTTCCATCCCGTGCCACAAAATATGTACAAGAAGCACTGACCAACGCCTGCAGCCTCAGTCACATCCCGAGACCTCTGCCTAGAACCCCAGCACTTGCAGGGATGGGATTACTGCAGCAGCTATGCTTTGGTTTAAAATAAATGATAAATAAATTCCTATTTCTTTATCTATAAGCCCCTAGTTTTGTGGGGCTCAGTCTGAAATGAGACAGGGCTGAGACCAATCCTTTGCTGTCTGTTGGAGCCCAAAGCCTCCCTCTGCAGGCAGCCAGACACGTTCCCCAGACTGCACCCGGCAGTGCAGATCTCTGCTGTGGCTCATCTGCCTCCTCCTCTGTGCCCAGTTTCAAATCTCTTCAGCAATATGTTCTGTAACAATTAAGGATTTCTGGGGCAACTCTATTAAGATCAGAAAGATATCCTTCTGCTTTGAAATATGTGAGCATGAATGATCCATTCAGCACAGCACCCCTTGGCCAGTCATATCTCTCTGATGATCAAATATATTTTTAATTATCAATCTATCTGAGGGGATTTTTTCACTAGACAATATCCAACTGTATTGTAAGAGCCATTTGGATTGATGCAGAGAATTTGGCAGCAAGATAGGGAACATTTGGGCTTTCAACACTTAGGAACATATGGAAAGAGGTTTGGAAGATTGCCACATGGGATGTAGCTTGGAAGATGCTACATTTCTTCATACCTTTTTTTTTTTCTGAACAGAAATAGAAGAAATTTTAGGTTTTTTTTTTTGAAGGATCCTAATTCCTGTTTATTTTCTATGCTGCTCTAGGATAAACCGCTATGGTCAGCTGCATGGTTTGAGCAAAATCAGCTGCATATTTATGGGCAACTGTAGATGGGCAATTAAAAGGGTGGTGATATTGCAGACCTTTCCAAGTTTTTATCTCCTAATTCATGAGACCTCTCAGAGGTGAACTCACAAAGCTGCAGCCTGGTGACTCAGATCAGGGGGTGAAGGAGGATATCTGGTGCCCAGCCTGTCAGGATGTGCACCATTTTCTGAGGGCTGGGAGGGTAAGGCCCTGCTGCTGGTCCTTCCTTCACGCTCCTGCTGTGACCATCTGTCCCCCAGTCACCTGACACCCAGGGTTGGACAGACAGTCCAGCCTGTCTGTGTGTCTCTGATACAGAGTTTCATCATGTGGCTTAGAGCTTCAGCACTGCATTACAAAT
This sequence comes from Irena cyanogastra, assembly GCA_013397155.1. Taxonomy (NCBI): domain Eukaryota; kingdom Metazoa; phylum Chordata; class Aves; order Passeriformes; family Irenidae; genus Irena; species Irena cyanogastra. The sequence goes on from VWZV01000528.1 coordinate 1,265,045, forward strand.
CCCAGTCACCTTTGGGCCAGCATGGGAATGGGAGAGAGAAGCCTCCTCCAGCTCAGCACTCAGGACTGGACATGTGTGCACCACCATCATCTTCATACCATTTTAGGGACAAATGCCTCAAGCCTACAATGGCAGTATTCTGTGTCTCTCAGAGTTATTGCCTCCGCTTGTCAGAAGAACAATGCTTTTTTCCCTAATTTTTAAAAAAATTTTTTTTGGTGGTTCCATTGTGCCCCAGGTTGAGGGGCTGCAGCAAATTCAGAATCTATTGGAATACACAAACATGTATTTGCACAACTGGCAAGTGGGACCTGCAGCTTGGTAAATGCTAATTAATCTCTCAGATTGCTAGGAAATCATCATTATCCTGGTTCAGCAATGAGACACAGAGACCAAAGAGAGTGGCAGGGGCTTATACTGAGTGACAGAGTCAGAGCAGACAAAATTGCAGTCTTCTTTGATGTTCTGAACAGTAAACCACCCAAGTTTGGCAAGCCTGCATCTGAAGAGCAGAATGGAGGCACCTGGGGCTTTTCCCTCAATCCCTGTCTCCAAGAGCTCAGCTCAGGGCAGGCTGCAGCTCTCATCCCACCAGACTGCTCAGATTTCCTTTCCTTAAGAAGCAAGAGCAATGGAGAGGAGGTACCTGCCTGCTCTGATTGCAGCAGGGAGCTGGAAACCAGCCTGACTATGCATTCACTTCTGGGAACTGGGAATCACTCTCAGACACTCGTGTTTTGGTTATAGTCTGAGTGTTTATTGTCTGCAAATTCATTGCAGCTTTTTATCTTGCAATTTCCTGTGAGAGTTTGTTTCAACACTTGCAGCCAAATTATGACTAGACAGGGCAAGTTCCTGTTATTTCTTTGCTAATGGGATACCAGGGGTCACTAAGATATCTCTAGATGAGGTGAAGGCTAAGAAGATGACATCCAGGATCAGGAGACAGCATGGAGGGGTTGGTGACAAGAGCAGAGGAAGGAGAATCTCCTCCGAAAGTATTCAAAGACCTGTAGCAACAACTTTTGAGAACTGACCACATAAGTCAGAAGAGCAAAAAAGATAGACAAATCCCTAAATCATGTGGATGGAGTTTGTTTTAGAATGAAATCTCTGCCTTTCTGAACAAAACCTGGAAAAGATCGTGTGAGCTTCCAGTATATTTTTAGCCATAAATACAGTGGCTGCACATTTCTGAGCCAGCTCAAATTCGATTCAGAATGTTTTAATATTTTGCTCCTTCTCACAGAGCACACCTTGATGGCCATTAGTTATTCCTATTTTCTGTGGCCATAATAACCCCAAGTTCTGCTGTTCTGAGGATACCCTTGCCTTACTGACTTTTAGTTTTGGTGTCAGTTTGGAAATCTTTTGACTCTAACACAGTTACATCCATCATTTTCTTAGAGAGATTAAGGAGCATTAAAACTAACATATGGACCAACCTTTCCTAAAACCCCATCCAGTAACATGCTTCTTTGCGTCTCCATTCCCATCTCTACTGACCTAAAAGAAGAAAAAGGACTTTCCTATCAGCCTCTTCCTGCTGTCTGATTAGCTGGCAGCTATCACAGCTCTTCTTTTGCTCTGTTACAGTTTCATTTCCAGTGGAAAAAGCCCTGATGGATATTGAGCCTCAGGATTGTGGCACCACTGCAAATTAAATGAGGTTTCTGTTTATACCAAAGGGCCGGCAGTACCTCCTTAATCAGGCTGTCTGTTCTTTGGAAAACAGCAGATATTTTGCCTAAAAGCACCCAGCAGTGCAGTGTAACTCAGTAATAACTGTTTATTGGGGCTCAGGAGGGAAAGCCCAGAAGAAAAACTGTAGGTGCAGTTAGAAGCACTTGTGAGTGGTTGACTTTGGGGAGTTTCTTTTGTCTTTTAAGATTGCCTGAACTTGATGGAGGCTCTTTCATTTAAAAGACAGAAAGACCTACAAATTAAGCAACATCTAGCTCCTAATGTGTGAAACTGCAATTTGCATACATCATGGCAGCTGCTGAGTTGGTCCTTATTACCTCTGCTGGAGTGTTAATTTAACCACAACTTTATCATTAATTTAAATGGAAAAGCAGCGGGTTGCTAGCATGCCACATTATCTGTCAGGCAACCTGGGAATCAGTTGAGAGAGGCAGAAAGAGATTTCAATTCAGAGGGGCTGCAGGGTGCTGCCTCCTGGAACTGTGGTCATAGACAAGCTTCAGATTGCCCTTGGCCTGCTCTTAAGGTCAACACTAACCCCAAGGAAAAAAAAACCTAAATCAGTATTGTATCTGGACTGTCATAAGAGAATAGATAATACAATCAAACTTGAAATCTCTGTATTTCTGACTTTTTTGGTCCCTATGTACCCAAACCGGCACTGCTTACACAGATATGATAACCAAAATTCATTACTGGTTCTGACAACAAATGGGTTTTTGAGCCACCATTGTGATGTGATCCAGACCCACCCTGAGGGCTGAAGGCACTCGGGCTCTCTGCCCAGGCAGGAGAAGCCAAAGCTGCCCACGCAGGACGTGCTGGGAGCAGGGAGCAGCTGTGCCATGAACGGTGCCGGTGCCATCGGCCGCTGCGCTGGCCGAGCCTGGAGGCACCTCCACACTCAGCTGATGGCACTGGGATAAATGAACACACCAGAACTACTCACGTGGGGAATAAAGCAAACGTGAGGTGCCAGTTGCCAAACCAGAGGCTGCCTCACTCTCCAGGAAAGGAGTCTGAGGAGCCCCAAGAAATGCTGAGGTGGGAGATGAGAGGAGCAGTGTCCATGCTGGGCAGCCACCCATGCGCATGGAGTCACCAAGCACGAGGGACTCCTCTCCCCAGCCATGATAGTGTGCCCCCATTTAATGACACAACTGTGTGTTTTTCAATGGAGAATGAGGTTCTGCTCTGAACCATGGCAAGAGTGGCAGAGGAGATGAGTTCAGCTCAGAACCTCAGTTGTGATGTTTCAGTGGCAGGAAAGAAAAACTATGTCCTGATGCCTGCCAGAGTTTAATTGAGCTGATGCAGATCCCCTCTGAAGTTCAGCTAGAACTGACTGTGACTCATGGTCCTGCTCATGGCAAACCAGAGCAAAGCTTCACCCATGGACACTTTGTGTGCACCAACCAACAAGAACAGGTGCCCTGCTTTCAGGTGAAGTGTGAACGTTGTGCAGCTGTTCCCAAAGTCTGGACTATGACAAAGACACACTTGGAAACTGGTCAGACTTTCTTCTGAAAAAAGGGCTATTTTTCCAATAAGTGAATCACTAAGAGTTGAGATTTAGGAAGGAATGTCTTTGCTCATGCAGCACCAACATGTACTATATGGCTGGTGTTATGCAGACACTGCTCTAAAACATTAAATTCAACACATATTTCCTAAACACGGATCTATCTGCACTAAACATGCCTTTTCTGTCTCTGATGCCTAGTCCTTCTCATTGCTTTAAAATACACTGTGCTAAAAGATCACACGTTTATTGAATGATCACAGATACTCTTCCCTTTGGTATTAGCTTAACAAAGTTCAGGAAAAACTTGTCTTCGCCCACATGTCAGCCATTCATTTTTATAATAAAAATCACCATGACAACAGATAATGATATCAGAAGGAAAAGATTATGACTTAATTACATGAAGAAGTTGAAAACAGGCTTATCTTACAGCAGAAAAAGCTTTTAATTCCAGCAAAAATATGGGGGGCACACACTCAATTTGTGACATCATGAAGTGCTGCTGAGAGCTGCCCAGGGGTTGGCCCACTGCATGACGGGGTGTCCCAGTTAATTCAGTGAAGTGCAAGAGAAATACTTGCAATTTCATGAGCAATAAAGAGAAATTTTCCTTAAAAGTGTTAGTGTTTTTGTGAAACAGGCTTGTTATAGAAATTATCAGAAGAAATGCACCCATAAAGGAAACATGATTATTATTTAGGTAGTGGACTGGTTTCATATAAATAAAATTAACTACATAAATGCTCCATTGTTAACCAGCACCGTGTTATAAATTGTTCCAAGTTAGAGGAGAACAGGGCAATCTACAGGATATAGTCCATTTTTATCACAGCTGTGGCATTTCATCAGCACACTGTTCTATCTTGGCTTCTGTGAGTGCTGTGGTATCAGACTGGGTATTTTTATTTCTAAGATAAATCAGAACTTTTAATAAGAACAATCCAGGAGTTTAGACAATATATATCTTTGTAATCTCGTCTATTGAATTCTCTGATGAGAATAAACCTTAATTACTGAGATTTTTCCACTAGTTTTGTTCACAAATGCTATGAAATATGCTTTTAAAGTAATGTACTTTACTTTTTCCTCTAAACCAAACAAACTGCTATTAGCAGTTGAATGTTTCTGCACATTTCCTCTATGGCTTTTAGAAAAACTGTGCAATAAAATCAGAATAAAAATCTAGATAAGGAAATACATTTCATTTTCAATTATCTCAGAAGTTATTATGATCAATCAACCAATTAGCATGGAGAATAAATAAATTAATGCCATTTTAAAAAGAACATTCTGAAAGCCCCTTAATGACTTTCTCAACTAAAAGTATTGGTTCAACATTTATCAATTTTATAAGCCTAGATTCTGTTTAATCTTTTTTCCATCTTTGCTTAAACATATGGAAATAAAAAGAGTGTATTATGGCCCTCTCTGTTCCTCTCTAATTTTCAGAGTACAAGATGCACATCAGTCCACTATTCTGGATCAATTTAGTTGATCTGTTTCTGATCTACACCAGCACAAACAAGAAGATAGCCATAAAATACACAGATAACAATTCAATTTGGCCAGCAATCCTTCTTTCGTGTGCAGCTTCAGCTCTTGGCAATCTTGCAGAAAGGCAAGAGGATCAGTTTGGGGAAATTTCTCTCAGCTATGGAGATGGTGGCCATGGTTTTGGGAATGACTTGGATAGGGTCAGCAAGCAACAGCATCTGCTGTGGTTGGGTACCACACCTCAGAGGCAGGTGGGTGCTCCTGTGCTGGAACTGCAGAGATATGCCTGGTTCTGTGCAAGGTCTGTGGGAGAAATAATTCCTCAAGTAGTCACCAACACCAACTGCAGCTGCACCACCCCAAAGAACAGTCTGATGCTCCCTAGCACAGTGCCTGGCAGGCAGCACAGGGCAGGCAGCACAGGGTAAGGACAACGGCACCAGTGCCTGTCCTAATGTGCCCCTGTGCCTGACATTAGAGCAGCTCCTCATGCCAGCTAGGAGCCCAGTGCAAGGCTAATTATAGCCCTGGCACCTCACTGTTACCAGGAGCTCTGTGTGCTGTGTCAGAGCCCTGCTTCCCTCTCCCGTGCACTCTCACAGGCCCTTGCTGCTCTCAGCGTGGAAAAGGTACATTTAAATCCCAGCCCCACTGGGAACAGGGAAGGGAAGGGTGCTGGGTGTTGGGACAGATGGGCAACGTGGAGTCACCAGGGCCAAGCTTGCTTCGTGTGGCTGGGTGCATGGGAAACTTGTGGGCAGGGATACCTGAACGTTTGTCTTGTCTTGGGGAATCCTTAAAGGTACTACAGAGGAGCATAAACACAGGGCCAGCTGCAAGGCAGCAACAGGGGGAGGAGGCTGTAGGACCCACTGTTGGTGCCAAAGCTGAGCCCTCTCAGTTCCCTGCAGTGCCTGCTGTCTAGTTCATAAAGGAATTGTAAGCGATTCATTACAAAGTTAGGACAGGAACCATTGATCAACATCAAACTCGGGGTCTGTTTGCAGCTATATGGAGTTTGTCAGCAGTGTGGAAACAGGATCAGCCAGTGGATGCAGAAATTTCAGTGCCTGAGGTCTGTGCACGGTGGGGAGGTTTGAATACTCCACAAACCTGCAAACATCTGGACTTGCTTCCAGATGGGAAGCTCAGAGAAACTCTTGCCTCTTCCATCAGGGTATCTATACGTGCCTGGGACTGATCCCTGCCAAAGGGATGAACATTTTCAATATGAGGCTTTGCTGGGGATTGCAGATTTAGGAGATATTGAATGTGTGTGTCAGTGAAGGGGCCGTTTTGGAGCTGGTGATGTGTTGCTGCCATGGGTTGCTCTGAATTTTCCTTTCTGTGAATATGGACATACCCACATATTTGCTTGGCAGTGACTGAAAGTGGAACTGGAGAAATTCAGTGGTAAGTTTAGATTCAAACAGTAACTAATGGAATCCTGACTTCGAGTTATAAGGGTTTACAGTTTGCACTTTATTCTAATCTCACTGCTGAATGACAGGGTTATTAAAGTTTTTACATACTAACATTTGCTCACCAGAGGGATGCATGCTCCAGAGTTAAGTAAATATTAGCAATTAGAGTTGACAATCTTTAGTAAAAATGCAAAGAGGGCCTAGTTTGCACAGTGATTAAATTATGTTTCTTTTAATTGTGATGCAGTCCTGTTTACATTATATGATACAACTGTTCTGGAAAGTGAGCTTTTCCTATACTATAGGAAAGTATAGGAGTATATTTAGAGAAATGCAAAAAGAGAAACTCCTAAGGCCCTTGTCAGGCTGCCTAAAGAGCTACTGAAATGCATTTTAGAAATACATTTTCCATCTGCTGTCATTGTAAAAACTTGTGCATCCTCCTTCTGTGAATGAGCACTTTACCATTTCAGTTAGTTTTTATAGGCAAGAAAAATGATCTGCATATGCGAACTGTAAAAGAAATGGGCTTGGTATGTATATGTTTAGCTTCTATTCTTCTAATATAATTAATGCACATATTTGGCTCATACTGGGGTTTGTCCACAGGCATTTATTTGTTAATAGAGCCACACCAATTTTCTACTTAAACTGTGGGATCCTTTACACTGACTTCACTGAGCTTTGAACCAGATTAAGTCAGGTGAAGGCATATTCAAAAAGATGGCCCATAGGGTCTTTCATTTCCAGCTGCTTTCATTTTTTCCATGAATCTGTAACAGTTTAAAGAAAAAAAATATGCCTGGTATTTGCTGAGATAGGATCAATATTAATCCAATCCCACATCTAGGCCTCTGAGTTGGCAGTATACAGAGCTCAAACTGTCAAATCTTCCCAGAATCATAAACTACCCAAAGACTTTGAAAACTGATCAAAGCATCTTCAGGTCTCCAATGGTCAATCATGCTCCCAAACACAGTTTTTGAAGCTTTGCAGACTGCTTAAAAAATCTCCCTGGTAGGTACCAAGTTTCTCCTAGCTCAGAGAACCTTGTTGAGTCCTATTTTATTTTAATTTTAAATTAAGAGCAATGCAATGAGAAGGAAAATGAAGCTTCTGCAGAAAGGCTAGGCTGTGTCTGTTGCAGTCTGAGTGGAGATGACTGCAGGCTGTGCTGGAGTGGGATGCTTGGAGCAGCAGGGATGCAAGGATGCACACAGGGGAACACAGCACTGCCACAGCTGCCTACATCTCCAGAAGCAGGTGGTAGGTCAGCAGCCTGTCTCCCTGCACTGAGAGCCTCCTTCTGCACTACTTGCAGACTGTAACAAGCTAAGAGAGCTCCCACGAGCCTGCCTAGCAGCACATCCCAGCAAGAACCGGCCTATGCGTGGATATAGTGAGACCTCAGGGTGCCTTGACTCAGGCACCTCAGTAACAGAAACAAGGTGCCACAGGGACGGAGGGAAAAAAATAATTAAAATCTCTCAGAAGGATGGTTGGACTTAATCTCACATGGGCCAATGACATGATTTGTAGTGTTAGTAGCTTCAAAACCTCAAAATTCCTCCTTCCCTGCAAGAATAAATCAGTTCCCATCACCTGAACTGTACCTGCTATGGGGCTGTGTAGGATATGGGGTTATCATTATGAGAGTTGGTAAGGGTTATGCTCACCAGCAGGCCCCATGGGAAAGGCACAGCCGCAGGCTGGACGAGTGGGAGTCGGCTGAGGGGTGAGAGTCAGTTGAGTGACAGTTGGAAGTGAGATTGTGATTGGCCGAAGGAGTGCGTGGACAGCGCATGAGCAGGAAGGTGATTGGCTGAAGGAACATGCGGACAGTGTACGAGCAGGAAGCTGATTGGATGATAAGATGCGTGGACAGTAGCATGACGGCTGAACCAGCCGATGTGTGCTTTCTTCCTGTTAAATTCTGTTAAGTCTTGGTTTGGTTTCAGTTATGTCAGGTTAAAATTAAAGGTATAAAAAGGGGCTGATTTTTACAATAAAGGGATCTCCTTTGGATGCATAAGGGGGTCCGTGTTGCTTTGTTCCCACTGCTACAAATGGTGCCCGAACAGGGACCTATAACGGTGGTGCAGGGTGTGCGGTCTGCTCCAGTAGCAGCTCGTGCTAGGTCATGGAACCGGCCAGGAGGAGTCCAGGAAAAGGATCTGGGGAAGCATCCAGGAAAAGGATCCGGGAAAAGGATATGGGAAAAGGATCCCAGAAGAGTTCGGGAAGGAACTCAGGAATTTAAAGTGTGCGCATCTCACTGGGAGGATGAATAGACCAGTGAGAGAAAGTATGGGAGGTGGAATATCCTGGGAACAAAGCAGGAGCTTGGGCCAGGTCAGGCAGCTCCTGCATCAGCAATCTGTTAACATGGCTGGTGTGAAACTAAGCACCCTGCTGGACTGCGTGTTGAACCAAGTTAAAGGTTTCCTCTTTAGTGGGCCCCTTCGATTAAAAGCCTGGCAAGCAGTAGGGCAGAGACTTTTTGATTTTGCCAAGATGGCAATGCCGAAGCTTGCGAGCACCTCACTACGTGGGAGACAATCCTGGCAGCCATTAAAGGAAGTCACTCGAATGTCAGCTACTATCCGGCTCCGGAAATTGATTCCGCCGAACCCTCAGCACCACCAGAACCCGTATACAACCCCAAGATTGACCCAAATCCCGCAGAACTGCCTTACTCTGAGATCAACCTGGGCCCTGTGGGACTGCCCAACCCAGATAAAAATCCTGCATGGTGGGACCCCTCAACACGGAATTCCCATATCGCGAGCGGGCGGCGGACTCACTTCCTGCCCACTTGGCGACACACTGCAATTTTACAAATACGAACAAAGGTTGTAGAAAAGCATTGCCTGCTGTTCTTAACCCACATACTTGGGGTATAGCAGATATGGTTGGAGCATGCCAAAATGTGGGAACTGCTGCTTATATCACTGACTTTCTGGCAGCAGCTTTAGCCGAGCCCTTTCGGGTTCCAGATACACGGGTAGGGGTTGGGGCGGGCCTGACACCAGGATGGGGATCAGGCTGACTGGGGGTTAGGACAGTCCTGGCAGCCATGTTGGTGGTGCCCGGCCCACTGCAGGTGGCCCACAGCACCAGGAGCCCTCCCAGTGAGCCTCTGCTGCAGCCCTACCGCTACGGCAGCATGGCCCTGACAGCGCATGAGCAGGAAGCTGATTGGCTGAAGGAAAGTGTATGAGCAGGATGCTGATTGGCTGAAGGAACACGTGGACAGCGCATGAGCAGGAAGCTGATTGGATGGTAGGGTGCGTGGACAGTGTATGAGCAGGANAAAGTGTATGAGCAGGATGCTGATTGGCTGGTAGGGTGTGTGGACAGCGCATGAGCAGGAAGCTGATTGGATGGTAGGGTGCGTGGACAGTGTATGAGCAGGAAGCTGATTGGATGGTAGGGTGTGTGGACAGCGCATGAGCAGGAAGCTGATTGGATGGTAGGGTGCGTGGACAGTGTATGAGCAGGAAGCTGATTGGATGTAGGATGCTGCAGCACGGCAGCTGAGCCAGCCGATGGGCACCTTCTTTCCTTTAAGTTCTGTTAAGTCTTGGTTTGGTTTCAGTTATGTCAGGGTAAAATTAAAGGTATAAAAAGGGGCTGATTTTTAAAATAAAGCGATCTCCTTCAGGTGCGTAAGGGGGTCCGTGTTGCTTTGTTCCCCACTGCTACAGGGCTGATCCTGAGAGAGCAAGAGGGCTGAGCAAGGAGGGTTCTTTCAATTACTTTAATAGAAGGTGATCCCATCATCTGGCAACTCTTTTAGAATTCCCTAGGCTATTTAAGGCTGAAGTTTTACCGTTAAAAGTGATGCAGACACTTCAGTGCCTACATTGCACAGTAAGCTGAAGCAGGAGCTGGGCTTTTAACTTAATTAGATGCCTTTGAAAGCCTGAAAATCCTAATTCTCTAAGTAACTGGCAACTGACTGAATATGGAAAACTTCCAGCAAGGTGCCCTGGCTGCTGGTAGCTGCAGTGATAATTGAAACACATCCACTAAATGTATAATTGTTACAGAGAACCATCTTTAATGACACTTACCTATGCCTATATGAACATAAATTTCTAAAAAGAATTAGTTGTTCTCCAATTCTAATTGGAGATTCTTAATGTTCTGCCACAAGCCTGTATATTTTATCCGGACAGAATGGATGAAATTAATTCAAGAAATCATATCTGAGTCAAAGCAGGAAAGTAAGTATTCCCTGAAAGTGTGAGTGACCTTTTCAGCACAGATCTCCAGCCACAGATTAGAGATGCTTCCCAGTCTGACCACCAATAACTATTGTTTGAATTGGCTTTTTCAACCAGCTGGGCACCTAACTGATGTTGATTTAGTCTGTGGATTTCATCACAATTTGTCACGTGTGACCATATCAGTAGTCTTAAGACAAAGTATCTAATTTGTCCCTTATTATCCCTGAAAAAAATGAAGAAAATTAGATTGGATTGACACAATCCGTTCCTGATAAATAGGAGCCATAACTGCTTTTATCACCTTGTTACCCTCTAAATCCTTATAATACAATCACATAATAATTTCTTCTGGCATCTTTCCAGGTGTCAGAATTAAGAGAATGATTCCTATTATCCTATAGATATAGGAACATCTATAATTCATTGGAAGCTTCCTTTATATATCTCATTATACCTTTTCCTTGTATCAAGATTAGCATTATTATTTGCCCTTTTTGAGCACTGTGGGATCTTTTGCACAGTTTAAAATCTTGATCTTAAATGCCAGCACAGCCTTCATAATTGAACTCTGAGATTATAACATTATCATCATCTGGGTGCTGATTTCTGCCTCACTGTGGCTGTCAGCCAAATGTCATAATGCATACAATTAAGAGATTTGCTTCTCAGCTTACTGATAACAAAGGAAGCACAAATAATTCATGGGCAGAGGCACTGGTTCTTTGATGTGATTGAACTCTGATCCTTTCAGCACCTGAAGGGAGGCCGGCTGAAGGCAGGGCAGCCTCATTAAGGCAAAGAAAAAGAAAAAAATAAAGCAGAGGGGAAAGAGGAGGATGCAGGAGGTGCCTCCCATGCTGGGTGCTGTGACCTCTGCTGGGCCAGGTCCTGCAGCTCCCACCCTCCCACCATGACACGGAAACAGGAGATTCCTCGGGAAAAGACAAAAAAAATCTATGTCCCAGACAAAAAATACAGACAAAATAATGTCTCTTATTACACGGTAGCTTTTTTTTTCCCCCCAGAGGTTGGGGGAAATTCCTGATGAGCTACTTCCATCTGCTTTACAGTCCCTTTGCAGTGGGGCAGTTCAAAGAGCCTGCAGTGTAACTGAGAATTGAGGACAGCATTTATTTATAGTTTGATAGCCTCATAAAAGCTGGATAGCTGAGCTCACAGCAGTGTGCTTATTTATGTTTTAAACTGCTCATGCAGCACGCTACTGCCTCGCAAAGCGTGTGCTGGAGCTCCTGCATACCATTATATATGGCTCTTCGTAAGGTTCATGGCACAAAGGCAAAAAAGAAAAGCTGAAATTAGACTAACTAAATGGTTGATATAAAAATTAAAGTAGCAGAGAGAACTGGAGAAAAATTAATATCCCAGCTCTCAAATAAAGTAACATCTGATGGAGGTTTGCACCTGAATCCATTCTTCACAGTAGAAGAAAAAAGTATCCCAAAATTCTGAGTGAGGCATTAACTCTGATTTCAGCTCCTGGTGACATTATAGAAGATTTGAACCTTGCATTGGAAGTTTTATAATGACAACTCAGCCTCTGACAAAATCTCAGAGTAGTGTCTTGCTGCAAATTATATTTGTATCACACTTATCCTCTCTTTTTCTATCAATGTACCATCTTTTTCCCTCTGGAACCCAGAGGGAAATCAAAGCAGCAGCACTGTTTCATTATTACCCTTTAATAGTTGTTCCAGTGATATAAAGGAGAATATTAATATCCTTCCAATGACCTCACCTAGACACTGCTAAAAGCCATGAGGAAAGTGACAAGTTTGCACCTAAAGCACAAGGATGAATTTCTGAAGTTAATGAAAGGATTTCACCCCTGGGTTTTAACTCTGTGTTCTTTTTAACCTTTTAGCTTCACTTTCCTCAACTGTAGAATGGAGAAAGCAGACTCACATGCAAGTCAACAGCACGATTTTGTTGAGTACAGTTCAGTCAGTGTGCTGCCAAAGGACAGAGATCAAGAAGGTGTGTCCTGACAAGGAAAGGTGAATGTTGTCTTCTTGCAAGTGTGAGGTAGCCACACTCTTCCTACAGCTCTGCCTGGGGAAGCAGCGTTGCTCTGCAGAGCTCAGTGAGGTGGGTGCAGACAGGCTGGAGGGTTGCAGTGATCCTCCTGGAGGGTGCAGACTCTTTGCACAGCACGAGGTGATGGCTGGGTATGGGTCAGGTGCAGGAGAGGGGACCCACCCCATGTCCTGCTCCAGGCTGTGGGCAGTCCTGCTGCTGCTCCTGGGGAGGGAGTCCAGAGCAGCCCCAGCAGCTTTGAGGTGGCAGAGGAGATGCTCTGCCCTGGGTACAGTGGGCTCTGCCCTTCACTGCCTGGCAATGCCAGGGGCTGTGGCACTTGTCCATCAGGTCGTTAACACCTCAAGTAACCCATAAATGGCACACGAGCTGTGCTTTGCCTCATCTTTGCTGTTGTGAGGCCTTACTGATGAGAGAGCAGAGGAGGCAGCTGCCAGAGCTCTGTGCCAGATGTGCTGGTAGCTGGTATGAACACTCTAAAATTCACAAATCTAATGAACAGTGTAATCACTGACGAAGCGTTGCTCTTAAGAAAGCTAAATTAACAGTGAAAGAAAACTTAAAGGTGACCAGCAAAGGAAGTGAAATCATAACTCAGTTCTACAGACAGCTTCTTCCTGATCTGTACAAAAGTCTGGGGGTAATGATGGTGATTAATTATCTCACTTGTTCTTTACATTAGAAATACACATTTTGACCATTATAGGAAAAGCTGGGGGATGCATGAAGTTCTCACATCATAAAAGAGAAAGGAGAGAAGTTGATAATTTTGGAGGAAAAGTCATGATTAGTCAGATTGTGAAACAGGATTGGAGCTTGTTGGTGCTTACTAACACTTTCATACAGCTGGAGATGAACAACCTGCTTCAGGACACTACAGCTCATCTTCTTTAAGATTACTGTGTTTATGGTCTTTGAGATGGTAAGCACAGTTTCTATAGGGAGGTTCCTTTATCAAAATGCAGTGAAGATCAAATATTACAAAGTGATGAAATAGCACAAGGGGAAAACAATAAACTCCCTAATTATCATGTCGGATTAAAAAAAAAAAGAACATTTCCTATCTCCTATGAAAGGCTTCTACTGACTGTAAAGACTGCTCCAGAGGTAGTCAATACAGGATTAAGACTCATGCTTTCTCAAATGCAGTATTTAATTTCAAAGGAGACAGAAAAAAAAAAATCCAGATTTTGAAATACCATCTCTGTCTTTTTTGTACTAAACTTGCTGTTTTGATTGAATTTTAAAGGTATCATAAGAAGAGCTCAGAGCCTGGCACACATCCAGATGTTAATGTTTAGTCTTCCAAATCCATTTTTAAAATCTGGTAATAACCCCGTTTCATTTCTTAGATTTGTTGCTTCTGGTTCCATATTTGGAATATGGAAAGACTTGATCAAATGAACGAAATGCCAATCTTCAAGCTTGCTTGGCTTTTAAATTAGCACTCAAAGTGAGGAATCTACCTAACTTGTAGAATGAGGACTAGTTCCAAAAACAACTGAACAGCTAAAAGAGTAGGCTTGAGTTTGGTGATATAGCTGTAGATTTCCTTTCCACCTGGGAAATAACTGTAATATTTTTAAAGATTTATCTATCTAAATCTGTAGAAAAATCTGGACTGTTCGTAAAAATCCCTTTAGAGGAATTTCAAAGAATTTAATATATTCATTTTTTTGTGTTGATACACGTTTCCTTAATGAAACTAAGACTTCTCTTCGTGCTGCCAAGATTTGAGAAAACCAGCTCAATCTGTGATACAAGCCCTTGATCCTGCAAGTATTTAAGCTGCTGAGGAATGTAAGTCATTCCAAGAGTCTCATTAAGCACTTTGTAGCATGTTTACAATGTGTTTCAAACATGGTTACACCATAGCTTTAGGACTTGTTCGTGTACTGGTGACTCATGACATGAGTCCTTAATGCATTTCTAAAACAGAACTGTCTCATTACCATATTACAGCCAAAAACTGTGATGAGGACTGGTATCCCTCAAGTGATGGTAAATGTCATTCTCCCACTGAAATTCTACACCTGTACCTCATATTCTGCAGAAAGACAGAGATTCACTAAAGGATCTGCCTTCAAAAAAAAAAAAAAAAACAAACCAACCAAAAAAACCAAAACAAACCACCACCAAAAAAACCAAACCAAAAACCAAACAGATCAGAGACCACAAATTTCCCTTTCTCCCTCCTCTCCATAAATAAAACTAGAGGGACCATGTTAATAATTACAATTTAATTTAAAATGTCTCTTGAGCTTACAGTGAGTGGAACCAAAACTGTGACTCTGCAGCACATAAACATCCTGCTGAGAAGAAGGAGGACAGCTTGAAGGCCGGTCTCTATTTACTGATCCTTTATTTATTTTAAGGGAAACCAGTAGCAACTCTGTAGAAACCAGTGACCTCTGCTTTGGTGAGAAAGAAAAGCATCTGGCCAGTTGGACCAAGTTGCTTCCTGCCACTTCACTACCAGACTTTGGGGGTAAAAGCTGCCTCTACCCACAACACTGCGTTGACTCTCTCAGCTCAATTTTTATAGGCTCAGAATCAGGATCAGGGAAAAGAGGGAAAAGGCAGCTGGAAAAGGCTGCTTTGAAGGGGAGTCTGTAATTGTCTTTAAATAGTCACAGAACTTGGGAGTAGGTATTGAATACTGAAGGTCATTTGAAGTGTTGATTTTTCTTGTATTTTGTCTTGGAGGCCTTGAACTTGAGACCTCCCCATAATTTTGCATGATTTTTATACCTTACTGATTCATATCACACCATACAGATTATTAGCTTTAGGTAATTACAGCAGTATTAATTTGCCCCATAGCTTGTTCTTATTGGACGATATTATGCTTCTATCTCTAGAACCAATCCCAATGAAGACCTTTAGTTCTGAGGATATTTAAAGAGAGGAAGTTTGGAGATCAACCATGGACGGCAAGGCTGAGGAGAAGAGAAAGCAGCGCCATAGCTTGACTTTATTGGAGCAAGTGAAGAGAATGAAAGAATCAACACAGATAATCGACGTGGTGCTGGTTGCAGAAGGTGAGAAATTCCCCTGCCATAAGGTGGTTCTGGCTGCCTTCAGTGCCTATTTCAAAGCCATGTTCACGTGTGGCTTGGCAGAGTGCACGCAGAGGGAGGTGGTGCTGCACGACGTCTCGGCCGAGAGCGTGTCCGTGATCCTGCACTACGTGTACAGCGCGGAGCTGCACCTCAGCAGCCACAACGTGCAGGGCGTCGCCCTCGCTGCCTACTTCATGCAGATGGAAGAGATCTGCAATATGTGTCAGAAGTACATGATGGACCACATGGATGCTTCCAACTGCGTGGGCATCTACTACTTTGCAAGCCACATCGGGGCGGAAGATTTATGCGACCAAGCGAGGAAATACATGTATCAGCATTTTGCTGAGGTGAGCTTGCAGGAAGAAATACTAGAGGTTGAATTCCAGCAGCTGCTGACTCTCATCAAATCAGATGATCTGAACATTTCCAGGGAGGAGAGCATTCTGGACCTCGTCATCAGATGGGTCAAACACAGCAGAGAGTCACGTTCAGAACACCTTGTTGAGCTCCTCAAGCAAGTGAGGTTGGTACTTGTCAGCCCCTCTTTTCTTGTGGAAGCCCGAAAAAGGAACACAATTATTCTGTGCAATTCGGAATGCAATGATATGTTCGAGGAAGCACTGAAAACCATCCAGCTGTCCAGCCACCCTTCCCTCAGCCTGCGATACGGCATGGAGACTACGGATCTCCTGCTCTGCATCGGCAACAACTCCCTCGGCATCAGGTCCAGGCACGGCAGCTATGCAGATGCCAGCTTTTGCTATGCTCCTGCCACACGAAAGACATACTTCATTTCCTCCCCGAAGTATGGAGAGGGCTTGGGATGTGTTTGCACTGGTGTTGTCACTGAGAAAAATGATATCATTGTGGCAGGCGAGGCAAGCGCCGTCAAAATGTCTAGACAAAGGACCAGGAACATTGAAATTTATAGGTGTGTACCCTCTGCCAGAAATCCCCTAGTTATTGAAAAATTTTAATTCTAAATAATGTCCCTGGGTTCAAAAAAGAAAAAAAGATCATTACATAAACTTGATTTTTTTTTCTTAGAGATTTTTACTACTTTAATCAATTTCTCACAATTTATTTTCACAGCTCTGAGTTATATACATACAACCAAATCTTGATGCCTCTTCTTCTGAAAGAATGAGGAGTTACTCTTGTGGTATCTCTGAGTAAATGAGCTCAATTAGATCAATGCATGTAGATTTTATATTCCCTTTATGCAAACCTCAGTATTTTCCTTGGATACTTGTTTTCTAGGTCATTAGCAGGGGGAAATGAGCCAAGTGATGATCCAAGGAGCCCAGTGACACAGAGAAAACATGCTTCTCTGTTAATGCTGATGATAGTGCTTCATAGATTAAATATAATGATCGATAGCTCAAAAAACCTTCTGTTTTTAATCAGGTGCACACATTTTAAACAAGTTTTTTTTCAGATGCACACATTTTAAAGAAAATCAGACATTTCCTGGATTAAAGATCAAATTTTAACACGGTAACAGCATTTTCAAATGCAAATGCCTAAATTTGAGGAAATAAATTCATAGTGAGGCAGGTGAAGTGGATTTCTTTTCAGCAGTGTTGAGTTCTCACTGCTCCCACTAATTTCAGCAGAAACTGTGATTGAGCAGCACATGCAGAAATAAGTGACTTCTTACATTAATTAGGATAAAATATCTTTGAAAGGACACCTAGGATTCCTCATACTAAACATTCTTGATCTTGCAAATATTGGGCTCAATTTTATAACTTCTCTGTGAAGGAGAGAGCTCCTCTTGTCATTGTACTGAGTAAACACTGACAATTAAAGGGGGTCACATTGCCAAACAGGCTGATGGGACCTGGGTGAACCAGGGCACTTACACTGTGGATTTTCCCACAGATACCACCAGCGAGGAAACCACTTTTGGCACAGTCTGTGCAGCACGCAGCTCCGTGAGCTCTACGCCCTGGGCACTGCCCACAACGACCTCTATGTAATAGGAGGGCAAATGAAAGTGAAAAATCAGTATCTGGTCACAAACTGTGTGGAGAAGTACTCCATGGAGCAAGGCACCTGGAGAAGCACAGCACCTCTGCCAGTCCCATTGGCCTGCCACGTGGTGGTGACAGTGAAGGACAAGCTGTACGTGCTGGGTGGATGGACACCACAGGTTGAGAATTGTGCCCATTTACTCCGTTTGCTTTGTGCACTAACAAGAACTGATGTGTAACTTTACAATGCTTCTTGCATGGGAAAATGCATCAGTGATAACAGAAGAATAAGTTGCTGACATTCCTCTGATTAAACATATTCTGTAGGAAAACCAAACAGGGTGAAGAATAATAATATCCATCTATGCCATCCTCACTGTAAATATCAACTCCAGGAAGGGCATTTTTTATTCACAGAGATGTGGACAGTGGGCAAGAGTTTAAAATACATTTCCTTTGTCATTATAGGTTATATCCTTTCTATTCCTTATTTACCATCCTCTTAATTGTTCTAGATATAATAAATAATGGCATTTAATCATACAGGGACCCTTAACTGTGCCCTGTCTTTGAAAAGCATGTACACAGGTACACTTCAGGGACAGATTTATAGATGACATTTAAAGTTCACCTTGATTTCTCAGGAAGCTTTCTTGGTTAACTAAAGTTAATTTATTTGATTTTCATTACATTACATTTTAAATGAAAAGTCAAAGCATTCTCTGAGAAACAGAGTCCTTTAACCAATCCATTTATTTGTTTCTGTTGCATTGCTTGGCCATGTAAAGTTTTTACAGGGATTTTCAGCAGGGCCACAGATACATGTTCAGTAGTACAGAGATTATACAGAGCTATGCTCAAGAAGATGGATGTCAAGGGCAGTGCTCACTCTCTCCAGTTGCTCCCAGTGCAAAAAATCTTTTTTTAAGAGTCTAGCCCATTTTTATTTATTGCTTGGTGAATTTCAAATTTGAGTGCTCAGGAAAAAGCCCCACATTCATTTGACAGTGACGTGGAGCATCTGTAATGCTCATTGCAATATGTTCAGATTGTCATCACAACTCAATGGTTTCTGTCCTCTTGAAACAAATTACTGTTTATTTAAAAGTGAGATGCAGTCAGTTAACAAGACTTCCACCTCTTTGAATATTTTGAGTGCGGGAGTCCCCAAGGAGGCAACAGAAAGATCAGAGAGTATTTCTGAAACAGAAACAACTGTGCAAGGGTTTCTCATATGTAAAGAACTAAAATACAAAAACACTTAATGTAGAAACAATCTGTCTGTAAAAAAACCTTGAACTGAAAGATAGATGTTGAAGTCAGACAGCCAGCTTTGTTAAGCTTTTTTCCAGAACAGATTGTGAGAGGGAAAAGTGGCTTAGAAGCACAAGTCAGGAATATTGAGCCAAGAATATTTTTTTTAAATCCACCTGAAGTGGATCTGCCTACTATCAGTACTATCAGTAACAACACAGGGGTGTCTGAGTTTATATAGAAATAGGTTTAAGATGAGCAGATTAACAGTGATTGATCAAATCCCACAGCTTTGTAAGATTATGGAGTACCTGCACAAACCAAACTAAATTAGCTAAAGTACTCAAAAAAGTGCTTTAAGACCAGCACTACAGAGTGCTGAATTCTTCTGGTACCATCTATCTTCCCCCTGTCAGATGCAGTGATTGCATGTGTGGAGTCACACAGCTGCACTGGGAAAGCAGATGAGCTGGCCAAGCCAGGGGCTGTCCCTGTGCTGGAGCAGCACTGAATGTTCTGTCAATCCTGAACAAACACTAACAACAGCATTGACAGAGTGCCCTAAATGCACGTGTCCATTACAGGACAGAGAAAAATACCCTTCCCACTCAGGCTTTGTAATTGAAATAAAACAAGACAAAGTCAAGCCAGGACATAAAATGACAGCTTAGGAGGGCAAGGACTCGCTCATAGCAGCGCTGCTCTGCTCAGCATTGCTCTGGCCCCTGATGCCAGCGCAGTTAAAACCCAAAGTGACTCCAGCCTTGCTAACTGGGGGCTGTTAAAATGGAAGAAAGTGTTTGGTGAGGTGAGAGGAAGATTCCAGACCCCTGAGACACAGAGAAGGGCTGCTGGAAGTTACGTTTTCTGTACAGAGAGAACAGGGTGCACTCCAAGGAGAACGTTACCACAAAAATGAGGTTGGATATGAATTTACAGCATGTCAAGTGGTGTCTTCTCCTAAGTACATGTTTAGTCTGTGCTGAAAATACACAGCTTTCAAATACCCCTCTTTCAGTGAATAAATTAGCGTTTCACACTTACCACGGAGAAAGAACATGCCCCGGGCACTTACAGGGAATAACCAAGGGGCTTTATATTTACTCTCTAGTTTGCCTCCTACTATCTTGTCCATGACATTAGTGCTGGAAAGGTTTTTTGGGAAAGAAAAATAACGAGAAAACAAGGACACATGTAACACCATCACAAGTAAGCAAAGTATTTCTCTCCTTCTCACTCTCTCTATGTGAAAACTTTCATCCCAAAATATTTCAGAATCCTCCCTCCACATCCCACTGCTAACATTCAAGGATGTCATACCCAGAAAACAGCATCTGAATTCCCTGCATTGTATAAGACAGGCAGAGAAGGGGGAAGAAGACTAGAGAGAACAAGAGAAGTAGGAGTGAGTATAAAAAGTGTTATGGCAGCAGAGATATAGCGAGGGGGTTAGGAGCTCATTATGAAAACTAATGAAGCTACAGATGTTGAGCGACAACATTACTGTGGTTAGGCTGGCTAAATAAACATGCAAATGTTTATTAGGATAAGAGATATAAATACATATACATATATATATATATGGAGAGAGAGAGAGAGAGAGAGGACTAAGAAAGGCCAGCAAAGTACCGCCCTGGGACTCATGGTACGGTCTAAGTAATAGTGGAAAGAGATTTCAACATTTATCAGGGAAAAAAAGACAGACTGTTTTCCCCTCATTATTATTAGGACTGTACAGCAGCCTTGTAGGAGGGGGTGTGTTCTTCCAGAGCTGGGAACCCTAACCCTAACCCTGAATATATCGTTAGGACCCAAATCCTTGGCTCTACTGCTGCAGGATACAGATATCCACTTATTCCTTTGCCTTCTACAGCAGACTCCCAGCCACCAGCCATGGGTGCTGTTAAACCCTGGGGAATAGAACCCCCCCAGCTGTAATTGATGTGTTTGTGCTATTTATCTGCCGAGCTGTCTGCTGTGATGAACTGCCTGCAGGCACGTGTGGAGGGCTCCAAATGCTGTATTATTATATGGCTGTCATATTTCATGCAGATGGATCTGCCTGAGGAGGAGCCGGATCGATTGAGCAACAGAACGTTTCGCTACGACCCGGGCCAAGACAAATGGGTGGAGAGAGCTCCAATGAAGTTCTCCAAGTACCGCTTCAGCACAGCCGTGGTCAATGGGGAGATTTATGTCTTGGGTAAGAGGAAAGAGATTTTTTAACAGATAGCACCATGACTTTTTCTTCTTTCCAGCAATTTGCCTTTGTGAAGTGAAATATCTCACCCTTTGTTGCGTACTGTAGGACAAAGTACCTCGTACTTAATGGAGTGTTTTTCTGGAGTTATTTGTTCCCCACATTATTTCTTCCTTGTGTAATTTATGTAGATTAAATTATGTGAATGTGTAGTGTTCTGGATTCGTGCAACAAAGATAATTCACTTTTTAAGATACTTTTCTTTGGGGTGTCAGTGTGTGGCATAAATAATCATGAATTTTAAAAGGTGAGTAGAGAAACCTTGAAGGACCATTTCACAGGTGAGCAGTGAAATGCTAAGGAATATATGCAGCATCATGAAGGAAAGGCACAAGGAGAAAGAAAATTTTGATTTCCCAAAACCAACATCATGAGTGTCTCCTGACAAAACTCAGTGAATACTTGTTTTCCACCTACCTCAACACACTGCATTTAAAAAAAAAAATCTAAATATTTCCTTTTGTCCATTTTTGATTGATCCCTTTCAGGTTTTTTGTTTCAAAACAGTGCTTTGACCAAAAAGTTTTACAATTTGTGCAAATGAATTCAATAATCTCCTACCTACCCCAAAATCTTTGCCCCAAAATCTTATTGTAGATAGATATATGACTGGAAAGTACTTGGAGAAGCAGGGAAAGAAGTTCATCCAGTCCATCTGCAGGTGGGCTGTGAGTGATTCATGGCCTTCCATGTTCCCATGGTCTCATGGGCAGCTTTAGGTATGAAGAAAGCAACAGTTCTATCAGGACCTCAGGACAGTTCTATCAGGACCTCAGGACATTTCAATCCCCTCTGCTTCAAACTACTCCTGCTTACAAGCTTATTAAAGTGAACACAAAAATACAGTCTTATCAGCTTAATACACCTCCTGTATCAGAGTGTTCTGGCTTTGTCTGGGTTGTTACATACCAGGGATAAAGCAGTTTGTTCCTAACTCATAATACAGAAAGGGAGGTATGCAGGAAAGATGTCTTTGAAGCAGAAGAGGAAAGTGGCTTTAATGCTGCATTTGTCTTCTTTTAGAGGAACTTCTTTCTTTTACGTGGTTTGAGAGAGGCCCATAGGCACAACCAGGAGGAAGGGTGGAAGAAGCCCATATGGAAAAGTGAGTTTTGCAAACAGAAAGTCAGGTCATTATTGTCAAAGGTTAGTGATAGAGAATGTCAGTGTGCTGTTAAATAATGAGAGTGTTGGCTGCCCAGGTTCAAAGGTGCTTTGAAAATGTGGAGACTTTGTGCTTTGTAAAAGGTTAAATACATATAATTATTTATACTGGCACTGATGCTCTAATGGGGCAGCAGAAGCAGCTGGAATGGCTGGGAAGAGAACAGCAGCATTCATGCATTTCAGTAAGGAGTGCTCTGAGATCAAGACCTCGAAGGCTGTGATGACACAGGGAGTCAGAGAGCAAGAAAAGCAGCCTTGGGATGCATGTGATAAAACAAATTGACAGTCTTCTTCCCAGCAAGCCTGACACTGGCACAAGGAAAAGCAGTGGCTAATGGGGAAAACTGCATCCATTTTCTTCCCTCAAAATCTCACAAAGCAAGAAGAATATGTGAGTGATTACAGCAATGAAATGTCCAGATTGAACACAAAACTCAGCCTTAAACCCAAAAAGATGCCTGTTTAAATGGCATTGAGGAAAGTTCATGGTCTCATGGACCTTCAGAAGCATTTTGCTAATTAAAAAAATAAAAAGCCTTGGTTTTGTATGTGTAGCAGCCATCAGTGCAATGTTCAGGGAGCTGAACACTAACTTGAATTCTGTCTTACCTGCTGGCCAATACCAATAATTCTGTGTGTGTGGGAGAGAAAATCTTTGCTACAATCTGATCTGCACATGGATGATAACAGGGTTTTGCTCTGTCTCCATCATTTTGCTGGTTCACACACCTTTCCATGGCAGTCTTTATTTGAGCCTATTCCTAAGGGAACCAGGGCACTTAATGCATAGGTTAACAGTTTGCTGCATTGGACCCTTCACTCTTGCCACTAAGTCTCACTAAACATTCATAAAGGCAGTGTTTGTTCTCAGTTTTAACTGTGTAAATCTGGGGTAATTTCACTGTAATGGACAAACTTGCTCATGATTTATACCAAAGTAACTAAGCTCACACGCTGCTCCAAGCAGCAGATTTTTGAGAAAGATTGGGCTATTTTTACCCTTACATTTCTGAGCCTGCCTCCCTTCTGATGCTCTGCCCACTCAAGGTGTAACTGCAGCAAGTGCAGACATGGATGAATTACCATCAGGTAGCAGGAATATCAGTTGCAGAGAAGACATTTTGACCTAGGTCTGGGCTGCTTTCACAGACTCCTCATTGCCAGTTTTCACAAACCTTGTAAGAACTTTAACATCCGTAAATCTGCAAAATTTAGTCGAAACTGGCCAACAGGCACAAAAGCTGTGTAAGGTAGAGAAAATAATGTAAATGCAGATAGAGGACTCACATATAATTGCATAAGTCTTGTTTTCTTGGGAAGCCAAATAAAATTACAACTAATTTTTTAATTGAAAGACAAGTCTGAGCCAAAAATTATTGGTCAACAAATTCTGCCTTTGAAGGTCTTGGTTTAAATCCACCTGCAAGAGTATTGGTGGAAATGGAGATTTATCTGTTAAAATTAAGAAGACAACATGGTTGCTAAATGTTATCCATCGCACTCTGAAAACTGTGTGGAGAGATTAAAGCATTTTCCAAGACCTCTTAAAGTGATGAAGCAATTTCCAAACAAACTCTGGCTGGAACTCTGGATGATACTGGCATCTTACTCTGCAGACTCCACACGCAGCCTCATCCCCAGCTGTAAACTCACACTTGCCAACTGTAATTAAACCTCACACAGAAAAGCTTGATTCCATGGTTTATCTGTGGTGACAGGTTCCTGTTACCTTGTGAGTTCTCAGGCTGCTGAGCTGTGAGGTGGGTGCAGCTCCCCTTTGGACACAATTGCAATGGTAACTCCAGCTGGGAGAGCAGTTCATAGCCTTGAGAGGAAGGCAGTGAAAGTGTTCCTAATCTGGCTGGTGGGGTACTTGGTCCTGCAGATGATGTTCAGGAGAGAATGGGAATGGAAAGAATAGAGGTTGATAGTGACAGAGCAAAGGATAGCAACTCTCATGAGGGTAGTAAAACCACTGCAGGCTCCCCAGAGCTGTGTATCCCCTGGACATCACCCTGCTTCATAAGGACTGTCAGGCACTCTGGGAGTCTAGAAAGATGCTGTCAAGGGTGATTTGTGCAAAGAGACACATTCTGAAGAGGATCATTGTAGGCACACATTTTGTGGTGATCAGGAGTGGGGCTGTGGCCCAGCCTCATCCCCATGGGCACAGCTGTGAGCAGCAGGTGAGCAGCACTGACAGCAATGAGCCAGGGAGTGCCCAGGTGTGCTGAGCAACCACCAAAGGGAGCAGAGGGCACACAGGTGCAGTGCATGAACATGGGGGTATAAAAGGTTGGGCTAAAGCACAAGAAAGAGCAGATGCTTGAAGCCTTCTGAGGTGGTGTGGTGTTGCTCTGTATGGGCAGATGCCTGGAGCCTTCTGAAGTGGTGAGGTGTTACTCTGTTTGGGGGAATGCTTAAAGCCTTCTGGAGTTGTGCAGTGATGCTCTGTGTGTTGTGGCCATCTCAGCTGTGATAGATCCTAGGTTGTTGTCATGTAGTGGCCTCAGAGTTAGCTCAGGCATAATGACTAAGCATTTGTGCTGTAGATGAGAGAGAGACTTTTGTTGGGTCTCTGCTATTGATACCCTCCCTAATCCTAATGGGAATTTCTCATGGTGAAGTGTGTGTGCACAGAACTTGGATATCTAACAGGCTGCTGTGCAGCCCCAGTCAGGGGATGCTCAGAAGGGGCCCTTCAGAAGCATGGAATGGCCCTGCTTGGATTCCCACAAGTATCCCCCACTCCTCCTACTATTCTTGTTCCTTTTGGGGTGCATCATCTCCCTGGGCATCCTGCAGCCAGCTAAGGTGATCCACTGGGGGCTGCTGGAGGCAGAGAAAGGGAGGTAAGGTGGAAACAGGTAAATGCAAGGTAATCTTCTGTATGCCTGGAGGACCACAGCCTGCTTCCCAGGAATACAAGGATGAAATATAGAGAGAGTTCTAGCTGGGCACATAGTGATGTAGAGAGATAAGATTTCTTTCAAGCAAGTCTTGAAAACAAAGTCCTTAAATGAAGTAAGGTTGTCATCTCTTTCTAGCAGGATCTCTTGCACAGGTGTCAGCATGTTGAGGGACTCTAGAGCATAGATGAAAAATGACTGCAGAGAAAGTTGATTCTCTCTAATTTCTGTGATGTATAAATGCAATTTCTATCATAAATATGAAGCAGAAAGAATTGATGGAATACTAGCTTTGAATAAGGTGAAGTAGCAGACTGTTTGACAGACAAATCTAATTTTTGTTCTCATCCATGTAGGTGTAAATCTGTATTAAGTAGTCTGCTGATGGCAGTTGTGTTAAGATAATTTTATTCTCACCCAAATCAGAATCTGATGCTTAGCCTTTGAAGTGTTAATTTCTGAAAAGTCCTATTGGCACAGCACAGAGTATATAGTCACTGTCCAAAAACCCTTCCCAGACTAATTGCCAGCTCCAGCATGTAAATGGAAACTTAAATGGAACTATTCTAGAGTCAAGCTGATGGAAGGAAAATGAGAAGTAGATCAGAGATCTTGGTCTGAGTAATGGCATTGTTCAAGAACCTGTACTGTGTGTTTTAATCAGCAATCCTGCAACATAATTGTCTGCTTGTTGTGTAATGTGCCTAGAGAATCTCATGCTATTTATACACCATACATAATCCTCATAAGTAAATGAACAGCATTTCCTAAGGCTCAAAATCCTTTCTCCTATTCATCTCTTTTCACTGGTCTCAGCTCTTTCTCTCCATATTTTCCCAGGAACATAACTATATTCGTTGGAAAGCCCAAGAAAGAGCAGTATTGTGTTCTTAATGACAGAGGCAATTGAGACACTTTTGGAAGAAAACCAGATGGGAAGGCTCTATTCAAGGTCATGCATTTTAATCTCTCACTTAAAAAAATATCCTTCCCAGCTACTTCTCTGGAAACTTATCACAGCCAACATACAAATTAGAAAAATTTATCCAAATGAATCCATTTGGATGCCATATTCATTACTTATGTTAAAACACACTCAGTAGAACTAGTGTCTCTGAAATACTGGTCACTGGTAAAAAAAAGTTGTGTCACTATGACAGCTTCAACCATGTGTTGCTTTTATGCTGCATAATTCCTGCTTTATAAATAATAATGTATTGAAGGTCTTAAATGAGACGCTCTATCAGGGAAGATTTAGGAACAAAAGAATTTTTGTTTATCCTCTTCAGACTGGCATCCTACCTCTTACAACCTGGGTTTCCCCCTGCCTCCCCCAGGTTCTTGCTGAAAGCATCTTTTAAAAGTTTTAAACAGTTAAATGAGGTTCAATTAAATACTGAATGTCTTGATCATAAAATACTTATTTGAATATGTACTTTGGGGTCCCTCTGGAGAGGTGTGTGTAGGAGGAGCTGGAAGGAGACATTTTAGCTTTCATGCTTGAGTATTAACTGTGCATTTGAAAAACACTTTCTTTTAAAATAAACATGTCTATTTATAAATATGCTTTGGACTTCTGACAAGTAGCAGCTTATGGGTCTGATTCTGAGCTTTTATACCTGTGCAAGAGCCTCCAAAGTGCCCATGTGCAGGGAGGAACAGAAATAGGCAGATAAATTGGTCTGATAGATGAGATTGAAACTGCTTTCTACACACTTAAGGATTTTCAAAGGAAGTTAGAAAAGGCATCTTATGAGAAAAGGAGCTGAATCTGAAACATCGACCATGCCTAAGAAGACAATCTGTTTTTTTCAGCCCTGCTTCTAATCAATCTTATGCTCTCATTTCTTCTACAAGCTGCATTACATCATCTGCTGTGGTCTGGGTTAGCAAAGGATGACAGTGCTTCTCGGTTTCATCTTTGGAAGTGCCTGCCAGGGCTGGTTTATGGCTCCCTCATTTCTCTGAGACACCAGCCATGCAGCCCTGCTTAGCAGAGAATGAGAGAGAAATGTAACTGCTGAGACTCAGCTTGAGTGCTGGTAATGAAGGGAAACATCACATAAAAGATTAGCACTATTAAATCCATTGTGCATTCCAGAGATCAATTTAATAATGAATTACTTTACAGGAGACAAATCTTGGATTTCATTTGCTTGTTGAAGAGTACCTTTTTTTTTTACCCATTTCCCAGGTTCCTTTGATAAAAATTCAAAGCAGCACTACTAAGAACACAAGTTGCTTGGTACTGTGATCTGAGGACTCAGTTACAGGATAAAGAATAACACTGTCAGTACCCTGAGGGCACTAACAGGTCTTGATCATCCTGAGCAGCGTCACCTGGGGCCTCACCCACCCCTTTTGCCCACAGGTCCAGGAGCATCAGTTAAACACGGGCCTGAGGGGTAAATTCCTTCTGTGCCTTTGCCTGGCACCTGCTGACAGAGCCCCCTGCAATTGCCCAGCTCTGGTTCTGTGCAGCTGTGCCCTCCTGGTGAGTTCACCACCTGGCTCAACTTCCCTTTGAAGCAGCTCTGCTCTTGTTGTTCCCTGATACACTGCCCTGTCTGAGAGACAGTGGTGCATGTCTAATTTCAGATGTCTGTTGGTGGCGGCACCAAATTATGGGGTGTGAATCTGGAAGTCAGTCTCAACAGAGCACAGCCCTGTGTGGACCCCCAGCCACCTTGTAGGTGTTGTTTTGTTCAACCACCCTGTCTATGCAGTGAGCAATCCAGACTTATGTCTGTGTGGTTGTCCTGGAGGAAAAGGAATTGTCACTGTTGGACCTGGCTGCCGGGTAGATCTAATTCCATAAGGGCTTGGTGTGGATGAGGCTTAGAAGTGCAATTCCTCTGTGCCAATGCCCACTGTGTCAGTGACATGGGTGAAGTCAGGGGATGCTGGAATGTTCCCTATTTCTTGTAACTCAACTGCACGCCAGGCTCACTCCTATAGGAATACTCAGAGGTATTTAAAGCAGTTATTCCCTTTGCACCAGCTGAACTGGTCATTGACAGTGACCCTTACCACTTCATATTTATAGACCTTTCCCCCAAGTGCTGGAGGGCTGTGCTGTTTTTGAGGCTGATGTGGCTCTGAACTGCATTTGGGTCTTCTGCAGTGAGTGTGGGGTAAGGGAGAGGCAGCTGAACCAGCCCAAGCTGGGTGCTTTGCCTTCAGCCAGCTACAAGCAGTATGTGGGTAGGGCATGGCACAAAGCTGTGCCTCACTGAAAGGGTGAAGGTGTGCTAAGGCTGCCCTGCCTTGCCTTCTCACAGCAAGGGTTTGTCTGCTTTATCCTGACTTCTTCATAAAGATCATGTGTTTTATTTACATATTTATTTTGCTAAGGGAGCTTCATGTTAGAGTCCATTAGTATCACTGCTTATAGAGTGCCCTTGAAAGGATGTTTAATTGCAGGCTAATCCAAGTGTGCTATGGAAAGCTCTCAAGCATTAATGGGTTGGGGAATGCAAAGGTGGCTTCACCGGTTTTGCTTAGCCCTTCAGTGGCACTTGAAATATCTCCTAGGAAAAGTACAATTGTAAAAAACCTAAAGTGTTGAAAGGGTGTATTTGTAAGGGGTGGGAAGACTGAGTTCTGGGATTTAATCTTCTCCTATGGTCAAGGTGATAATGACAGAAGTGTTTAAAACTCCCAGTGAGAAATCCATCTTCCCTGCGCAAAGGACATGTGGCAGAGAGCTGAACCAGGTGGGCTGAATTCACCTGCTGTGTTCATGATTATGGCTTAACAAAGGACCCTCCCCACATCATGGGCATGGAAATAGGCATTGCTGCCCCTGGCACACCTGCTGGGACTCCCAGGAGGCTGTGACCAGGTGTGTTTTACTGACCCCATCTGGAGTTCTGGGTGGTCCAAGGCACAATCTCAAGTACACCATGCACTGCTGGTGGATCACTTGGCACAAGAGTGTCCCTCAGATGGCCCAAACCCCTATGCCCTCTTCTGCACCCTGCCTTAGCTCCCTAAATGTCACCCCCATTTTATGCAGAGGCTCCTGCAGGAACAGAGCATGAGCTCAGTTTTTTCAGCTGCTCTATCCAGAGAACCTGAGATCAAGACAATCTTTGTGGTCTTCACCATAGTTCCCTATGTCTCCACTTGCATTCCTGATGGTTTCCTAAACATGAATGAAGAAGCCAGTGGGGTAGGATGATCTGGATCCTTGAGTGATGGAGCACAAAGTGGCCAGAGTTGTGTGACACAGCAAGGGTTTTTTTCTGCTAATTTGAAATCTTGCCTGCTATATACACTGTAGATTATGAATAGCCTGGTTAATGTGAGAGGCTTCCACTTGGTTGTTGATGTGAATTGATTTAAATTTGGGACTTTTTTTGTTATTGGTTTTTGTGCTCAGCTCTTTGGAAAGAGTCCTGAGACATCCATTTCCATAGAGGAAAAAAGATAATTTCTCATAGGAATAATTCTCAACTACTGAATCTGGGAACACAGAAAAACAGTGCTCAGAGTCTGACATGCTCAATTCCTTTGTTAGCAACCCTTCAGTGTTAACATTGCTTTAAGAGAGGAGGTTGAAGTTCATGATTTCTTGTTTTCCATAATGCTCTTCTTCTAAGCTGGAGAATTAAATTTTACTCCCCTTTGATTTTTCCTTCTTCCTTTGTATTTGCTGAGGACTTAGTTTTGCTATTGTAAATTGAATATGAAATTGGATTTAGCTGAAATAACTGTGCAGGGCTTAAATAAGATGGAGATGTTTTGTACCTTCAGGACTGTCTCTGATAAAGACAGGATTAAAAGAGGTTAAACGTGAGTTGCTTAAACCATTCCATGAAGGTTTCATAAATGATTGAAACATGAAGTAGCTCTGAAATTTTTGAAAAGATGCACTAATAGGTCCTGGAAAACTACTTTTCTAGTAACTTTACAGGGAAAATATTTGGCGGTGGATCCCCTGCACTGGCAGCTGAATGCCTTCATTAACAGGTAATGGTTGTGAGGATTTTTTGCAAAAAGTCACTGACTGCTTTGTCAGTTTTGTACATGATTATTTGTGTTTTCTGAAGTTACCTTGCCCCACAGTTACTCTATGTAGAAAATGACAATAAAAACACAGTAAGAAATAAACAGCTATATGTTTCTAGGAAAATTCAGGGCCATTTGGTTCACCTCCCCCTGCCTGCTTGAAATAATAAGGCAATCAGCTAAGTTATTGGTTTCTGACATGCTGCATGCATTCCCTAACTGGTGTCATTTATTCCTCTGATTGAACAAGAACCTCTTTCATTTTTCACATGAAGATTTTTCTTTGGGGTGAGTGCATATTCTTCAGTGCGGTACAGTAACAACTGGGCTAATTTAAAAATATCTAGCTTGGCAACCAGCAGCCATCTCTCTTTGGCACCATAAAGCTGTATTTTGAAAGGGTCAGTTTAGTCTGTGGGGAGTTTTAATATGATTGCTTCCCAGTTAAAACTGCCTTGAGAATCTCTCTGTACACTGCAGTCTGTGGACTGTACATAACCTGGTGGCAAATTGTCTTGCATGCTGTATTCTATGGATCTGCCAGTGGAAGCTGTACAATCAGAAACCCTATGAGATAAGAAATCAATTAAATAGTCTTATCAGGTAAAAAATTTAACTAGCTCTTAAACTTTTTCTTGATAAATTTAGGGAATATTGTCCTGTCTTAAGGCACCTCTTCAATGAGGCATTAAGGAGTAGTGGAAAAGACTGCACAGGATAATGCTTCTGGTGTAAAGAACAGTACAGTAAGTAAATGTCTGAATTCTGAAATAGCCCAAGGAATAGCTCAGTGAGACTCCATCATGAGAGGCTCAGCAGGGTGATGCTTCCTTTTTTGACATAGAAATGATTAGCAAAATTCCATGACCACAGTTAATTCATACCTCAGCTGTCTTAGGTGAATCAAGCCTCAGAGGAGGAGCCCACCACAGCAAATGTTGCTTTAATTGAGGGTGTGAATACTGAACACATTTAGATGCCAGCACACGCTAAGAGTTATCTAGTACAAACTGCAAGGACCTTGCTGGTGGGTATTGAGGCAAGTGAAGGTTCTCAGTACTGGAAAAGGAGGTGAAAACCAAACTCAATGAAGGCTTTCAATTTCAGATACTAAACAAAATAAAATACTGTTAATTTCAGCCAGAGGAAATCTTCCTGCTAATGATAATGGACACTGAATTTTGTTCTAATTTTGCTGCTCTGATGCAGGTTTAACTGATTTTACCTTTGCCTGACTCTAAAATGTAGGTCAGGAATACAATGCTAGCAGATCTGGAGTTTTGCAGTCCATATTTATAGGGAGCTTCCTCTTGCAAACACTTTTGGAGAATGCACAAAAGATTTAAAAAATAACACAGTCCATTTTGAGAGGTAGATGAAAAATCACATACAAGTAAAACTTGGAGCACTAGGGGCTCATTTCTCTGACAGACCAGCTTAACAGCACTAGGGACAATATATTGTAAAATCAGCTGAACCAGCACAGGTTGCACTTGCAGTCCTTTCCCTTTGCATATGCAAGGGTGTAATTACATGCTTACAATGCAGTTTGGATTTGCACAATTGAGCAGCCCTACACCTGTATCTGGAATGCCAGCCTTCATGGGGAAATGGCTTGACTATTGCAGTCATTTTATGTTTTAAAGTTGTCACAAACACACGCACAAAAGAACACCATCAGTGCTCATTACAGAGTATTGTGTCCATTGGCACAGATGGAAAACCTGCACGGGGATGTCAGCATATTAACTCCTGAGAGCCAAAGGCTGTAATTCAAAATGTGGATCTGATCACTAGAAGGGATTTGGAAAGGCAAAGAGTTTGCAAAGTACTATTGGGGTGCAGTGTTTCCAGTGTGCATAGGGATCTCAGGTACATCTGCAGCCTGTCCCAGCAAAAGGAAACCGGGATCTGTTTCAATCCTGCATACTGACTTCAAGCACCCTAATTAACCACTCAACAGTAGGGCCTGTTGCTAATAACTCAGCTGGCTCTCCTGTGTGTTGGATTGGTTTGTTCCTGGAATTTGATTTGCCTTAAGAAATAAGTGTAATTTGCCATGAGAGATACGCATAATATTTTTTGTTTATTGAAGAAAACTAGCCAACAGATGCAAATAACTGTTGGCAACGTGTGAGGGTTAAAGTCAACAACAGTATTTGAAAAATAGGTGTTGATCCATTGCAATTTGTCCAGCAAATAGAACAAATAATTACGACAATTTCTACCATTTGGGAAGAAAGCATGACAAAATACCTTTGTGTTTTGAAGACATTCTGCTTGTCCTTCCTTTGATACGAGACTTCAGAAAGGATCTTGCTTTGATGTCTGTGGATAACTTGCTGTAGCTTCTGCTTTGTATTCTCTCACAAACTTCTGAAGCTGCAAAGAGGAAAGAGTGGGAAATGAGGAGATGCAAACAGAAAATGCAGCCAGCAATGTATTTCACAGCAGATCTTGGGACTGCTACATTTGACCTATGTATCTTTTGCAGGAGGAATTGGGTGCCTTGGCTATGACAGAGGACAGACACGGAAATGCCTTGATGCAGTGGAGATTTATAACCCTGATGGAGACTTCTGGAGGGATGGGCCCCCTATGCCTTCTCCCCTCCTCTCCTTACGGACAAACTCCACCAGTGCAGGCTGCGTGCAAGGGAAGCTGTACCTCTGTGGAGGATTTCATGGGGCAGGTACTAAAACAAGTCCAATGTTCTCTCTGCAGTTACAATCAGTTTCACTGGACACAGACTGACCCAATGAGTGATCAGCCCTATCAGGTGGCACTGGCATGCCCTGGAGTCACAGACCTGACTCTGCCCTTTGGACTGTCAGCTCCTAATGTCAATATGAATTGGGTTCTGTTTGACTTTTGCATTTTTCCTTAACAAAACACAAAAATTTAAGGATGTTTCTGATCTGCACTAAACCTGTCCAAATCTAAAACCTCAGCAGAATTATTCTGGATTTACATTTAGAGTCACAGAAATGAGGAGCTTAGTGTTTTATAGACATTAGAGAACTTAGGCATATTTGTTGAAAATTAAGGCCCTGTCCATCAGTCCCTAGCCATGTTATCTCACTCTGCCTACTTACTTACATGCTTTTTGTAACCAGTGTTGAAAAAGCTTGTGTACTTAATGAGCACCCTGGGTAGGGAACTGAGATACAAAGAGACTGAAGTTCCAGATCTGGTGATTTTAAATAATCTTAGCCCCAGGAACACTTCTTTGAAGTCTTCTTCCTTCCAACTTTGCTTAGCTTTATCTAGATCTCCAGTGCATATAACCTTTTTTTTTTTCATTATAAATGCAAAAGATTGCAAAACAAGCACACTTAAACAATTCTGCTACATACAGCTGCCACCCCAAATTCCTTTCTGGGAGGAAGCAAGAGCACAGATAGCAATAGCAGTTATCCACTGCTAATAAATATGTCAGCTTCACTGTTGACCGGGGTAGTCACATGGTATCACTGGGAGATATGACCTTCTCATTACAGTTTTACTTGTATAACAACCTCTAAACTTAATGCTGCTGTTATTTTAGAATTATTTTCATCATCTAGTTCACAGCTTGCCTTCTGCTTTCATTTGCTACTGTTTGAGGAAGCTGCTTCCTGAAA
Source organism: Irena cyanogastra (assembly GCA_013397155.1). Lineage (NCBI taxonomy): Eukaryota > Metazoa > Chordata > Aves > Passeriformes > Irenidae > Irena > Irena cyanogastra. Next base: position 1,298,746 of record VWZV01000528.1, read on the forward strand.
ACAATTGTTTGGCAGCTCCCTAGCAGACATGCTCTCACGTCATCTCTGTTGGACGTTCTGTGACGTCAGAGAAATTTTGCTTATGACAAATCACTGTTTTTCCCTAGCAAACCTTGTGCCATTTTAGTTGTGTTTTCTCAGCAACATTATGAAAGAGGCTGAAGTTAGTGGGTAAAAATTTCAAAAGGCTAATCATGGGAAGTGGTTGAGTCACCATTCCTATCCCTGGAGGGATATAAAAGATGTGTAGATGAGGAACTCTGGTACATGGTTTAGTGGTAGCTTGGCAGTGCTGGGTTAATGGTTGGACTGGATGACCCTAAAGGTCTTTTCCACCCTAAACAATTTGATGACTCTGTGATCATTAGCACTGAAAAATAAAGCAATGTTTTTTTTCTAGATGACTAACAGATTAATATGAGATTTTCTGACTAGGGTAACTTCAGAGCCATAAAAACACTTTCTGTACAATACCACCACATTCTGTCACTGAGTCATGTATAAAGAGTGGTTGTTCTGGGAGAGGCTGAAAGTCCTCCTGTGGATTTCAAGAAGGCTGTCTTTTATATATTTGTGTAATGCCACCTCAATGGGGTCCTGATTCCTCCCTCTACTATTGCAATCTATATCATTATGTATAGAACTCCTTTGTAATAATAATGCTATTTAGATTGGAAAACCAGAAGTCAAAGTTAGAAAATGCCAGTTTTGCAGTTACCTGTGCAACCTGAGTTCTGACCCCCTACATGTGCATTCTGCATACCAGTAAAGAAGTCGTGTGTAGTTGTGCTGTTAGACAGTTATTAACAAGGCAGCCAAAATAAGAGTCTCACTGTCAAACCAAGTGTAACCACATAGTTTAGGAGCTGAGAGGAACCTGTGCCTTAAAGACAGGCTTCTACATGTGACTTTCAAGTTAGAACAGGAAAAGGGCTTTCTAAATGGACACAGCCATAACAGCTTCTAGCTGCCATCATCAAGACAAGGATGAGCAGAGGCCACAAGCTGAACATGAAGATGTCACCTGGCTGGCCTCTCTCCTGGCACATGCTCTCTGTGTGCTGCAAAGGGCTCTTGCCTGCTGCACTCTTTGGAGTGAGAGAGGGCAATTACTGCCACATGGGAGCTTGGAGAGGGTGACTTGACTCTGCACTTTGACAGTTACAGCTGCTCAGCAGCTTCAAGGTACAGAACAGCATGTGCCTCTGCTTCTTTGGTAGAAGATAGTATTATTTTAGAATGTGTTTGTTTGGTTTTGGCTTCTTGGCGTGTCACTTGGGTTTTTGTGAGGGATGTGACTGAAAGAGGATATTCCAATTTTACAAAACATTGTAATTTATTTTCATCCAGTTGGAGTTCTTGGAACAAGCTGGAAGCACAGCTGTAGTCTTTGGGTGCTCTGCCTGCTGAATGCCAAAGGACTGCTGTGATCATTCAAGAATAAGTGCAGCAGAGAAAAAAAAAAAGGAAAATAAGCCAAAATCACTGCTGCAATTGAAGTCCTAGCCTATGGGACTGAAACTAACCCCATGTATAGTATAGATCTGTCCCAATCTCTTCAGCCTTCACTTGCCTTTGCATTTGCTTAAACCCACTCTTGATCCAGCAGGAAGTTGACCTAGTAAAGACATTGTTGCATGTTAATTTTTTTACTGGTATGTGTCATGCTCTACATGCCTTCCTGCATGTGTATAGACCTAAGTGGATCATTAGAGCCCAGAGATGCTGTAGCCAAAGCTGAAAAGCAGTTGTTAACTGCTTAAAGGGCCCTAAATTTGGAAGAAAGGATGAGTACTGCTCACCTACCATCTTTTCTGAGCCCCATGTGACAATTGAAGTTTTGTGATGGCAGAATTCCTATTCCATATGTATTGCCTGTCACAAGTCCTTGTCTGCCTGAAGGGAAGACAAGTGATGTAGCCCTAACACCATCCCTGGGAGAAAAGGAAAAAAACTGCAGCTACTCGAGAGGGAAGGCAGCTTGGCCAGCTGACAGTAGCAATAGGAGTCTTTCTAGAAGATGAGTGAACTCCAAAGTGTGTTTAAGTTCCCTCTGAACTGCAAGGAATATTTATCAATGTTGAGATATGTTAGTAAAGCTTGTAAGGCTTCCCCTGCTGAGGGTTGCTCAAGTTAGAAGCTTGTTCAAAGCTGGCCATGAAAGAGAGAAGGGGATTAATTCAACTACAGCTTAGAACTTCTCTGCAGCGCCTACACTGAGACCTTGGTAACCCTAGGCTCCCTGCAGCAGATGGAGAAGCACAGAGAATTCAGAGGGAGATTCAGATCCTTGGTGCTTTATATCTGCTCTGAAGGAGCAGAAAGAAATTCAGAGGAGCTCTCCTTCTCTTAGAGCTTCATGTTTAAATCAGGATGTGAGGGTCTGTAACTTGGCTTACCTAGGGCAAACACACCAAGAACTTGGTGTCTGGTTTGATGGTGCAAACACCTGAGAGACCTCTGCATTGTTATCACTAGCTGATGAATGTTGTATGTTTTTACAGTTGTAAGTATCCAAAAAACCCTCTTCTCATTTTGAATGTTTCCTCCTTAGCAGGACTTGCAAAACTTTATCTGTTGGCCAGTTGTTTATACAGATTAGCTCATTTTCTGCTAAAACTTCTATGGTAAACAGGAGCCATTAACCTGCTTGTCTCTGCTCCAGCTCATGAAGCCCTGTGTTGCAAATATTGTCATTTTCTAGCACTGTTGTAGCCTTCATCAAGATAATCACACGTTTTAATTTTTTTCCATTAGTTTATAGTTCATCACAGAGTGAAAACATTACCCCAAGTATGAATACTCAGCAGTACGCAACAGCCAGTGTGCAACAGCCAGCCAGATTTCTGCTAAAATATTGCCACATTTCCTGCTGTAACTGGATTTTAAACCAGCCTTTGCAGCCTGACTGTACAGAATTCTTGTTGACATGTTTTATTTTCTTTTCATTGAACAAAAACCTGTCAAGCTGCACAGGCTGACAGCTACTGACATCAGCCTGTGCCCAGCAGAGGCAGCCTCATTAGCATGGCTCCCTGATGGAGGGGGGAGCAGCTCTTCAGGTATGCAGGATTACACCCTTATAAAATGCCTGCAAGACCAGCTTCCCTTTCTTTCTGACTGCTTCTGAGCATTATAAGTGTTTTTCTGGTACAAGTGATGAAAGAAAAGGTGTGCCTGCTTGCTGGGACCCTGTCATCTGTTGTCATTGTCACTTGTAGCCTGTATTTGGTGGCTGGGGATTGTAGCTTTAGTTTCAGGCTCTAGATGATGGTCCAGCTGGCTATTTAATAGATTTGAAAGAAACTGAAATCCAGAGTTGAGCTGCTGTTTTTTGTTNGGAATCACCATCCCCGGAGGTGTTTAAAAGCCACGTAGTTGTGGCACTGAGGAACACGAGTTAGTGGTAGCTTGGCAGTGCTGGGTTAATGGTTGGACTCGGTGATCTTAGAGGCCTTTTCCAACCTAAATGATTCTCTAATGTTAATTAAAATGCCACCTTTACTGTGATAATGTCATTCACATGACATCAGCTGATGTGCAAAGTGCAGGTACAACCACCTCAATGCAAATTATGAGATGTTTAATAGATTTGCTCTTAGCAGCACATATCCCCTAAAAGATCTTATAATTTCCTCAGGTAATAGGGCTTTTGTAGAACTGTCAGTCTCTGAACTGGCAGTCTTGCTATCTCCCTCCTATGTAGCTTAAAGCAGAGGAGGTGAATGTACTATTTCCCTACCATGTATGTTGAAAATTTCTGTAATGTGTTTAGTCTCATGTGGGACCAGAGCTGCTCAATACAGGTTTTTTTATTTACTTACTGATATCAAGTAGAAATTAGTTTTTTACTTGAGTAGTGTTACAGCCAGAGGAAGGGAAAATGGAAGAAATATCTATGAAATGGACATGCAAGAATCTAAATTATTTTATGCTTGCAACTGTTACTTAGAATAGGTGACAGTGATACAGAGTCCTACTACCTGTGTTACTTTTGATTCTTAAAAAAAAAAAAAAACCAAAGCAAAAATTTAGCATGGATTAATTTTATAGGCTATTCTTCCTCATTTACATAATCTGAAATCCATGCATTGGAATTGAAGCAGCTCTGCTTGCAGCAGTGCAGAACTGCATAGTAATTACTATATTCCAGCTGAGCTAATGAGTTTTTATCTCCACACTGCCCACTCCTAACAGTGGACTAACTCAATAGTTATTTATTTTGACTAATCTCCCATGAAAGTTGCTCCCCTTAGTCTCCTCCATTATGTGATTTAGATGGAGAATCATTCTAGTGCTTGTTTTTTATTATAGTGGTTATGGAACATTACTGGAATTAAATATAGACATATTAAGGAGTCTGGCACAGTAAATACTGCACTTGTGAAGCTTGGGGGTTGAGAGATTGGAACAAAACCTGGTTCTCCAGCACCTTCCCATGTTCCCAGCTAAATAAAGCAGAGGTTCAAACCCCAGGCTGCTTATCTGAAGCACTGTTTGTTTCCCTCTGTTAAAATTTAGTGTGCATAGATGAATAATTAAAGTTCTCCTGCCCACAGTTGTTGCCATTAGAATAAATATTCCCACCAATGGAAGGGATTCAGGGCCCTTGTATTTTGCTCAGCACAGGACTCTGCTCAGGGCTGCAGGCACTGCCATGGCTCTGCAGCTCACAAGCCACATCCACCCCAAAAATGCTGCTTGAGCTTTCACCAAATTCTCCCCCAGCACCAGCATGAGCTGCTGGCACAGGAGAAGAGACCTCTGCAAATGCTGCCTGCCCAGGGAGGGCTGCTCATCTACCCTGCTCATTAGCTGGAAATATGCTGCTGTAAATGAGGCCAAATCAGGTCAGGGGAATTGCTGGGCAGCAGCACCTGCTCATTTCACATCTAAATTTGACCTTCTCACTCTCTGGAATGGTATCAGCTATTCAGTCCTGCTTCTTACTGAGGTTCATTTATTGTTTATAAAGAGTTAATGAATGATTAATAGATATTTTAATGCATTTTAATTAATTGCTGAAGAGGTCAATAGGTTGTTTAGAAACATGGCTTGTAGCCATGTATGACATCTGTGTTCAAAACTGCCTGTCGTGCATGCAGTCTAAACATGTTTTATATTTTCTATAAATTATATATGAGTCTATTGTAAGGCATTTAAAGACAGTATTTCAGGATGGGCTGAGCCATCAGTTCTTACCCTGATTTGCTGTTTTTACCCAGATGAATTCATCTGCATTGACTCACTGCCTCTGTAACCTGTGATCCTGCTATCACCTGCTTGTAAGATTGTGCCTGAAAGAGGCCTTGGCTGTGAAGAGCAGGCAAAATCTGGAAAGATTTTGAAAGCTTAAGCAGCTGGGTCAATCCCAAGGAAAACAGTTGAAGCACCTGAATTAGAAGTTCCCTTCTGTAGGCCAGCCCATTCTTTATATATATATATACACATTTGATTTTAATATCCATTGATTTGTGAGTGAATGGGTGGATCATGAAACCATGGTCCTGAAGAATTGCACAGCAGATCAGGATGAGAGAGGACCTGTCTATGAGAATGAATCTTACCTTACTCCACGCAGGTGCTGGGAAAACAGCAGTTTGCCACAGTGGTAAATTCAAGCCCCAGCCTTTCTCCCAGCTTTGGGTGTGTCTGGGGGGATACACTGCCTTGTGCTTCACACCATGAGGGCTGGCCAGCATGTTAAACAGCCAAGGCAGGTTCCCTCTCCTGTGTGCTCCCTGCCTGCTCCTGCCCACAGGCACAGATGATGGATGGCCTTGACCTCACAAGGGTGCTGGCTGTGTCTCATCAGTGAGGGTGGTGGAGTTAGGGAGCAGCTCACACACACAAATGGGATTGAAGGCCACAGACTTGATGAACTTATTATTTTTCCTACTGCAAATGAGGAGCCAGGACATCTGGTAGTAATGATCTAAATGCACTTCTATCCCATTGCAACACAAATATGAATTCCCAGGTCACCTAACTCTGCCTCCTGTAATTATGAAAGCAGCTATTAGTGGTGAGGAAGATAAGTAGCAGAGGCTAGTCCCATATGTTTGAAATCATTCTCTGGTACAGATAATGGCATGAAAAAACAGGTACAAACCAGCAGTGAGGGCTGAACTGCTTCAAGGCAGCTCTGGGTGGCTGTTTGGTGTCAAGAACTGAGCAAACAAGTGAAAGAAACACCTGAGTAAATATTTCAAGGACTGTGAAAGCACCTTGTGATATTTTTTTTCCATGACAAGAGCAGACAGCAGTTCAACTGCTATAGGTTGGGTTTTTTTGTTTGTTTGTTTTACTTTATTTGTACAAATTGATCTATGGCAAAAGAATGCAGAGTGTATCAGGAACCTTCAAGCTGGAAAGGAAAAATGTTGTATCAGCCTGAGAACTGACATCAGGAGGAGCTCAGACAAGTGGCCTGTGTGGGGGTGTCCTAGGGCACAGAGCTCAAGGACAGAGGTGACACTGAGGCTTTTCCCAGCACACAGTGTGCCCCTGCTCTGGGTAAAGTTGCTGAACTAAAGAGTGTGTCATGTGGCTGTCACTGCTAGAAGGCAGGTGAACTTGTCCCAGAGTATTCTGGCTATCCCTGCCCTGCACTGATGCAGAGGCATTGTGACTTGGCACCTGCTCTCTGTCTCCACCACTCTGTTTTCTCATTCCTACACTGGAGCAAACCTCCCAGCTGCTGTCAATGGGCTTCTGGAAGAAACAAATATCAACCACATTTCAGCAGACTTGCCATAGATCTCACTCTAGTGAATGGGAATTCAGAATTTTTTTTTTTTTTTTTTTTAGTTCAGTCCTCTGGACAATGAGCAGGCTACAGCAGAGTGAATTTATTTATCTTGGCTCACAAATGTAATAGCTGCATGGTTAGTAGTCCTGGATGAAGTATGGATTTTGTACCTGCTAAGCATATTGTTTAATTTTTACATCTGCCTCCCTTCAGCCTTCCCAACTCAAAACCTAATAATTGTACCTGAGTTTTCAGTTACAAATGAGAAAAAAAAGGTCAAAAAAAGGACCAAAAGTGGTAATAAATGCTATTGTCATGTGGAAAGTTGTTCCTTCCTTCCTAACCTCCAAATCAGAGTTGGAATGTGGTTAAAAAAAACACAAAGAAACAAAACCCCCCGAAAAAGCAGATGAAATATTTATGTTGCCTGCAGTCATACTGTGAGTCTTTCCAAGAATCATTCATCCTGATTTATGTTCAATCTTGATTCAAATGGCATGAGAAAACTTATGGCATAAAATGAAGTCTGGTCATACTTGGGGAGTGAATCACAAACCTTTCCAAGAAAAAAAAACATGATTGTGTATATGGAGTGCAGGCAATCACTTACTTAAAATTAATATTTTTGTTTTTTCTTTCTGCACATTCAAAGAAAAAAAATAATATGAAAAATTGTGGGAAAGTGTTTTGTTTGCAGACCAGAATATAAAAGTTAATTTTAAGATTAGACTCATTTTGCTTTGACTACTGTATTTGCATATATAAAATACAATTTTAACGCTTATAAATTAAACATTTTCAGGTGTACTTTAAATCTTGTCACTGGGAAGAGATGGATTTGTAGGCTCACTGTTAACCTGCAGTCTGCACTTGTACATCCAGAAGGCAAAACTGTACCAAAAGAGTTCTGACTCTTTTTAACACACCACAGTTTCTGGTGGGGATTAAGTTACACTGGGATTAATGATCCCTTTGCTGGTTTAGCCTCTTCTTTCCTGAGTATGAATAAATCACCTTTACTTCTAGAAAAGGATCTGCATCAGGGTTAGGTTTCTACAATTGGAATAATTCTAATATGAAGTGGTTTAAATCCTGTGCAGAAAAGCACAGTGTAAGAAGGTTTCTTAAAACTTCTCATGGTTAAACAAGAATGTGCAGAAAGCCACTGCCTCATTTTGTACAAAGAAAATGAGTGAAACCCTCTCATTAGGTCAGGTGGTTGTCTGGTGAGGCAGAATAATGCTGTGAGGACAGACAGTTGAGTGGGGTGGCTTTTTGAGAAGGAAATATCTGTAATACAGCCCATTTCTTTTTGTAGGTGTCACACGATTCTCCTGTGAGCAAAATAGGCTGCTATGATATTGCCTTTTAAAAGTTGCAATTAAATAAGGCAAATCAATGAAGAACAATCAGGAACTGTTTGTACCTTCAAGCTGTTTATTGGGGTTAAAGCCCAAATCCAGCCTGGAATCAAAGGTGCTGTTCTCTTTGCAAAGCACCAGCTTTTCTGTTGTTCTTATCAAGAAAAATTAGGAGAAAAAATAAATTTAAAAATAAAGCTTGAGAACTGAAGTTTTTCAACCCATTTCCCTTTTAAATAGAAAAGGTGTAATTTTTTTTCTGAAGTATGACTATTTTGAGCAGTGCTTTGCCTCACATGAACTTTCTGATCTAAAGGGTGCTGTTTAATTTCCTTTAAACAAGATAACACTAGAGAAATTATTGCTTCCCTTGACTCTTTTTATCTCCCAAGGGTTAAGAGTTAACTAACACTTCCTGTGCTGCAAAACAGAATTTCTAAAGTGGAACAAAACCAGTTAGAATATCCCACAGAAAAGGGAAACAAGGGACATAAAGGTTGAGAGTCACCCGGGTCAGGAAAAACACAGCAAGGCTTGTAAGGAAGGGTTGCTGAATCTGCCTTTGATGTTTTAATTATGAATTTTTTTTCTGAAGTGTTGCAATCACTCACAGAATGTCTTGGTTCCAGCATTTGATTATTTTTCTTGTGTTTGTCTCATTTTTCTCATCATCCATGCCAAAGAAAATCCAGGCATAAAAATTTATTGCATGAAAGAGATGATCTAATAAAAACTCACAGAGACAGGAGCCTCCTGTGTCACAGCTTTGGTCTCTGTGTTTGCCTCAGGAAAAACCTCTCCACTCTTGCAGGGTCATACAGGAGTTTGCTGGTAATGGCAGATGTTATTTGTTTGCTCTTTTGCAGTCTCTCTTCACATGTAAATAGCTTTTTTAGCAGTTTGCTGTCTTCTATCTTGAATGGGTGCAGTCTTCCAATGTGTTATAATCCTCCTATGAAGTCCAGGTTCAATAAGCAAACCATCATAACCTGTTTCACAGAAAGGAATGGAACAAAGACTGTTCAGATGAGATTGTATCCGTGGAATATAACTCAAAGCTTCTGGAGAGTAAGCTTGTGGAGATCTATGAGAGTCCAGAGGTCTGGCTTTGGACCAACAAAAATTATACCACAATAAATTGTGACACAATGGGGGGGGAATGAGAACAGGTTGTGGAAGGTGGGGCAGAAATGCTGGGCTGCCCTCCTTTATCCAGAAGAAAGAGGGTGATGGTGAATGGTTGATGAGTGGTTTCCTTAGACAAGCATGACAAAAATGTGCAGAAATGTCCTCAAAACTTGTGCAATACTCCCAAATCTTGTACATGTTCAGGACCTGCCAAAACAGAACTGTCCTGTACCCACTCAGCAAGGAAGCCAGTTCCTGGGAGGAGAAGTCTTGTTTCCATCTGACCTCCTCACATCCCAAAGCTCCTCCTTGCAGGAGAGCCTTAGGGGTATTTTAAATCCCACCACACTGCATCATTATAACATCAATACCAGTTTTACACAGAACCTAAACCATGACAGCACTGTCTTGGGGGTACTAAACCCCCAGAGTTGCTGTCCCCTGGAGAAATGTGTGGTCTGTTTCCAACATGAGAAACAATCTGTGTCTCTGGGTGCTCTTCTGCTTTCATTCTTTTGCCCTTCTTCAATCCTTTAGCATCAGTTACACATAAGGGCAGTGCCCAGACCATGAGGTGTGATTGATAGATGTTAGACAGGGCTGTTGCTGGGGGTTTGTTTGTATTAAAAAATTCCCATAAGGGATAGCTGAATAGGAATCTCACTCTGGAGCCTGTAAATTTTATCCTGTCACCAGTCTCTTAAGACTCAGTAAAACAGCATTAAGTATTCAATGTTTCTTGCTATATGGTTCTTATCCTGGTACCCATGAAGTCTCTGTTCTTGGAAGTCTGAGAGCTGGCTTTTAATGCATCTCCCCTGAGGCTCATCTGACAGCAAAGCACATGCATGTCCTCAGCTCAAAGCAAGGAAAGTTTAGGCTAAGGTTACTTGCTGTGAGAAAGCAACTTTAAGATGAGAAGAAAAAGTGAGCAGAAATGAAAGATGGTTTTATTTTTAGGAAAGATTGGCTTCGAGCAACAATTGTTGCAGAGCTCAGGACTGTTGTTAGCAAAGGAAGGGTTTGTGGTCTTGCAAGAATTTTAATATAGCACTGCTGGTTCTCTGCTTCATGGTGATTCTTTCACGTTTTGTTTGTCTTTGTAAAAAACTTCTTGTCTGGAGATTGGCTGTGATTTAATGGCATTCTTCTAACCTGCCCGTCCCTGACAAATTCCTCAGCATTTCAAAACATCTAAAGTGCATCTAGAGCCTTGGGGGCTTTTTCTGTCTTTTTTTTCCTCCCTAAATCACAGGATGTCCAGACTATACACCCAAGAAAAGCCAAAGTATTGAAGTGCTCCCTGCAGCCTGAGAATTGCATCTTGACCAGGGCAAAGAAAAGAGCACACTGCATGCAGGCATGCTTGTGAACAAGAAGCAATACTCTGTCTCTAAAAGATGAGCATTTGACAATTTAGTGCGGGGTAAATGCCACCTGCATACTTGTACAAAGATGGAGCACTTGATGCTTTTGTCTCTGCAGCTGCCCCTGGCACCCAGAGTGTGAGGACTGAATGCACTGTGGAGATTTGCATCTGCACTATTTAATTTGCTGTATGTTGACAACTCACATGCTCTTCGCACAGTGTTGGTACCACAGAAGTCACCTTTTTATTTCCCCTTCCAGAAGCTTCATAACAACAACTGCCCAAACCTCTTTGGTCCTGTTTGACTTGCCTCCTGATGCCTGCTGCTGTTGCCTCTGTTTTTCAGCTCGTCACGAAGTGATCACCAAAGAGATCCTTGAGCTGGACACGTGGGAGAGCCGGTGGAACGTGGTGGCCACCGACGTCCTCATGCACGACAGTTACGACGTGTGCCTCGTTGCTCGGCTGAACCCGCGGGATCTCATCCCTCCTCCTCCAGATTTAGTGAGCCAATAGAAGTTTGATGACTCTCAGTGCTTCCAGATTCTGCAGAGACTGAAGAATTTGGGGAGACAAATGCCGCATTGGCTCTGGATCACAGCTGAGTCCCGCCAAGAGGAAAGGGCAACGTGTGATTAAGGACATAATTGCCTTTGAGCTGTGCTTCTCTGATGATGCTTAATTTGATAGTGCTGGTGCTCTGGGCTTCTGTGGTTGAAAGCCAAGGTTGTCCAGCCTTTGTGTGTGGCTCTACATCTTCAATCTGGCTGTGCAGGCTCCAGTGCTGGGTGTAGCCTGGGCTGCTGGGACTCTGCCTCACAGGCACAGTGGCAGCCCAGGGCTCAGCTCACAGCAGACACATGACAGAAAGCTGTAGCCAGGGAAATCCCTCCTTTGCTGCTCATCCCACTTGGATCTACTAAGCTAGCCAGGAAGCTAAGAAATAGAGTAAGTCAGCTGATTTTCAACAAGTGCCAGACTGTAATTGACTGATGCAAAGGTAAAACATAGAAAAGCCTTTGTCTGAAACAAAATCCCATTAGCCAAGGTCCATTAGCCAAGAATACCAGCTCCTGCAAACATTATCCAAAGTACAGACATAACAGTCAAGACATCCTGTCCTTGCTAATAGACCTGAACCTGTGCTAGTAGAAAACTAATCCTCTGGCAGCAAGTCACAAATGAGTCTTTCAGTAGGGTTGGTAGGCAGTCTCTACCAAAGACAGAAAGAATCTTAAATTTTCACATAAATCCTATTTATTACAAAGTCTGGTATGACCCGGATCTTAGAGCTCTGTTAGGAAACTTCCCTTGAGAGATGAATAAGGGGATGGAAACTAAAAAGTAATAAATGAGACCAGTATTAGCTGCATATCAGCATTGCAGCTACAGGGAAAGGAGAGATATGCTAAACAATAAATGTTTATATAATAGCTTTAATGGAGTAGCATAAGGCTAATTCTCTACCAACAGAATTGGCTATAATCACAGGGAAGAGGAACAGTTCAAACAGTGCTTCTGAAGGCAGTGTTAGCCTTTGCAGGGCTTGAAGACAGTAGGTTAGAGAGAAAATTGCTATCCCATTTGATTTACCAACCACTATTCATCAGTTCTCTGGTGCCTGCTTCGCAGTGTGTCTGTCACTGCCTGGGCAGTGCAGGCAAGAGAACTGGGCATCTCATGGTGCTCCTGGGCCCCAGCTGTAAATGGCAGCTTGCTGCAATGCAGGCTGGATGTCAGAGGCAAACATGAGACTAAACTATGATATTGTATGAGAATAATCATTGTCAGCAAGAAGTGGCTTTTGATAACTACAAAAGCAGCAACAAAAGTGGAACAAAACAAAAAAAAAGGCAAA